>LR738715.1:552305304-552361173 GCA_902687465.1 Secale cereale | reverse complement strand
ATAAGATGCCCTCTGATTTTGAGAATAGTGTTAAAGAATTTATGAGTGCTCAAAAGAATTTGAATGCTTTCATTGAAGAAAAATTGCTTAAGATTGATGATTTGGCTAGGAACTGATAGAATTTCTCTTGATGTTGATTCTTTGAAACTTAGATCTATTCCACCCAAGAATGATATCAATGAGTCTCTCGAAGATATGACAATTTTCATTGATGAATGCAAAGAAAGAACCGCCAAGATGCGTGCAAAAAAGGATTGGTTTATAAAAACATGTTCTTCTAGTTTCCGTGGAAATAATGATGGAGATCTTAAAGTGATGGATGTGACTCCTATTGAATCTTTGTTTTCGAAAATAAATCTTGATAAAGATGGGACTGGAGATGAACCAACTTTAGTTAAAAGGCGTCCCAATAATTCGGAGTTTTTAGATCTTGATGCAAAAATTGATAAAGTGGGATTGATGAAGTCAAAACTTTAAGTAGCGATGAACCATTAGATTGGATCTCAAGGAATTTAATTATGATAATTGTTATTTAATAGATTGTATTTCCTTGTTGCAATCCATGTTGAATTCTCCTCATACTTACAATCAAAATAAATCTTTTACTAAACATATCATTGATGCTATGATGCAATCTTTTGAAGAAAAGCTTGAATTGGAAGTTTCTATCCCTAGAAAACTTTATGATGAGTGAGAACCTACTATTAAGATCGTGATGAAAGACTATGAGTGTCATGCTTTGTGTGATTTGGGTGCTAGCGTTTCTACAATTTCGAAAACTTTATGTGATGTGCTAGGTTTCCGTGAATTTGATGAGTGTTCTTTATATTTGCATCTTGCGGATTCCACTATTAAGAAACCTATGGGAAGGATTAATGATGTTCTTATTGATGCAAATATGAATTATATGCCCGTAGATTCCATTGTTCTTCATATAGATTGCAATCCTGCATGTCATATTATTCTTGGTAGACCTTTCCTTAGAACGATTGGTGCAATTATTGATATGAAAGAAGGAAACATTAGGTTTCAATTCCCATTAGGGAAAGGCAGGAACACTTTCCAAGAAAGATTATTAAATTGCCTTATGAATCTATTATGAGAGCTACCTACGGATTGCATACCAAAGATGATAATACCTAAATCTATTTGCGTTTATGCCTAGCTAAGGGCGTTAAACAATAGCGCTTGTTGGGAGGCAACCCAATTTTATTTTTGCTTTTTACTCTTTGGTTCTATTTTTCAAGTTTCACACATTATTACTTCTATAGTAATTGTGTTTTGATGTTTTAATTAGTGTTTGAGCCAAGTAGGACCTTTGGGATGGCTTACGGTGATCGTTGATTTGATTTTGCTGAAAAACAGAAACTTTTGTGCCCAGTGCAGAAAATTCAATAATTCGCTGGAACGTGAAAACCTTCTAAAAGTTCTACAAATAATTGATATACAAATTCCCCAAGTTTTCCTAATGTTTCAGAATTTTTAGAGTTACAGAAGTATGCGAAGTTTTCAGATTGCTACAGGTTGTTCTGTTTTTGACAAATTCTGTTTTTCTATGTGTTTTTTGCTTATTTGATGCATCTATGGCTAGTATCGAGGGGGGGGGGGTATTGTGACACCCCGAGACCGATGCGCCAGGTGTCTTCCAGTTATTCGCTGTCGTTGCTATGTCATTTGCTGGCGTGTTGCATTTTTCCATGTCATCATGTGCATTTCATCGGCATGTTTTCAAAACTTGCACCCATTTGTAGGTAGACTGTGCTTCCCGTTGTCCGTTCTGAGCCCAGACACACTCGCACGTGCCCGCGGCACCTCCGTTTATTTATTTTATAAGTGGCCGGAAAATGTTCTCGGAATGGGATGAAAGTTGGTGCGCGGTCTTATTATAGTGTAGGTAGACTGTGTGTCAAATTTCGTTCCATTTGGAGGTCGTTTGACGCCCCAATGGTTAACCGCGTTAACCACCGGAAGCCCTTTCTCTTTTAGCTCAGCACCCCTCCACAATAGCCCACTAGCCCATCTAACCCCCCTCCATGTTCTTCACCGTTGGATCACGATCGTGTGGCCGAAAACCGCACCTCAATAGCCCTCTCCTAGCTCCCTCTATCTATAAATCAGTCCCCTCTCCCGAAATCTGAGGAAACCTTAATCTCGCTTTGAAATCCATGCCAAACCCTCTCTCTCCCACCTCCAGCCGCTAGGGCCCGTGGGAGCCCAGATCGGGCTCGCCCCGGGCCGCGCCGGGCTCGAGGAAGCCCGCACGTCGCCGCCTTACCGGAACTTCACCGGATCCTCGTCGGCCACTGCCGCCTCCTAGCCGTCCGCACCTTGCCTCCACCTGCGTCTACCCCGCCGCCGAACCCCACGCCGCCAAGAGCCGCCTCGCTGGAGCCCCGCGACGCCTGCGCCTCCCTGTGCCCCGCCGCCAGAGATCCGGCGTCGCCCCGCCGCTGGCGAGCAGCCGCGCCCAGCCGTCGGATCGAGTCGAAGCTCTCTCCTCCGCCCCACCGCGCCTTCCCAGCTTGCCTCCACCGTGTATCCTGTTGGGTTGGACTGGATCTGGCCGCCCTCGAGCTCTTCCGCCTCCTGTCGCCTTTCTCCGGCCATCCCCGCCGGTGCCGTCCGTCGTCGTCGTCTCGTCCTCGTCAGGGAGAGGACGAGCTCCTCTGCCCGAGTCACTGCTGCGTGGGCTAGCCCGTCGGACGTGTCCGACCCAGCCCGGACATGTCCGTCCAATCACCCCTATCCGAGGTTTTTTTTACATTCTTTTCTGAAATCATCTCATGTGTGCCTGTTTGAGATGCCATAACTTTTTGCACATAGATCCAAACTAAGCATATAATATGTCAAAATGTTCATCTCGATGTGCTCTACATGATGGTGGTGATTGCATTCATGTTAGGTTTCATCTAGGTGTTGCAATCTCTGTTGCAAGAGTGTATATCGTTGTTAAGTGCTGAAAACTAATATAACTTGCTCATTTGTCATTTTCATTTCTTTTTGTGTGATTTTTTTTTGAGCATCATGTCAACATGTTTTAGGAGCACAATCATGTCATCTTTGCAATGGTGTAATTAGCTTTTCATCATATGCCCTGTGTTGAGTGGAACAAGCTTGAAAACATGCCATGTCAATGTTGTTGTTTTCCTTACACTTGTTGAAAACTGCTTCTTGAAGTCCATGTTATGCTCTATCCATCCATGTCCTTGTTTGCAATTGTAGCATGTTGTAGCATGTCTCTTTCTTGCTCTCAACTTGCTTGAAATTATATCTGTCAACCTGTCAACAACATGTTCAATTTGGCAAAGCTTGTCGTAATCAATCTATGCATCTTACAGAGTTGTGCCTATGGAGTTATTTGAAGTATGCCATGCCTACTACATGTTCATAACCTTTACATGCTTATTAGGATTGATATGCTTGCTGTTATGTACCTCCAAAGTCAGCTTCATAATGCTGTTGTTGCAATCCCATATTTTCACCAAGTCTGAGAATCTGCTATATCATGTTTGCATCTTGTTTTGATGAATGCCATGAACCTGTTGCTCCCATGTATATGCCATGTCGTGTTCCTTGAGTTCCATGTTATGTTCTAGCATGCCATGCTTTTTCTTGCCATGTTCTTGTGATGTAGCTTATTTATTTCTTGCCTCCAACATGCCAACATATTAACTCTACTCATGTATATGCTTTGTTTTCCACTAAGTCATAATCTGTGATATAATGTTGCTTGTTGCCTTGATCATGTTGGATTACTCTTGATGCCTATGGACCTGATGCTTGATGATATTGGAAGCATGTGATGTGTAGTTTGAGTTCATGCCATGCTTGAGACCGTCGTGTACTTGTAGCATGTTGTTTTGATGCTTGTAAGAGGCCTAGTTGTTGTTTTGGACATCTTGTCCTTTAAACTTGTTTTATGTGTTTGTGTTGAACTGTGGCTCCGTTTGGAGTGTGCTCTACATGAAACTTTCTTAGTTTCCATGTTTTGAGAGTGTGTGCTTGATGTTTGAATGCATTTTGCATCAATGCCATGTTCAACTTGTTTTGCTCATATTTTCTAGGCCGTAGCTCCGAATTAAATGAACTTTATATGTAACTTGACTAGAATTTTGTGTAGATCATCATGGTGCATCTAAACTTGTTGTTTAACAACTTTAACTTAAGGTGTGTTTAGATCTGGACTAATTTCGAAATTTGCATATGAGGACTTACCGGAATTGTTATATGTTGTTTCCGGCCTCATTTAAACTTGCTTGGTTGTGTTGTTCTTGTATGCATCATCTCTTGCCATGTTTAGCATCATGTAGCCTTGTCATGCATCATACTTGGATGAGCATCTTGTCTTGTTTATGTGTGGTGTGTTTACCATATTGTTTGCTTCTTCTCGTTAGTCCCTGTTTCGTTGCGATCGTGAGGATTCGTTCCACTACGCTTGGTTCATCTTTGTGGCTTCGTCTACTCCATGGACTCGTTCTTCTCCCTTGCGGGATCTCAGGCAAGATGACCGTCACCTTGGATATCATTACTATCATTGCTATGCTAGTTGTCTCGATGCTATCGCTATATGTCGTGCTACCTATCTATTTGTTTGTCAGCCTCTCATTGTTGCCATGAAGCCTCTAACCTTTGACACCATCCCAGCAAACCGTTGAATGGCTACGTTACCGCTTGCTCAGCCCCTCTTAGAGCGTTGTTAGTTACAGGTGAAGATGAAGATTGCTCCATGTCAGAACTTGGGAATATCACAATAAATTATTTAAATTAATGCACCTATATACTTGGCAATGGGTGGAAAGCTTGGCCTTTTTCTCAGTGTTTTGTTCCACTCATGCCGCCTTAAGAACCAATAAACCGGTGTTATGTTCCTTGAGTTTACATTCCTAACACAGTTGGGGTTTATGGGGCCTGCTACTTCTCGAGCTTGCGTTGTATTCCCTCGAAGAGGAAAGGGTGATGTAGCACAGTAGCGTAAGTATTTCCCTCAGTTTTTGAGAACCAAGGTATCAATCCAGTAGGAGACCACGTGTGAGTCGCTCGCACCTGCACAAACAAATAAGAATCTCACAGGCAACGCGATAAAAGGTGTTGTCAATCCCTTCTCGGTCACTTACGAGAGTGAGATCTGATAGATATGATAAGATAATATTTTTGATATATTTCGTATAGAGAAAAGGTAAATAAAGCAAATAAACAACGACAAAGGAAATTGGCAAGTTGACGGGACAATAATATGATAAAGATAGACCCGGGGGCCATAGGTTTCACTAGTGGCTTCTCTCATGATAGCAGATTTCTACGGTGGGTGAACAAATTGCTGTCGAGCAATTGGTAGAAAAGCGCATAGTTATGAGAATATCTAGGCATGATCATTATATATAGGCATCACGTCTATGACAAGTAGACCGAAACGATTCTGCATCTACTACTATTACTCCACACATCGACCGCTATCCAGCATGCATCTAGAGTATTAAGTTCATAAGAACAGAGTAATGCCTTAGGCAAGATGACATGATGTAGAGGGATAAACTCAAGCAATATGATATAAACCCCATCTTTTTATCCACGAAGGAAACAATACTATACGTGCCTTGCTGCCACTGCTGTCACTGGGAAAGGGCACCGCAAGATTGAACCCAAAGCCAAGAACTTCTCCCATTGCAAGAACTATAGATCTAGTAGGCCAAACCAAACCAATAATTCGAAGAGACTTGCAAGGATATTATAATCATACATAAAATATTTCAAAAAATAATCCAATATTGTTCCTAGGTAATCTTGATCATAAACCCACAATTCATCGGATCTCGACAAACACACCGCAAAAAGATTACATCGAATAGATGTCCTCGAAGATCGAGGAGAACTTTGTATTGAGATCCAAAGAGAGAGAAGAAGCCATCTAGCTAATAACTATGGACCCGAAGGTCGGTGGTAAACTACTCACAACTCATCGGAGAGGCTATGGTGTTGATGTAGAAGCCCTCCGTGATCGATGCCCCCTCCGGCGGAGCTTCGGAACAGGCCCCAAGATAGGATCTCACTGGTACAGAAGGTTGTGGCGGTGGAATTAGGGTTTCATCTGTTGCCTCAATGTTTTCTGTAACATCCCAAATTTTCAATTTGGAACGTTATACATAGATCATATTTGCATTTTATGTTTTTGCATTTTGTTCGTGGAGTTCCTCGAAATTCTAAGCAACTCAAGGACCTACGGAGAGAGTTGGGAATTTTACCGTTTTCGTATTTGAGTTCGCTCGAATACCGGTACGAGGACAGTGTGATTCTAATTATTTTTCCCTCCTAAAAGTATTTATAAATACAATAAATGAGCGGAGATAACATGACTTCTCCAAAATAACAGAAATATTGGAGGAAAAAATATTGAAATCACTTTTGGTATTTTTCTGGATTTATTTTCGGATTTATTTGCATAGGAAAAATATGCGTTTTTCAAAATTGCATTTAGGTCCGGGAAAAATGTTCACTTTGTCCTAAATATTATTAGAGGACGGTGAAAATTTATTTCGGGAATTTTGGAGTCCGTTTGGTATTTATTTCGTTAGTTTTACTGCGCCGGGACTCTATTTAAAAAAAAAGAAACCGACTAGGTCTAGTAAAGGACTAGGACTCTGGGCTTTAAATAGCGCCAGATCCGGCCCGATTCGCTCAGCCCGCCAGCGCGAACCCTAGCCGCCTCGCCAGCCCCGCCGCCCGAGCCGCCGTGCCGCCGCCTCGCCAGCCGCCGCCGCCGCGCCGCCACCCGCTGCACCGCCCCGCCGCCAGCGCCGCGCCGCCGCCCACAGCCGCCCCGCCGCCCGCCGGAGCACCGCCGCCCCGGCGCTCGCCGGAGCACCGCCGCCCCGCCACTCGCGTGCCGCCGCCCCGCCGCCCGTCAGAGCACCGCCGCCCCGCCTCCCGCCGGAGGTCCCGCCGGAGTTGTGGGAGAGAGAGGTAGTTTTTTTGTTTTAAACCGAGCGGTTTTTTTAGAAAACCTAGATCTGTTTTTTTAATAGATCGGTTCGGTTTTTTTTATTTTTCCGATGGTTTAGTTAAATAGCGGACGTTCGTCCGTACGTTCGTTTTAACGAACGGTTTTCATTAGTTAACCGCAGACAGCAAACGTTCGTTCGTTAGCTTGTTCGTCGTTTTTCTTTTTTGGGGTATTTAACCGCGATTTTTCCGATCGTGATTTCTGCCCTGATTTTGTTTTTCGTTTTTCTTTTCGCTCGAGAGTCGGAATCAGGTGATTCAAAATCCCAGATCTTCGTCTCGAAGCCCTCTTTACGTTAGAACAACTTGAAGAAAGTTTTGGCTACTGTAAAATTTGACTTTAGGCCAACTAGTAATTCGGGGCTCGTTTCTTTTGCAGTTTGAGTTTCGTTGCTTCTTTCGAGTTGATTCTTTTTGCATACCGGAGTTCTTAAGTTGAACTGTCCGGTTAGATCTCTTATTTGAGTTTTACCCGTGCATTAGTTAAGTACTTATTGTATGCTTGTTTGTTTGATTGCGATAGAGTATCCGGAGTGCGCCGCTTGCTACTTTGAGTCTCTAGGTTTTGCGGATCATCAGCAAGGCAAGTAACACTTTGATCCTGCTTTCCAATTACCCAGTTTTCATTGCATTAGACAAACCCTCACACATTGCATGAGTAGGATAAATTAACTTGTGGGATTGGGAAGTAGATTGAGGTAGTACCGATTACCTGCATTACATTCAAACCCTTGGGAATTACTTCTACGTTTGCTGTTAGGACATGCTATGCTCGTAGACGTGGTTTGGGTTTGAGTGAAATCCATGACAGATGTGAGTTGTTAATTAATGGTTCAACTTAAGGTGGCAACTTTAATACACATCTGGGTGGATTGAGGCATCTGGGTATTCCAAGATTGCCTGTTTTTCTTTTGGACCGCCACCCAGGCTCAAAGGGATCATGAGATTTTTCATGCTAGAAACTTCCGTGTGCAGACACATGCCAATATGGGCTCTGGCATAGTTGAGTAAGTTGTGGGAAACCTTTCCATGATGGGCTAGCAGATGTAGTTGGGTTTTTTAGGTGTACCGGCCTATCTATCTGGTTAAGGGGACCTCTTCGGAAAGACTGTGTCTCGGTCATCCGTTTCTCAAACACCATGCAGTGCGAGAAACCAAACGGAGGCGATCGAGTCTTGTGGGGAAAGTGCACAAACCTCTGCAGAGTGTACAAACTGATCATGATTAGCTGTGTCCCCGGTTATGGACGTCTTGAGTATCTAGTACTTGGATTATCATGTGCATCTCAACATGTTACTTTAATTTAATTTTGTTGGGTTTAATGATTAATTTTAATTGGGGTTGAGAGGATGTCTATCTTCTCAACGATGTTTCAACTACCATGATAGTTAATTAAAATACATTCCTTTGAAGTAGGGAAAAATTGGCTTTACGCAAAAACTTAACCATAGAGCTTTACACCAGCCATATTGCATATAGTATAGCTTTACTTTCATTGCATCTCTTGTGTTACCTTGCCAGCATATTCCATGTGCTGACCCGTTTTCGGGCTGCAACGTTTCATGTTGCAGACTTTTCAGACGACGAGTAAGATGCCCCTTTTAGGTCGTGGTTCTATACTCAGTGATGCCGCTGGAGTTGATGGACTCACTTATCTTCCAAGCCTTCCGCTGTTATCGTGTTAGATGGCCTTCAGCCAGATTATTTGTAATAAATTCATCGTTGGACTATCGATGTAATAAGTGTGTGATTGCTACTCTGTTATAAATCCTTCAAGTACCATGCGTGTCAGCATTACTGATCCAGGGATGACACTGATGCATGGAGAGCATACTGTTTGAGGTCAGGTCGCTACAAGATGGTATCAGAGCACACACTGACTGTAGGACACGACCACTAAGACAAGCCCTAGAACGCTATCCACTCTTCCCTCTTCTCACTCCTCATCTTTTCTATTCTTTAGGATGGTGGAAGCAAAGCACAAGTTCATGCAACTGGATGATGATACACCATTTGGACGACACCTGAAGGAAGTTACCAGATATCTAAACATTGGATTACCAAGTTTCACTGGAACCTACAATGCCACTCTACCTGAGGAGGAGCGTTGGTTGATTCAAGCTCAAGTTCCAGGAAGGACGTTCGCACCCGTCACCTCACTCATAGCATTTTCCTTTAATGCACCAACATGGAGCCTAGGAAGGAGTATGGCAGCCCACATTGCTATGGGAAGGATTGGAGAAGTCTACAAGCAGGAGCTAAAGGACACCATCTACCAGATTTGTGGACGCCGAGATGAGAATTGGGATTTGATTAGCACTAAGAAGGGTATATCCATTGCCGCATTCATCCAGGAGTTGAATCACCACATTCGTCGCCAGGAGCACCAGATGTGTGCTGGGATGATAGATTTGAAGAAGGCCCTAAATAGGAATTTGGAGCTAGAAGAAGAACTCAAGTCTACACGCGACGGATATGAGGAGGAGATGAAGATACTTGTGGAGAAGAATGATGATTTGATCTGGAAGTTAGGGATACTCATGGGAGAAGAAGACGAGGAAGAAGAACCCAAGGAGATTCCACCGGAAGACTATATCATCATAGATGATACGGATTCTGAAGCTGAGGATAGCAAGGATGAAGACTATGAAGATGAAGCTGGAGCAGATATTATGGAATCCTCTGCCGATCAACATTTTTAGATGACCACCCTATGACTAGTAGTATACCTCCAGATATTAGATTTAGAGTACTTTTGTAAACGATCGTTAGATTTGTAAGACCTTGTTTGAAATTGATTGGTGTGATATGATTGTGTGTTTGTCTCATGTGCATATGGGTAGTGATTTTCCCTTAGACCTCTTTTCTATTCTAATCTCTTCCCTCTACACCCATCAGATGCCTCCAAGACGTGAATTCGAGTTTCCCCCTGAGCTCACCCAGTTGATCCAGTAGCAGAACACCCTGATGCAACTTCTTGTCCAGAACACTCAGAACAACCAGAACAACAACAACAACAACCCTCCACCACCACCACCTGTGGACAACCTGACACCTTTCTTAAGGTTGCAACCACCCGTGTTTGCTAGCAGCATCGAACCAATTGTGGCTGATGACTGGCTACGCAAGATTGGAAGGGATTTGACCACCGCCAATTGCTCGGATGCTGAGAAGGTGCGATTTGTCGCACACCAGTTGTCTGGACCAGCCGCAGCATGGTGGGAGAATTACACAGCCACTTACCCCGTAGCCAATGTGACTTGGGATCAGTTTCAGCAAGCTTTTCATACTGCACATGTCTCGACTGGAGCAATGAGTATGAAGAAGCAGGAGTTTCGCAACTTGCGCCAAGGAAACCGTACTGTGGCCCAATACGTGGATGAGTTTAGTACCCTATCTCGTTATGCCCCAGACGATGTGGCCACAGATGTCAAGAAGCAGGAGAGATTTATGGAAGGGCTGAATGGTGAGATGAGTGTACAGTTGATGGTGGCAACTTTCAATAACTATCAGGAGTTGGTTGACCGAGCCCTGATGATTGAAAGGAAACATCAGCAGATTGAGAGTCGCAAGAGGAAGTATGGGCAAGGAAAGTATAATTCTGGAGCTTAGCAGAAGCCTCGCTTTACCCCTAAAGCAGTAGGACAGTTTCAGCATACCCATGGAGGAAGTAGCTCACACAACCACAATGGCACCAAGAATGGCAATGGGAATGGAACCAATGGGAACCAGAATCGCCCTACACCGTCCACACCCACCAAGAGGGATTTTAGCCATGTCACTTGTTACAAGTGCGGGAAGACTGGACATTATGCCAATGAATGCCCAGAAGTTAAGAATGGGAACGGCAATGGAAGCGTCGGGAAGAAGCCCAACCCGTTCAGCAAAGGATAAGTGAACCACGTGACCGTGGAGGAAGTAGAAGAGCAACCAGATGCTGTTGTCGGTAATTTTTTGGTTAAGGCATTTACCGCAATAGTTCTTTTCGATACTGGTGCATCGCATTCATATATTTCAAGGGGATTCGTACACAGACATAGGATGTCCACCCGAGTTCTTAAGACCCCCATGTTAGTAAGTTCACCTGGAGCAGATTATATGGCACACGAAGGATGTTTTCAGACGCCATTGATCATAGGACGCCATACTTTCCCCTCTGACCTAATAGTTCTGGAGTCACAAGGATTGGATGTGATATTAGGTATGGATTGGTTGGCAAAGTATGGTGGTAACATTGACTGTGCCAGTAAGTCTATTTTGCTCACCACCCCGGAGGGAAAAAGGATTAAGTATGTATCTAGGCATTCGCCTACAAGGACTCAAGTAAATTCTCTCACGAGAGTTGTTTAGGAGGAAGTGCCAGTAGTGAGGGATAATCCGGATGTGTTTCCAGAAGAGTTGCCAAGAATGCCACCGGATAGAGATATAGAGTATTGATTGAACTCTTGCCAGGCACCGGGCCAATTTCTAAGAGACCCTATAGGATGCCCGCAAAGGATTTGGAGGAGATTAAGAAGCAGATTAAGGAGTTACTGGATAAAGGATTCATACGCCCAAGTTCTTCGCCTTGGGGTTCGCGAGTACTTCCAGTGGAGAAGAAGGATGGATCGTTAAGAATGGTTGTTGATTACCGAGGATTGAATGAAGTAACGATCAAGAACAAGTACCCATTGCCAATGATCAACGATCTGTTCGATAGATTGCAAGGAGCTAAGGTGTTTTCTAAGATCGATCTACGATCAGGGTACCATCAATTGAAGATTCGAGAGCAAGATATCCCTAAGACGGCCTTTACCACTAGGTATGGGTTGTATGAGTATACCATTATGTCGTTTGGTCTGACAAACGCACAGGCCTACTTTATGAACCTGATGAACAAAGTGTTTATGGAGTATTTGGATAAGTTCATTGTAGTGTTCATAGATGATATTTTGATCTTCTCGAAGGATGAAGAGGAGCATGAAGAGCATTTGCGTTTGGTATTGGAGAAGCTCAGAGAGCACTAGCTATATGCCAAGTTTAGCAAATGCGAGTTTTGGTTGAAGGAAGTCGGATTCCTCGGACATGTTATATCCGGAGAAGGAATAGCAGTAGATCCTGCCAAGGTGGAGACCGTGACCAATTGGGAAGCACCGACGATCGTTGGGGAGATCCGGAGTTTTCTTGGACTCGCAGGATACTACCGGAGATTTATCGAGAATTTCTCGAAGATTGCAAAGCCACTGACGGAGTTGTTGAAGAAGGAAACCAAGTTCAGTTGGACCAAAGAATGTGAGACTAGTTTCCAGGAGTTGAAGAAAAGGTTGGTATCATCACCTGTGTTGATTCTGCCAGATCAACATAAGGATTATGAGGTGTACTGCGACGCTTCACGTCGAGGACTTGGAGCAGTTCTTATGCAGGAAGGAAGAGTTGTTTCGTATGCTTCACGACAACTAAAACCTCATGAGATGAACTATGCCACCCACGATTTGGAGTTAGCAGCCGTAGTGCATGCGTTGAAGACGTGGAGACATTTTCTCATTGGAAACCATTGTGAAGTATATACGGATCATAAGAGTCTGAAGTATATATTCACTCAGAAGGAGTTGAATCTTAGGCAAAGGAGATGGCTGGAACTCATTAAGGATTATGACATGAGATTGCATTATCATCCCGGAAAGGCTGACGTAGTAGCTGATGCGCTAAGCCGTAAGAGCCATGTCAATACCCTAATGATGGAGGAGTTTCCAAAGGAGTTAGCTGAGGACCTACGAGAACTACGTTTGGAGATAGTTCTGAGAGGCTATGTAGCAACACTAGAAATCCAGTCTACCTTGATAGATAAAATTAGAGAAGCTCAGAAAGCTGACAAGGAGATTGCCTCTATAAAGGAGAGGATGAGCGAAGGAAAAGCTAAAGGATTTCGTGAGGATGAACATGACACCTTATTGTTTGAGGATCGAATCTATGTGCCCAATGACCCGGAAATCAGGAAGTTGATTTTACAGGAGGCCCATGATTCACCATACTCGATTCACCAAGGAAATACTAAGATGTATTTGGATTTGAAGGATATTTTCTGGTGGACCGGTATGAAGAAGGATATTGCGGAGTATGTAGCAGTTTGTGATGTGTGTGTAATGCCCCGGATGTAATACTTTCCCTTTTGGGCATATAATATATCTCCGGCTTCATCAATTCCATTTCGGGTTCTTTCTCTTTCGGGTTTTCATCGTTTTGTTGTGTGTGTGTGTGGCATTCATTCATATCATATAGTCATGTGCATCGCATTGCATTTGTGTTGTCGTTTGCTTCCGGTTCCACGCGTTCCTTCCCGTAGTCCGTTTCGCGTTCCGGAGCTCTCACGCGTCCGTGGCATCCCCGAGGCCTACTTTGGTGTTTGGCCGTGTAACGTTACCGGTTTGGCGCGAGACTTGTCGTGTGTTGTTGTTTTGGTGTGTGTAACCCGCCTATCAAATCTCGTCGCGTTTCGAGTCCGTTTGCTACCCCAACAGTTATTCTCGTGGGCTCAAAGTGCCTCCACTTTGAGGCCCAAGACACCCCTCCAACAGCCCACCAAACCACTCCTAGCCACTTCCTTCATCTAGGCCATCCAATCCTGATCGTGTGGCCGAAAACCGCACTCCATTTGGACAACCCTAGCTCCTTGTGCCTATATATTTGTCCACTCCCCCAATTTTTGCCCCAAATCAAGGAAACCCTAGCCCCCACCTTCTCCTTCCTCCAGCCACCACCACCTCGCCGGAGCTTCGCCGGAATCTCGCCGAATCTCGCCGGAGTTCCTCCACCTCGCCGGAATCCTCCACCCCGCCACCTCATCTCCTCCGGCGGCTCTCTCCTCCACAGCCGCCTCCAGCCTTCTCCCTCGAACCCCACCGCCAGCCTCAAGCCAGCATCGATCGCCGTTGCCAGGCTCGAGCCAGCGCCTCCCCGCCGCTGGGATCGAGGGAGAGGAGCTCCCCTCGATCTGGATCCATCGACCGAAGCCGCAGCGCCCCGAGGCCGCCCAGATCCACCGTTCCAGCGGCTGGGCTGGAACCCTAGGGGCCCGTCCGCCACGCCGGGGCCCAACTGCCGCGGCCCATCCCCTTCGCCTCGCCAGGCGCGCGGCGCCGCACCCAGGATTCCCGCCAGCTCCGCCACGGGCCGAGCCCCTCCTCCCGGTGGCTAGGCGCCGATCCGCCCGAGGCCCCGCCTGGGCCGCTCTTCTCCGTGGGCCGCGCCGCCCCCGCTCGAAGCCTCCCCGCTTCGCCTCGCCAGCCGCCTCTCCCGTCAGGCCGAGGCCAGCAGCCTCCCTGGGCCGGCCCGATCCAGCCGGGGCCTCTTCGATCCGCTTCGCCAGGCCGCCGGCCCAGACCCTCTTCCCAGCGCCGCCGCGGTCCGTAGCCGCCAGATCCGGCCCGCACCTTCAGATCTAGGTTGACTTCAAAATCGCTAAGTCCCTGTGATTTGTTCTCTGATGCAGTTTTAGAATGATGATATCTTTTTGTGTGTTGCTCCGTTTTGCGCAAATGACATGTCCAGACGTTCGTGGTGACTAGCACTACGATTCATTCCATTGTGCCATGCATGTTTGAGATCATCTAGATGCTTATTTTTCTGTTGCAAGAGTGCATCCCGATACTAACTGCTGTTAGTGATGTTTTTATGCCATCTTTGCATAGTGATACCTTTTAGCTCGTTTATCCGAATGATGCAAATGACATGTCCACGTGTTCGTCTTGTCATGCTCTACATGATGATTGCTTAGACTTGCATGATAGATTTAAGCTTGCCATGTTTATCTCCGTTGCAAAGTGCCATGTGGCTGTGATGTTGTTTAACTTGTTATGAAATGCCATCTTGTTGAGCTCATTGCTATCGTTGTGTTTATCTCCATGATGCATGCTTAGGTGTTTTGGAATCACCATCATATGTACTTTCATGTGGTGCTTACCAATTGCCATGTTTAGTTTTGAGGTGGCTTAAACTTGCTCTCAAAGATGCCATGATGAAACTGCTGTTTAACACTTAGTGAAATTTCACTAAGTCTGGAATCTATAATTTTCCGATGCCATGTTTGCTTGCTGTTCTAGGAAAATCCATGATAGTTTTGGGGTGACTCTTGAGGGTTCCCTGTAGTATATGTTGTTGGCTTTCCATTCATGCTCTCACATGCTTATTGAGTGGCTGTAGCATATTTAACTTTGGCTCCAAAGTTGCAATAAATTACTGCTGTCAGGATTTTGTTGTCAAGTTCAATATGTCCAAGCTTGTTGCTATTGATCCGTGGCTCCTTTGGGGGTGCACCTTTGGACTTATTTGCTGTAGGATATGTCTAGTTTATGTTCATGCTCTTAGCAATGATGTTTGAGTGCTGTAGCTTATTTATCTAGTGCTCCGAAGTTGCTATGTGGCTGTAATTCTTAGCTTGTGCATATTTCTTGTTTCGGGCATAACTTTTAGCCCGTAGCTCCGATTTCAGCAAGTCTTATATGAAACTTGATTGATTTTCCGTGTAGATTCATAATATCCTATTATTATCTTGTTTTGAAGTATTTTGCTTGAGTGCTATTTTTCCGTGCTCCGTGTGCTCCCATAGTGCATCCATCATGCATCCATCATTTTGCGTGTGCATTGCATCTTGTTGATTCGTGCCTTGTGTGGTTGCATTGTTTAGAGCCGGAAGCTGAGACCGAGTACGAGTACGACCACGAGGTTACTACCGAGGTTGAGCACGAGGACCCCTCTTTCGATCCGAACGACTACTCTTCAGGCAAGATGACCGAACCCCGATAACATTACTATCTTTGCCTATTGCTAGAGTATCGCTCTATAGTTTTGCCTCGATGCCCATGTCTTTCCTGTCAGCCTCCTACTTGTAACCATGACCATGTTTAACCACCCTACCTATGCAAACCGTTGAATGGCTAAGTACGCTTCGCTCAGCCCCTCTTATAGCGTTGCTAGTTGCAGGTGAAGATTGAAGATGTTTGCTTCATGTTGAAGTTTTGTTGGGTTATATCACACTATATAAATGCTTAAAATGAAATCATCTATATATTGGCAATGGGTGGAAGGCTAAGCCTTTTGCTTGGTGATTTGTTCCACTCATGCCGCTAGGAACCGTATAAACCGGTGTTATGTTCCTTGATTATGCGTTCCTCACACGGTTGGGGTTATGGGGCCCCCTCGATAAACCGCTAAGCGCTAAGTCTTTTCCAGCAAGTCCCAACATTGGTACTATTCGCCTAATAACTAATAAAACTTGCATAGGGTCTTGCAAACCCGAGTTCTTAATCAACAACCCCGGGCCAGTGCTCCTCATGAGTGTTGGTCCAAAACGGGGGTCCTGCGGGGTCACCACGAGGAAACTCGAGGATTGATATAAACCTGTAGCATCGCCCATCCGGTCGTGGCCTGAGACTAGATACGCGCGGCTATTGTCAGGGTGTCGGCACGCCGGGAGGATTTGCTGGATTAGCCTTACCTTAGTTCGGAGTATCTTGAGCACAGGATTCCGAGAATACTCGGGTCTTCCACCTTTGGAGTTGCGACTCCGCGGATCGTGGGCTTGTTATGGGCAAGTTGGAACACCCCTGTAGGGTTATGAACTTTCGAAAGCCGTGCCCACGGTTATGTGGCAGATGGGAGCTTGTTAATATCCTGTCACACCCTGCATTTTGTAACATGTTATTTGTAACTTTGAAGCATGAAAATTTGGACCAGCAAAATTTTTTAGCATCATTTGGCTTTCATTTGGAATTGAGTTTTCTTCATGTGCTTTTTCTTGTGCTCATTAAAGTCAACTATGATCTCTTGTAGATTTCATCTCCATACCCAAAACTTCTGCCCAATGATCATGCCAAGTGTTATATGACAGTATAGTATTTTCTTACAAAATTAATTTGGCCAAAAAGTATTTTATAAATTTAGTTTTCCAAAAACCCCTGAATTGAGATTTGCACTGCAAGTACTTGATTTAGGGTGAGAAAATTATTTCAAAAGGTTTATTTGAGACCTAGTAGTCATAGGACTCCCAGAAACCACAAAGGTATAATTTTAAAAGTTATTTTCCTATTTTATTTAAAAGCTTTTTCTTAAGGCCATAAATGGTCTTTAATAGGGGAAAATTATTTAACTATTTCAAAAATATTTGCCAAAATTCAGAGAGACTCAGAGGACATATATTGTCCATATATAAGAGTTTCAACACTTGGTCATGTTCAAAATAATGGGCTAAACCCTCTAAAACCCTTTCTGGATATTTCAAGCTTTTGAAATATTTACAAAGGAAATTTTCTCCAAAAATTCCAGGGAAATTCTATCATGTCATATATGACATATTTGTTGATCTTGCCAAGTCCCATGCCTTGGGAAGCAAGAAAACATCCTCAAACCCCTTCATAACCATTCTGTCCATGTTTGAAGTTTGAGCAACTTCACATTGCCAAACTTGTCCAAATGCTCTCAAACTTGGTGCACATGCTAGAATGACCTAATAAGGCATCTAGACCAAATGGCACAAGATTTGGAATAGGGCAACTTGATCAGATCACCTCAAAACCCTTTTTGTTCAAATGCAAATTTGAACAACTTTACATTACCAACTTTTTATCTGGAGCTTCAAACTTTGTGGGCATGATCAATACCCCAAATGATGATGCTACACCAAGTGGTGCATCAAGGGGAGATGATTAGCTTGACTCAATCAAGATGAAACTGTTTCTGTTGATTTCTAGGGTTCACCAAAGTTACATTGGCTAGTTTCTTCAAATGAGCCCAAATTTGGTGAAGCACCCTATTTCCTGATGTCTTTCAACCCTGTTAAGTGCCATGTCAAGTGGAGGTCATTTACTTGACCAAACACTGATCAAACACCTTC
This sequence comes from Secale cereale, assembly GCA_902687465.1. Classification (NCBI taxonomy): domain Eukaryota; kingdom Viridiplantae; phylum Streptophyta; class Magnoliopsida; order Poales; family Poaceae; genus Secale; species Secale cereale. Next base: position 552,343,310 of record LR738715.1, on the reverse strand, counting down.
TAGCTTTTTACTAAAACCTCCAACTTGATCACTTTGACTCTTCTCCATGGCATGTACTTTTTACCACATGATCATTGAGTTACTAGCTACCTCCAGTGACTTCCCCAGCACCCCAGCTCCATGACTGAGGGGTGAAAGCCCTGTTTCACCTTGCTGGACAGCAGGTTTTCACCATTTCACCAGCATCTCCACTCTCTCTCAGCATCTCCAGGGCATCCAAGGCCTCAGGCCAATTCTTTACTTCCCCCTTGACCTTCTAGACGCTGTTGGACACGTTGGGTTTGACCAGGACGGCGAGAGTGCGGCGATGCCAGCCAAACGCGCGCTCTAGAGCACGTAACAGTGCAGACAAGCACTGTAGCTTCGGCCAATCGGCCTCCCCCGACAGCCTCGGGCCTCCCCCTCGCGCCAGTCGAGGCCTCTCGACGTCCGCAACCTCCCCGGCGCTGTCCCCCCTCCTCCTGCGCCCTCCAGTGGTCGTCGTCGCACGCGCGCTGGCCGCCCGCGACGGCCACTCTGCTGCTTCACACGCGCGCACGCTCCAGACCCTCCTCCGCTCCTCTTTTCCCCTCAGCTGGACGTGGAGCAAGTCCACGGTCCTCCCCGGCTTGATCCCAGGCTCCAGAACCCCTCCTAGCCTCGCCTGCAACCTCGCCGGCGCACGAGTCCACGGTGGACCATGGGCTCGGCTATATAAGCCCCTCCCGAGCCTTTCCAGCAGCACCACCAGCCTCTCCTCACTCCACTGAGCCTCCCAGCACCACCCACTCCTCCCCAGGACGTCCCAGTGCTCGGGATCGACCGGAGCTCCACCGCGTCGGGCCGCCGGTGATCCCGCAGTACGGACCTTCCCCGCTCTTCTTCTTGCCCGATCTAGAACCACCGAGCCACACTGACCATTTCCCCCTTGTTTCCCCTCTCTGTGGTAGTCGGAAACGACCAGAACCACGACCCTCCGACGAGCTTCCGCCGTCCCACCTCGCCGCCGGTGAACCGGACCTCCCCGGCGTGCCGCACCACCACCACAGCAACCGCGACACGACACTGAGTCCATCCCTGGCCTCCGTTGCCGTCGCCGTGGCCGGAAAACTCGCCGGTGAGCTCGCCGTCGCCGTGGCCGCAAGGTTGGAGATGACAGGCGGGCCCCGCCTGTCACCCCCACACCTCTTCCCCCCTCCTCTCTGCCACTGACCCACGGGCCCCGCCCGTCAGGTTTAAAAACCTGACATGCGCGCGCAGGCTCCTGTGCGGTTGGGCTGGACCACCTGGGTCGTGCACTGTGGCCCCCTCTGGCCCAGTGCACATGACCCTTTTTTTCTTTTTCTTTTTTTGTAAATGTTTTAAACATTTCTACAGAAAAGAATTATGGTCCAAATTGAATAATTCCAACTCCTAAAATCTTGTAATATTCCAACCTATTTAATGGTACCACTTTCACTCAAATCCATGAAACTTTTCTGTACTGTTCAAATTTAAATTCAAATTTGGGCAGTAATACTCCTGTTTTAAAATCAATATATTCTATTCTGTAACTCCAAAACTCCAACTAAGATTTTTCCCCACCTTAGAAATCCCTCTAGTATTTTACAAAAATAAGTTGACATTTTTCTGAGCACTTTGATTTTTCTGTATTGTTTGTAATCTTATTTTCCCGTGGTTATTATGCGACGTATAGATCCCGTATTTGACGAAGTTGCTGTGGAAGAAGAAGGAGAAGGATTTGAAGACTTTGAAGACCAAGCCAATCCAGGCAAGCAGCCCTTTGACCATGATACACTTGTTCTTCGGAACCCGTATGTTTCCGATGCATGATGTTAGGGTTACGATAGTGACCTAGTTGATTCCACCATATGATGCATGCCACGATCTTGATCTTGCTAAGTGCTAGATGACTTGCACATGGTTAGTGGTTATGATTAGTGATGCATGTGTGACATGAACCTCCATGGTTGAAGTCTTTGCATAGAACCCCGTCGGGTGCCATTCATGCCCGAGGGAGATGATGATGATGAGTTGGGTGACCACTTGATGACGAAGTGGTGTGCCAAGGCAAGTGTGTGTGTTTTTCAAACGGATTGGTTTAAATTGCGACCGTTATTCCAACCATACATGTGCAACCACACTACCCCTTATGGGACGGGGCTTTATTGATTACTTAGGTTGATACTAGCATGGTGCCCGCATTACTAGTGACAGGAAGACTTGAGGTCTTTCCCGGGACGGGGTCGTGCTTGGATAGGCGGCCATGACTGTTTTCACAGGGCACCGAACACACCGTTGGTCCCTTCGGGTATGCGTGACATTGAAATTAGGGCAAGTCCCGTGATCTATTGTTTGTACCCGAGGGCCGTGTACCAACGAGTGGACTCTATGTTAGTGTCGTCTAAGGAAAGATAATGACCGGTTGCTTACCCCGGGTACTTGAGGTACCGCGGGTCGTGGATGACACGGAAGTTCCCCGGATCTTGTGGGTAAAGTGTACAACCTCTGCAGAGTGTCAAACTATTCGAATAGCCGTGTCCACGGTCATGGACAGTTGGGTAACCGCTCTTGGGATACGTCCAATGTTTGTGAAACCATGCGTGTGTGTGTGAGTAAAGGTGGTGACTTGACTCGATGAGTTGAATCATATTCATGATGATATCGGTAACCTGTCTTCGAGGTTACGCGATTTTATTGATGCATTAACTTGATGGTAGAATATTCGTTCTAGCCTCGCTAGATTGATCATTATTATTCAAATGCACTGTTACTTTGAACCACATCATGGGTTGCTTGCGAGTACATTCAAAGTACTCATTGGCTTGCCACTGGTTATTTAATTGGCCAGGCATGGAAGAACATGATTATGAGGAAGAATTCTTTGGAGACGAACATGCGAACTAGGACGCTATCCCAGTCAGAATGCCTGTAGGGTTAAGGCAGATGGCATGGGTTCTACCCGTTATCGAAGACTTCCGCTATTTGAGTTATTTCCTATTCAGCCCGTGAGGCTCTATCTATGTAAGACTTGGCCATAATGGTGTGACGCCCGAAGACCGACGTCCCAGAAGATTCCAGAAGATTCCAGATGTTCCGGGTTTTCCCGTGTGGTTCTTTGTGTTTGTGTTATTTATTTTTGCATTGCATCATGTCATCAAGCCATCATGTCATATTTATTTTCTTTGCATCTCAACCTAAATAAATTGTGTGGACCTTCGGTCCATTTAAATCGAGGGAAGAATGACTTCTCTTTATAACATATAAAAGTCTCTCAATATTTAGGGAGCTATATAATAAATATTCGATTCGTTGGAATTAACCCAACACACTTGCATATTTTTTCCCCATGTCGATTTCACTTCGAGCTTCTCCTTCCAAATCTTGCCAATTATTCTTTTCCCGTTTTTCGAGGTCCTTCCAAAAACCCTCCAGCCATTTTAATTAAATTCCTCACATTTTTGTGAGTCCAGGGAATTTTACCCATGCCCTAACTCTATTTCTAGCACCTCCCTTCTTTTCTTTCTTGTTGTTGTTTTTTTTCTGTTTTAGTTTAGAAAACAGCAGAAGAAGGAGAGAGCCCAGCAGCTCCCAGCCTCTTGGGCCGACTCCCTCCCAGCGCTAAGCCGGCCTAACTTCCTAAGGCCCAAGGCCCAGTCGTCCCGAACCCTAGCGCTCAGCCCGACCGACCCCTACCCCTTCGCTCCTTCTTTCCTCCCATCGTCCGCCGCCACCCCTCGTTCTCCAGCGCGTCGATCCCCCATCCTCTCGACTCCCTCTACTTCCCTCGCTCGACCCCCCCTCTCCTTCCTCCATCGCCTGTAGCCCGAGCCCATCGCCCCGAGAGCCCTCCGCCTTCGTGCGCCCCGCAAGCTGCCTCGAGCACTTCCCCTCCCGCGGCCTCCTCTCTCCGTCGTCCCGTCCAGCAAGGCCGGCCCGCTCCCTGCGAGCCCGGCGCTATGTTCTCAAGCCGCGGCATCTCGCGCCTACTGCCTCATCGCCATCGCCCTGCTGCCTTCCGTCCTCCAGCAACCGCAACCCTGCGCTCCTCCCTTGAGGCTCCCAGCCGACCGCTCCCTCCTTCCTCCCAGCAAGGCCGTGGCCTCCCTCCGTTCTCCTTCCAGCCGCGGCCAGGCTCCCTCCTTCGCGCGCCAGCAACAGTCCAGTGCGCCATGGCCTGCGCCTCAGGCCCTCCTCCATCGCCTCGCGCGACGAGGCCTCGCAGGCCCCAGCCTCCGGGCCACCGCAGCTCCTTGCGGCCCCGTCCGCCTGGCCACCGGTGCGCCGAGCACCGCAGCGTCCAGCAGGGCGCCCTGCAAGCCCCGTGCACCTCGTCCAGGGCTCCAGCGCCGCCGCGGCACTTCCTCTGCTCCGAGCGGCCGTGCTGCCGTTTTTGTTTGTATTGTGTTGCCTGTGCTGTAATTTTTGGCAGTACCCTGACGGGCTTCGAAGAGTTCGGTTTTGGCAAGACCGACGAGCTCCTACTTCAACTACGACTCGAGACCGAAGATACAAGTACCACGGCGACCGCGAGTACCCCTACCGACGCCCGTGAACGTCTACCGTAGACCCTCGAGGACCCCGTGGAGGACGGACATCAAGTACCTCGACGCCCGGAGCCATCGGAATCGTCAAGTACCCCGACATCGATGACATGAACAACTACGATACGAGAACGACGACACAAGATGACGCGACAAGTACCTCTTCGGAAACGGAAACTCCAACGTGTACAACTACCGACGCCGAGACCAAGTACCACTACATAACGTGTACCCCGACGTCGCAAGTACCACGACACGTAACGTGAACGTCTACCGTCGCTGAAGACCCGCGAACAACTACTTCCTCTTCGGCCGTGTACCACTACTTCCTCTACGAGTTGCGAGAACGACTACCTCCACTACGTCCCTCTACGAACGCGAACCCCTCCGAGAACGTTTGTCACGAAGGTATAACCCCGAGACGTGACCCGTGTGATGCTTGTGTTGTATGAAATGTTCCCCTTGTGCACCGTGTCCGTTTCGTCCCTTTTGTCATGTTCCTCGGTTGCCTCATCGCCGACTCGTGGGAACCCGGTGACGGGATCGCCCCACCTTTCATCTCGTTGACCCGCTCACACCATCTTTCTTTTGCCCGGTCTCTCAATGAGTTACCGGAACCGAGTTGTTGCCTTTGCATCATTTCGGATCGTTGCCGTGGCACCCTTTTCCTTCCACCACGGTGACGATGCTTCATATCATCTTCTTGTTAACCTTCTAATAAAATTGCAAAACTTGATCATGTCATCCGCATCATGTTAACAACATTATAATGTTTAATTGTTGTTGCTTTAATAATTGATAAACATGCTCATGGGGATTTTCCGGATATGTTGTTGTTATTTCCGGCCTCATTTAAAATGCCTAAATAGTGTAGTTTTATTATGCTTCACCTCTTGCCATGTTAACCAACATTTAATCTTGTCTTGTAAATAACGAGAGTCAACTAAATAATTAAAAATGTGGTGTTTCATCAATATGCAACTCGTTGCATATTGAGCTCCACTTAACTTGTAGTGTTGTTTGCGCACTTTGCCATGCCTTGCATATTTAAACCGGACATGCATCATACTTGTTTGTGCATCGTATGCCATGTTTATGATATGTGTGTTTACCGCGTTGTTTGTTTTCTTTCCGGTTGCTTCTCTTGTTAGCTTCGGTTTCGTTCCGGAGTTGTGAGGATTCTCTCGTCTGTGTTGCTCCGTCTACTTCATGGATCCGTTCTTCTCCCTTGCGGAATTCCAGGCAAGATGACCGAACCCCGATAACATTACTATCTTTGCCTATTGCTAGTAGATCTGCTCTATAGTTTTGCCTCGATGCCCATGATCTTCCTGTCAGCCTCCTACTTGTAACCATTGCCCTGTTTAACCAACCAACCTATGCAAACCGTTGCTTGGCTAAGTACGCTTCGCTCAGCCCTTCTTATAGCATTGCTAGTTGCAGGTGAAGATTGAAGATGCTTGCTTCATGTTGAAGTTTGGTTGGGTTATATCACACTATATAAATGCTTAAAATGAAATCATCTATATACTGGCAAGGGTGGAAGGCTAAGCCTTTTGCTTGGTGATTTGTTCCACTCATGCCGTTAGGAACCGTATAAACCGGTGTTATGTTCCTTGATTATGCGTTCCTAACACGGTTGGGGTGTATGGGACCCCCTCGATAAACCGCTAAGTGCTAAGTCTTTTCCAGCAAATCCCAACATTGGTACTATTTGCCTCATAATAACAACTTAAATAATTAATTAATTGCATAGGGGGTCATGTCCCCGAGGATTCTTAATTCTACATAGCAGGGGAGCCAGTGCTGATGGTGTTGGTCCCAAACGGGGGTTCTGCGGGGTCACCGCGAGGAAACTCGAGGATTGATATAAACCTGTAGAATCGCCCATCCGGTCGTGTCCTAAGACTTAGATACGCGCGGCTACTATCAGGGTGTCGACACGCCGGGAGTATTTGCTGGATTAGTCTTACCTTGGTTCGGTATATCTTGAGCACGGGATTCCGAGAATACTCGGGTCTTCCCACCTTGGAGTTGCGACTCCGCGGATCGTGGGCTTGTAATGGGTCAAGTTGGAACACCCCTGCAGGGTTATGAACTTTCGAAAGCCGTGCCCGCGGTTATGTGGCAGATGGGAGCTTGTTAATATCCGGTTGTAGATAACTTGACACAATGTTTCCAATACACTACCAGCGTGTGTACCGTGACTGTCAAATATCCGAATAGGGATTCGGGAGTTGAACACGGTGGGGTTATGTTTGACCGGCTTTAGTTAGGATCACTTCGTGATCATCTCTCGACCGAGGCTTTCTCTTCTCGCTCTCTATCACGTAAGCTAGTTGCTAGTTGCTGCTGCAGACACTACTCTTTTCTTCAGCCTTATCCTCTCCCAAGGCTTAAATAGTCTTGTTACCCGGGAACGGGATTGCTGAGTCCTCTGTGGCTCACAGTTACTTCACCACACCAGATGCAGGTTCAGCCGAGTATGAAGCAGGAGTTGGTTCAGTTCTTCACCGGGAGCTCGATGAAGAGTGTGGCCGTACGCTTGTGACGTTTCGACGATCAGTAGTGGTTTTCTACTAGGATTCGATCCTGACCTGTGGCTTTATGTTGTTTTGGTATCTTTCTTTTGGATCTTCGCCCGTAGTCGGGTTGTGATGTTTTGAATGATGTTATGCTTATGTAATGTATTGTGTGAAGTGGCGAGTGTAAGCCAACTATCCTCTTTTGCAATTTAATCCCTCTTTTACATGAGTCGTGCAAAGATACCAAACTTGAGATCATTCTAGGATGGGCTTATACCTTTAAGTCGTGCCTCGACACGTAGGAGGTATAGTCCCATCCTGGGCATTACAAGTTGGTATCAGAGCCTTCTCCGACCTAGAAGCCCCCACTGATTGATCGAATCGTTGACGGTTGAGTCTAGGCACACACTTAAAAATGTTTTGAGTCCTATATATATCGGAGAGTAGGATTTCTTTTGCTCCTCTTCTCTTTTCACTCTGGTGAGTACCCCTGACGATTACTCTTGTCTCTTCTACTCTCAAAATTGCACCAATTTTTTTTTAGGATCTCGCGAGTATTGTTTGGATTGTTTCGATGTCTTTGTGACGAGAACATTGTTCTCGATGCCTCCTGTCATTAGGGGTTGTGGCAGTGTCCCGGGGAGTTGAGCTCCGAGGTGTTGTCGTCACAAATCCATCGCGGCAGTACTAGAATACTTAAGACGGCCGACATCGAAAACTCTCCTATGCGGTTAGTGGCAAGATAACCCCGACATCACCCAGTACTGGGGAGGTAGCTCGAGAGTATTGCCATAGCTTGTATAGTGGATGCGTTTCGAAGGTCCGAGGTAAACAGTTTCCGAGAAAGACTGGTTATGTGTTGAAGGATGGATACACCTGGATGTAGGTTTAGAGTTGATTGCGCGGTGCTTCCCGTGTATCCCCAACACCTGATTGCATAACTGGAAACTTTCGGAAATCTATAGGTGGGTTCATCCAGTAGTTCTAGGCATTCTTCCAACGGATGCTCGATATGAAGTTTGGGGTTCTACATTGAGTGAAGTGGTTTTATGGACTTGTTCTGATCGGGAGTTGGATCTTAAAGGGTCCTTGGCTATGCTGATCCGGGGATTGCAAAACCCTTTTGTAACACGTTCCATGAGCTTTCAGCACGAAGATGTCGAACGAAGCTTCTATCTTATATTTGTTCTATCTGATCCTTGTTCCTTTTTATTTACCTTTTCTTCTCCTTAGTGGCTTCTCGACAAGTTGATGTACCTGCGGAATTCATTCGTTCAATTCTCTGTTCGGATGATATTGTGAAGATCATGTTGCATATCTATCCTTGTTCTTGTTTTGATTCTGGTATTCGAGTTGCTTCAATGTCAAATGTTGATTCCATACCTTTCTTAATCGGTATTCTCATATTTCTATGGGAGTGCTAGTCCTTCTTGATCATCAAGATCTTCATGTTAATTCTTTTTCAACCGGTGTGCCTTCTCTTCAAGTTATTCCATACGGACGCCGATGAGAAATCCGACGTTTTGTCTATTTCATTCATCCCAAGTTGTCTATGTTTCCCCACCCTCCCACCCTTTTTCTTCTTGGAGCCAGAGTCTCTAATCAAGTATCCATTTTATTCATGTGATATTTCTTCATTCTTTTCCTTCAATGTTCTTATCCGGTGATTTATCGTGAAGATGCTCGAGAGCTTCAAGTTCATCATTCTTTTGTTCTCAAATTCTGCCGGTGGATGTAATTCAAGATTTCAGTGTTGATCTTATCCTTTTCCTCTTTTCACAATGTTTTCTTATTCCGGTGCACCAATTAATCATTCTCCTCTTGCTATTCATATCTGGAGAGTTGAAGATATCTCAGAAGATTCATAATTCCATTCTTAATCCGTTCAAGCAATTTTGAGGATTGTTATCTTATTCAAGCCATTTAATTCAACCGGTGCAATATCTCTTAAGCAATCTTTCCCAACGGTGATTTCTTTTGAGTGGGCCCTAACCCACAGGTCTTTTTCCAGGATCTTACCTGACTCTTCTTTTCCGGAGAATTCTTTTAAAGCGTGACGTGGGAATGATTCCATCAGTCACATGCCTTCTCCAAGATCGCTTTCAAATTCTTTTCATCGTTGTTTCAACCTTTTAATTCTTCATTACGGAGTGCCTATACAATTCATGGTGGTGTATCTCGTCGTCATTCTCATTATTTGAAGATCGGAGAAGAGTTTCTCTTAAATCTTGGCCCGTTCTCTCAAGATTTTTGTGAATTCTTTTCTTTGTGTTCCTCCGAAGGCCATCATTTCAGAATATTTCTTCGTTCTCAGTTTTCAACTTCGTCCTCCAAATATTCTTCATCGATGCCTCTTCGTTCGTCTCCATATTCTTACGGTGGTTCATTCAAGTTTACTCTTCCGTTGTTATCGTTTTAATTCACTCATTCTTTTCATAATCCTATCGCTGGTTCGTTCAAGATTTACCCAAGCTTGTGCTAGATCTCTCGTTAATTCCTTCCCAACGAGAATAAGTAGTATGCCAAATCCTTTGGTTGTCATCAATTTAATTGATGAAGGATACTCACAACATAATTCTTATTCTTGTTCCTTCCAAGTGTTTAATTCTTTTGTCTGGAGCTTGTTCATCTTATCATATTCTCGGTTCCAAGTTGTTCATCTTGTTTTCCGGAGCTTCAAGTTATTTCAATTATATCATTTCAAAGCTCCATCTAATTCATCGCAGGCCTTGAATCTTATTTTTTTCATCTTTCACTTCTCATGCTTTCATTACCGGAGTTCTCATGGTGGTTCATCATCATTTAATTCATCCTCAAAGTCTTCATCAAGATTCTTGTTGGAGCTCAAGCATTCTTCATCATGATTTCCAAGTGCAATTCTTTCTACCTTATCTTTTCAGATGGTGTTATGTCATTCTTGACAATTCCTTCATGTTTCATGATTCACGAGTTATCAAGAATGAGATATTTAAAACCATCATTTCTTTCTCTTTAGGAGATCCATCAACCCCTCATTTTATCTCTTGGAGTTATCTTGGGTTGTATTTCACCTAAAAGTTTTCCCTAAGGATTGTTGCTAATTATGGTGCTTATAAATGACCCAAGTTCTTCATTTATCCTTCCGATGAAATAAGTTTTTCGTCTCCTTGTTGATCTCAATCCAATCAAATGTTCTCCTTAGTGGCTGGTTGTCACCTCATAATTCTGAGATGTTTTCCATAAGCCCACATCAAGCTTATTCTTTCGTTGTTGATTTTTTCAAACAACTCCGTTCAGATGTTTTCATATTCATTTGCGGGAGAAGTTGTCTTTTTCTCTCCGTTCATTTCCTTCGTTGAATTATATGCTATTCTTTCATTCCGGAGGCATTGTGATGTTGCTCTCTCCAAACCATCATCTTGTCATATCGAGATCATGTTTTTTCCTTGCTTATCTTTTATCCGGAGCGTTGTATTCTTCATTCAACTTTCCTCTTCTTACCAAGTTTTGCCTATCTTTTTAACCGGAGTGCTGTCTGAATCTTTCTTACCCCTTGGGCCATTCTTTCAATTGTTTCAGAAGCTATGTGTTGTTGATTTCATCCAGTATCATTCCATCTTCTCAAGTTCTTGTTCATTTCCTTCCATTTTCAGTCGGAGTGCTGTCCGAATTCTGTCATTCTTATTCCTTGGCTATACCGTTGCAGTTTCATATTCTTTTGGTCCGTGAGCTCTTGTTTCATGTTTTTTCAACCTTCAAGGTTCTCATAATGTTCCTTGTTCCTCCTTTTACCAGAGAGCTATCAACTTCGTTCATCTCCGTTGTACTATTCTTTCCTTCAAGATTGTTCAACCTCTCAAGGTTCCTGGTTTCACTCGTTTCTCGAAGAAGCAACTTTGTTTTACCTCTTCCTCTTCCGTTTTTACCCGGTGCTATCTCTAGGATCTCGGGTCGAGATCCTCTGTTAGTGTGGGAGAGTTGTGACGCCCGAAGACCGACGTCCCAGAAGATTCCAGAAGATTCCAGATGTTCCGGGTTTTCCCGTGTGGTTCTTTGTGTTTGTGTTATTTATTTTTGCATTGCATCATGTCATCATGCCATCATGTCATATTTATTTTCTTTACATCTCAACCTAAATAAATTTTGTGGACCTTCGGTCCATTTAAATCGAGGGAAGAATGACTTCTCTTTATAACATATAAAAGTCTCTCAATATTTAGGGAGCTATATAATAAATATTCCATTCGTTGGAATTAACCCAACACACTTGCATATTTTTTCCCCATGTTGATTTCACTTCGAGCTTCTCCTTCCAAATCTTGCCAATTATTCTTTTCCCGTTTTTCGAGGTCCTTCCAAAAACCCTCCAGCCATTTTAATTAAATTCCTCACATTTTTGTGAGTCCAGGGAATTTTACCCATGCCCTAACTCTATTTCTAGCACCTCCCTTCTTTTCTTTCTTGTTGTTGTTTTTTTTTCTGTTTTAATTTAGAAAACAGCAGAAGAAGGAGAGAGCCCAGCAGCTCCCAGCCTCTTGGGCCGACTCCCTCCCAGCGCTAAGCCGGCCTAACTTCCTAAGGCCCAAGGCCCAGTCGTCCCGAACCCTAGCGCTCAGCCCGACCGACCCCTACCCCTTCGCTCCTTCTTTCCTCCCATCGTCCGCCGCCACCCCTCGTTCTCCAGCGTGTCGATCCCCCATCCTCTCGACTCCCTCTCCTTCCCTCGCTCGACCCCCCCTCTCCTTCCTCCATCGCCTGTAGCCCGAGCCCATCGCCCCGAGAGCCCTCCGCCTTCGTGCGCCCCGCAAGCTGCCTCGAGCACTTCCCCTCCCGCGGCCTCCTCCCTCCGCCGTCCCGTCCAGCAAGGCCGGCCCGCTCCGTGCGAGCCCGGCGCTATGTTCTGAAGCCGCGGCATCTCGCGCCTACTGCCTCATCGCCATCGCCCTGCTGCCTTCCGTCCTCCAGCAACCGCAACCCTGCGCTCCTCCCTTGAGGCTCCCAGCCGACCGCTCCCTCCTTCCTCCCAGCAAGGCCGTGGCCTCCCTCCGTTCTCCTTCCAGCCGCGGCCAGGCTCCCTCCTTCGCCCGCCAGCAATAGTCCAGTGCGCCATGGCCTGCGCCTCAGGCCCTCCTCCATCGCCTCGCGCGACGAGGCCTCGCAGGCCCTAGCCTCCGGGCCACCGCAGCTCCTTGCGGCCCCGTCCGCCTGGCCACCGGTGCGCCGAGCACCGCAGCGTCCAGCAGCGCGCCCTACAAGCCCCGTGCACCTCGTCCAGGGCTCCAGCGCCGCCGCGGCACTTCCTCTGCTCCGAGCGGCCGTGCTGTCGTTTTTGTTTGTATTGTGTTGCCTGTGCTGTAATTTTTGCCGGTACCCCGACGGGCTTCGAAGAGTTCGGTTTTGGCAAGACCGACGAGCTCCTACTTCAACTACGACTCGAGACCGAAGATACAAGTACCACGGCGACCGCGAGTACCCCTACCGACGCCCGTGAACGTCTAACGTAGAACCTCGAGGACCCCGTGGAGGACGGACATCAAGTACCTCGACGCCCGGAGCCATCGGAATCGTCAAGTACCCCGACATCGATGACATGAACAACTACGATACGAGAACGACGACACAAGATGACGCGACAAGTACCTCTTCGGAAACGGAAACTCCAACGTGTACAACTACCGACGCCGAGACCAAGTACCACTACATAACGTGTACCCCGACGTCGCAAGTACCACGACACGTAACGTGAACGTCTACCGTCGCCGAAGACCCGCGAACAACTACTTCCTCTTCTGCCGTGTACCACTACTTCCTCTACGAGTTGCGAGAACGGCTACCTCCACTACGTCCCTCTACGAACACGAACCCCTCCGAGAACGTTTGTCACGAAGGTATAACCCCGAGACGTGACCCGTGTGATGCTTGTGTTGTATGAAATGTTCCCCTTGTGCACCGTGTCCGTTTCATCCCTTTTGTCATGTTCCTCGGTTGCCTCGTCGCCGACTCGTGGGAACCCGGCGACGGGATCGCCCCACCTTTCATCTCGTTGACCCGCTCACACCATCTTTCTTTTGCCCGGTCTCTCAATGAGTTACCGGAACCGAGTTGTTGCCTTTGCATCATTTCGGATCGTTGCCGTGGCACCCTTTTCCTTCCACCACGGTGACGATGCTTCATATCATCTTCTTGTTAACCTTCTAATAAAATTGCAAAACTTGATCATGTCATCCGCATCATGTTAACAACATTATAATGTTTAATTGTTGTTGCTTTAATAATTGATAAACATGCTCATGGGTATTTTCCGGATATGTTGTTGTTATTTCCGGCCTCATTTAAAATGCCTAAATAGTGTAGTTTTATTATGCTTCACCTCTTGCCATGTTAACCAACATTTAATCTTGTCTTGTAAATAACGAGAGTCAACTAAATAATTAAAAATGTGGTGTTTCGTCAATATGCAACTCGTTGCATATTGAGCTCCACTTAACTTGTAGTGTTGTTTGTGCACTTTGCCATGCCTTGCATATTTAAACCGGACATGCATCATACTTGTTTGTGCATCGTATGCCATGTTTATGATATGTGTGTTTACCGCGTTGTTTGTTTTCTTTCCGGTTGCTTCTCTTGTTAGCTTCGGTTTCGTTCCGGAGTTGTGAGGATTCTCTCGTCTGTGTTGCTCCGTCTACTTCATGGATCCGTTCTTCTCCCTTGCGGAATTCCAGGCAAGATGACCGAACCCCGATAACATTACTATCTTTGCCTATTGCTAGTAGATCCGCTCTATAGTTTTGCCTCGATGCCCATGATCTTCTTGTCAGCCTCCTACTTGTAACCATTGCCCTGTTTAACCAACCAACCTATGCAAACCGTTGCTTGGCTAAGTACGCTTCGCTCAGCCCTTCTTATAGCATTGCTAGTTGCAGGTGAAGATTGAAGATGCTTGCTTCATGTTGAAGTTTGGTTGGGTTATATCACACTATATAAATGCTTAAAATGAAATCATCTATATACTGGCAAGGGTGGAAGGCTAAGCCTTTTGCTTGGTGATTTGTTCCACTCATGCCGTTAGGAACCGTATAAACCGGTGTTATGTTCCTTGATTATGCGTTCCTAACACGGTTGGGGTGTATGGGACCCCCTCGATAAACCGCTAAGTGCTAAGTCTTTTCCAGCAAATCCCAACATTGGTACTATTTGCCTCATAATAACAACTTAAATAATTAATTAATTGCATAGGGGGTCATGTCCCCGAGGATTCTTAATTCTACATAGCAGGGGGGGCCAGTGCTGATGGTGTTGGTCCCAAACGGGGGTTCTGCGGGGTCACCGCGAGGAAACTCGAGGATTGATATAAACCTGTAGAATCGCCCATCCGGTCGTGTCCTGAGACTTAGATACGCGCGGCTACTATCAGGGTGTCGACACGCCGGGAGGATTTGCTGGATTAGTCTTACCTTGGTTCGGTATATCTTGAGCACGGGATTCCGAGAATACTCGGGTCTTCCCACCTTGGAGTTGCGACTCCGCGGATCGTGGGCTTGTAATGGGTCAAGTTGGAACACCCCTGCAGGGTTATGAACTTTCGAAAGCCGTGCCCGCGGTTATGTGGCAGATGGGAGCTTGTTAATATCCGGTTGTAGATAACTTGACACAATGTTTCCAATACACTACCAGCGTGTGTACCGTGACTGTCAAATATCTGAATAGGGATTCGGGAGTTGAACACGGTGGGGTTATGTTTGACCGGCTTTAGTTAGGATCACTTCGTGATCATCTCTCGACCGAGGCTTTCTCTTCTCGCTCTCTATCACGTAAGCTAGTTGCTAGTTGCTGCTGCAGACACTACTCTTTTCTTCAGCCTTATCCTCTCCCAAGGCTTAAATAGTCTTGTTACCCGGGAACGGGATTGCTGAGTCCTCTGTGGCTCACAGTTACTTCACCACACCAGATGCAGGTTCAGCCGAGTATGAAGCAGGAGTTGGTTCAGTTCTTCACCGGGAGCTCGATGAAGAGTGTGGCCGTACGCTTGTGACGTTTCGACGATCAGTAGTGGTTTTCTACTAGGATTCGATCCTGACCTGTGGCTTTATGTTGTTTTGGTATCTTTCTTTTGGATCTTCGCCCGTAGTCGGGTTGTGATGTTTTGAATGATGTTATGCTTATGTAATGTATTGTGTGAAGTGGCGAGTGTAAGCCAACTATCCTCTTTTGCAATTTAATCCCTCTTTTACATGAGTCGTGCAAAGATACCAAACTTGAGATCATTCTAGGATGGGCTTATACCTTTAAGTCGTGCCTCGACACGTAGGAGGTATAGTCCCATCCTGTGCATTACAAATGGCCATAATTCGTGTAAGACTATTTGTATGGATGTAAGACTCTTGTTATTCAGCTTCTTTGTGTTCAGTGAGCATTGATCTCTGGGATCACTGTACACGTGCATTCGGTGATCTCGACTTCTAAGTCGGGGTCCCCACATATCCGGTTGTAGATAACTTGACACCATGTTCCAATACACTACCAGCGTGTGTACCGTGACTGCCATTTTCCGAAAGGGATTCAGGAGATAAACACGGTGGGGTTATGTTTGACTTGATTAGTCTAGGATCACTTCATGATCATCTCTCGACCATGGCGCCTTCTCTTCTCGCACTCTTTTACGTAAGCTAGTGCTAGTTGCTGCTGCAGACACTTATTCTTTTCTTCAGCCTTATCCTCTCCCAAGGCTTAAATAGTCATGTTACCCGGGAACGGGATTGCTGAGTCCTCTGTGGCTCACAGTTACTTCACCACACCAGATGAAGGTCCGATGGTGAGCTATCCAGGTGATGGCACCGAGCTAGACTGGGAGTACGACGAGGAGCGTAGTCGATACTATGTTCGTTATCCTGATGATCAGTAGTGGTGACTTCTACTAGGATTCGATCCGACCTGTGGATTTAAATTATGTTTGGTATCTTGTCATTTGGATTTTATCCTTAGAGGGCTGTGATGTTTTATTGAATGATGATTTGGATATGTAATGTATTTGTGTGACGTGGCGAGTGTAAGCCAACTATTTTTATGTTTTCCATCCCCATCCTTTACATGAGTTGTGCAAAGATACCAAACTTGCGATCATTCCAGCATGGGGTTATGTCTCTAAGTCGTGCCTCGACACGTAGGAGATATAGTCCCATCCTGGGCATTACAAGTTGGTATTCAGAGCCTTCTCCGACCTAGGAGCCCCCACTGATTGATCGAATCGTTGACGGTCGAGTCTAGGCACACACTGAAAAATATTTTTGAGTCCTATATTATATCGGACAGTAGGATTTCTTTGCTTCTCATCCCTTTTCTCTCTGGTGAGGACTCCTGACGTCTACTCTTGCCTCTTCTACTTTCAAAGATTGCACCAAAAAAAATTTAGGAATCTCGCGAGTATTTTGGGATTGTTTCGATGTTCTTGTGACGAGAATATTGTTCTCGATGCCTCCTGACATTAGGGGTTGTGGCAGTGTCCCGGGGAGTTGAGCTTCGGGGTATTGTCGTCACAAGCATATCGCGGCAGTACTAAATACTTAAGACGGCCGACATCGAAAATCTCTCCTATACGGTTAGTGGCAAGATAACCCCGACATCACCCAGTACTGGGGAGGTAGTTCGGGAGTATTGCCATAGCTTGTTATAGTGGATACTTTTCGAAGGTCCGAGGTACACAGTTTCCGAGAAAGACTGGTTATGTGTTGAAGGATGGATACAGCTGGATGTAGGTTTAGAGTTGATTGCGCGGTGGTTCCCCTGTATCCCCAACACCCGATTGCATAACTGGAAACTTTCGGAAATGCATAGGTGGGTTTATCCAGTAGATCGTAGGCATTCTTCCAAGGAATGCAGGTTAGCAAGTTCAGGGTTCTACATTGAGTGAAGTGGTTTTATGACCGATGTTCCGATCGGGAGTTGCATCTTAAAGGGTCCTTGGCTATGCTGATCCGGGGATTGCAAAACCCTTTCGTAACGCGTTCATAAGCTTTCAGCACAAAGATGTTAGAACGAAGCTCCTATCTTGTATTTGTTCCCGTCTGTACCTTGTTGTTTTTCTTATTTTACCTTTTGTCCCCTATGCGGCTTCTCGTGAAGATTGTTGTTATCATTAAACTGAGAATTTCATTCGTTCCTCTTGTTCGAATGATTATTGAGAAGACTTGTTGCAATTCATTCCATTGATTCAGCTTATACCTTCTTTCAATCAATTGCTGATTTCGTGGTCATCTCTTTCAGGATGGCTCCGAAAAGGGTTCCCAACGCTAACCCAGAGGGTGAAGAGGTCCCAGATCGTCCTCCTTCCCCTCCTCCTCCGTCTGAGGCTTGGAGAGCGATTATGCAGACTACAAATCAGAACACCCAGTTGTTGATGCAGATGATGCAGCAGATGCAAGCTAATCAAGCTAATCAGGGTGTTCCAGGGAATCAAGGCAATTTCTTCAACCAACAGCACCATGCTACTCTCAACCAGTTCTTGGCCAATAATCCAAAAGCTTTCAGTAACTGTGTCGACCCTCTTGATGCTGAAGATTGGTTAACCGATATCAAGAAGCATTTTGAGTGCAGTAATGTAAGAGAAGAGGACTATGTGAAGTTTGCAGCCTTCCAACTCAAAGACCAAGCAGCTGACTGGTGGCAGCAGTACAAAGACTCCAGGCCAGGTCGTGTGATCTCTTGGGAGGATTTCTGCAAGGACTTTCGCTCTCACCACATTCCAACAAGTGTCATCGAGGGTAAGCGTGAGCAATTCCGCAACCTGAAGCAGGGCTCTATGACTGTCTACCAGTATAATGTCAGGTTCCAAAACCTCGCCCGCTATGCTAAGCAAGACATTCCTGATGCCAAGAGCAAAATCTATCCGTTCCGCGGAGGTCTCAAGGATGAACTTCAACTTTCTCTCACCTTGTTCGAGCCCGATGAATTCGACAAATTCTATAACATGGCGCTCAAGCAAGAGGCAGCTCAGCTCTAGATGGAGGCTTCTAAAAAGAGGATTCGAGATGCCGTTCACTCTTCCTCATCGTCTCAGTTGGCTTCGAAACAACAGAAAGTTTGGCTTCCTCCTCCTCAAGTGATCCGAGCTCCCTACAACAACTCCAACAACTCCAACAACAACAAGAATGCTGGTGGTCGTGGTTTCTCCCACCCACCCAACTCCAACAAGCAGTCCAAGCAGCAGTTCCAAGCTCCAAGACTAAGTGCTCCTCCTACTCGTCCACTTTCTGAGGTGACTTGCTACAAGTGTGCCAGAAGGGTCATTATTCCAACAAGTGCAACAACCCAAGGCGCCTTCCGCCTCCTCCACCTGTCGGTACCGCTATGGTCAAGCATGATCCAAAGGCAGCAAGGGTCAATCTGATGAATGCATCACAAGCGGAGAATTCTTCTGATGTCATATTGGGTAACCATCCAGTGAACTCTTTTCCTGCTAAAGTGTTATTTGATTCGGGTGCTTCTTGTTCCTTCATGTCATATCCATTCGCATCCAACCACGATGTTGTCACTAAAAATCTGCCAAGGGAGTTAACAGTCATTTCTCCGGGGAGACGAATGCACTCTAGTGTTTATGCTCCGGATGTTTCTATTCGCATGGGGGATTATCGATTTCTGGCCTCTCCGGTGGTTCTTGGCAATTCTGACATTGACCTCATCCTCGGGATGGACTGGCTTTCTCAGCATGATGCTCACATTGATTGTGCACAGAAGGAAGTCAAGATGACTCATCCCGATGAAGATGTGATTATCTTCGCCTCCAGGGATAACACTATCAGGCTTTTCTCTCTCAATGATAAGGGCGAGATTAATGCCATCTCTCAAATTCCGGTGGTAAACGAATACCAAGACGTCTTTCCTAAAGAACTTCCAGGCATGCCTCCACACCGTCAGGTGGAATTCGTCATTGAACTCGAGCTGGGTACTGAGCCAGCATGCCGGCGTCCGTACAAGCTCTCTCCTGAAGAATTGAAGGAGTTGAAGAAGCAGCTTGATGAACAGGAGCGTATGGGTCTCATCAAGCCTAGTACATCTTCTTGGGGCTGAGGTGTCTTATTTGTCAAGAAGAAGGATGGCACGGAGCGTCTCTGCGTCGATTACCGGCCATTGAACAAGAAGACAATAAAGAACAAGTATCCGCTCCCCAACATCAACGAATTGTTCGAGCAGCTCAAAGGAGCTAATGTGTTCTCTAAGCTCGATCTCCGAATGGGCTATTACCAAATTCGCATTCGCGAGGATGACATCCCCAAGACTGCCTTCAGAACGAGCTACGACTCATATGAGTATACGGTCATGTCCTTTGGTCTCGCCAATGCTCCTCCTACCTTCTCGAGAATGATGCACTACATCTTCAACCCCTATACTGGCGAGTTTGTGCTTGTGTATCTGGATGATATTCTGGTGTTTTCCAAGAATGAAGAAGATCACGAAAAGCACTTACGTCTGGTCCTTGATCGACTCCGTGAACATAAGTTCTATGCCAAGTTCTCCAAGTGCGAATTTTGGCTTGATAAGGTCTTGTACCTGGGCCATATCATCTCAGCTGACGGTATTGTGGTAAACCCCGAGAAAGTTGAAGCTATTGTCAACTGGGAAGCTCCTCAGAACGTCAAGCAACTCCGCAGTTTTCTTGGTCTTGCCAGTTATTGCAGAAGGTTTGTTGAGAACTTCTCCAAGATTGCCAAGCCTCTTTCCAACTTGCTTCAGAAGAATGTCAAATACTTTTGGTCTCCAGAGTGTGAAGTGGCATTCAGAACTCTCAAAGAAAAACTCGTCTCTGCTCCAGTTCTTACTCCTCCAGATGAATCCAAGCCCTATGAAGTATTCTGTGATGCTTCTCTTCAAGGACTTGGTGGTGTGCTTATGCAAGACAAGAGAATTGTAGCATACACTTCTCGTCAGCTCAAGCCAAGTGAGAAGAACTATCCCACACAAGATCTCGAACTAGCAGCTGTGGTACATGCTTTGATTACGTGGAGACATCTGTTGTTGGGCAGAAAAGTCGACATCTTCACTAATCACAAGAGCTTGAAGTACATCTTCACACAGCCGAATCTGAACCTTCGCCAGACTCGTTGGGTTGAAATGATCCAAGAGTATGATCCCAGCATCGAATACACTCCTGGCCAGGCGAATGTGATTGCAGATGCTTTGAGCAGAAAGGCATATTGCAACAGCCTTCTTATAAAGCCGTTCCAGCCTGAGCTTTGTGAAGCATTCAGGAAGCTCAACCTCCAAGTTGTTCCGTAAGGTTTTCTTACAAATCTTCAAATTGCTCCTACCTTGGAAGATCAGGTCCGTGAGGCCCAACTCATTGATGCCATGGTGCAGAAGGTGAAACATGGTATTGTAAAGGGCACTCCGAAATACAAGTGCTATCGTGTTGATGAGAGAGATACCTTGTTCTTTGAGGACAGACTTGTTGTTCCCAAAGGTGATCTCAGGAAGCTCATAATGGAAGAAGCACATGATTCCCTCCTTTCCATTCATCCTGGTAGCTCCAAGATGTACCAAGATCTCAAGCAATCTTACTGGTGGACACGCATGAAAAGGGAAATTGCCCAATTCGTGAATGAATGTGATGTCTGCAGAAGAGTGAAGGCAGAGCATCAACGTCCAGCCGGTCTTCTCCAACCTCTTCCTATTCCTGAGTGGAAGTTCGACCACATTGAAATGGATTTCGTCACAGGTTTTCCTAAGTCCAAGAGAGGGAATGATTCTATCTTTGTGGTGATTGACAAGCTTACCAAAGTCGCTCACTTCCTTCCAGTCAAAGAATCCATCAATGCAGCTCAACTGGCAGAGTTGTACACTTCCAGAATTGTGTCTTTACATGGCATCCCTCAAGTTATCTCCTCAGACCGTGGAAGTTTGTTCACATCCAAGTTCTGGGACTCCTTTCAGTCAGCCATGGGCACTAAGATCAGGTTTAGCACTGCATTTCACCCTCAGACTAGTGGTCAAGTCGAGCGAGTGAATCAGATTCTAGAAGACATGATCAAAGCCTGTGTCATATCTTTTGGCATGAAATGGGAAGATTGCCTTCCATTTGCTGAGTTCTCTTACAACAACAGCTTTCAAGCAAGTGCAAGCAAAGCTCCGTTTGAAATCCTCTATGGCAGAAAGTGCCGTACACCTCTCAACTGGTCCGAGACTGGTGAACGTCAACTTCTTGGCAATGACTTGATCTCAGAAGCCGAAGAAATGTGCAAAGTCATACGTGAGAATCTCAAGGCCGCTCAGTCGCGTCAGAAGAGCTACTATGACGGCAAGCATCGTGATTTGGCCTTCAACATTGGTGGTCATGTCTATCTCCGTGTTTCTCCTATGAAAGGCACCCAAAGATTCGGTATCAAAGGAAAGATTGCTCCTAGATACGTCGGGCCTTTCAAGATCCTTGGCAAAAGAGGCGATATAGCCTATCAACTTGAGCTCCCCTCCAACTTCGCCAATGTTCATGATGTGTTCCATGTGTCTCAACTCCGCAAATACTTCAAGGCACCTGAACGCATGATTCCGTTTGAAGAGATTGATCTTTAACAAGACCTGTCTTACCGAGAGTATCCCGTTGCAATTCTCAAAGAAACTGAACGCAAGACCCGCAACAAGTCCATCAAATTCTTGAAAGTCAAGTGGTCACATCATACCGACCGAGAAGCTACGTGGGAACGAGAAGATCATCTTCGTTCCGAGTACCCTTCCTTTTTCCAGTCTTAGATCTCGGGACGAGATCTTTTTGTAGTAGAGGAGAGTTTGTAATGCCCCGGATGTAATACTTTCCCTTTTGGGCATATAATATATCTCCGGCTTCATCAATTCCATTTCGGGTTCTTTGTCTTTCGGGTTTTCGTCGTTTTGCTGTGTGCGTGTGTGGCATTCATTCATATCATATAGTCATGTGCATCGCATTGCATTTGTGTTGTCGTTTGCTTCCGGTTCCACGCGTTCCTTCCCGTTGTCCGTTTCGTGTTCCGGAGCTCTCACGCGTCCGTGGCATCCCCGAGGCCTACTTTGGTGTTTGGCCGTGTAACGTTACCGGTTTGGCGCGACACTTGTCGTGTGTTGTTGTTTTGGTGTGTGTAACCCGCCTGTCAAATCTCGTCGCGTTTCGAGTCCGTTTGCTACCCCAACAGTTATTCTCGTGGGCTCAAAGTGCCTCCACTTTGAGGCCCAAGACACCCCTCCAACAGCCCACCAAACCACTCCTAGCCACTTGCTTCATCTAGGCCATCCAATCCTGATCGTGTGGCCGAAAACCGCACTCCATTTGGACAACCCTAGCTCCTTGTGCCTATATATTTGTCCACTCCCCCAATTTTTGCCCCAAATCAGGGAAACCGTAGCCCCCACCTTCTCCTTCCTCCAGCCACCACCACCTCGCCGGAGCTTCGCCGGAATCTCGCCGGAATCTCGCCGGAGTTCCTCCACCTCGCCGGAATCCTCCACCCCGCCACCTCATCTCCTCCGGCGGCTCTCTCCTCCACAGCCGCCTCCAGCCTTCTCCCTCGAACCCCACCGCCAGCCTCAAGCCAGCATCGATCGCCGCCGCCAGGCTCGAGCCAGCGCCTCCCCGCCGCTGGGATCGAGGGAGATGAGCTCCCCCCGATCTGGATCCATCAACCGAAGCCGCAGCGCCCCGAGGCCGCCCAGATCCACCGTTCCAGCGGCTGGGCTGGAACCCTAGGGGCCCGTCCGCCACGCCGGGGCCCAACTGCCGCGGCCCATCCCCTTCGCCTCGCAAGGCGCGCGGCGCCGCACCCAGGCTTCCCGCCAGCTCCGCCACGGGCCGAGCCCCTCCTCTCGGTGGCCAGGCGCCGATCCGCCCGAGGCCCCGCCTGGGCCGCTCTTCTCCGTGGGCCGCGCCGCCCCCGCTCGAAGCCTCCCCGCTTCGCCTCGCCAGCCGCCTCTCCCGTCAGGCCGAGGCCAGCAGCCTCCCTGGGCCGGCCCGATCCAGCCGGGGCCTCTTCGATCCGCTTCGCCAGGCCGCCGGCCCAGACCCTCTTCCCAGCGCCGCCGCGGGCCGTAGCCGCCAGATCCGGCCCGCACCTTCAGATCTAGGTTGACTTCAAAATCCCCAAGTCCCTGTGATTTGTTCTCTGATGCAGTTTTAGAATGATGATATCTTTTTGTGTGCTGCTCCGTTTTGCGCAAATGACATGTCTAGACGTTCGTGGTGACTAGCACTACGATTCATTCCATTGTGCCATGCATGGTTGAGATCATCTAGATGCTTATTTTTCTGTTGCAAAAGTTCATCCCGATACTAACTGCTGTTAGTGATGTTTTTATGCCATGTTTGCATAGTGATACCTTTTAGCTCGTTTATCTGAATGATGCAAATGACATGTCCACGTGTTCGTCTTGTCATGCTCTACATGATGATTTCTTAGACTTGCATGATAGATTTAATCTTGCCATGTTTATCTCTGTTGCAAAGTGCCATGTGGCTGTGATGTTGTTTAACTTGTTATGAAATGC
The DNA here is from genome assembly GCA_902687465.1 of Secale cereale. NCBI lineage: Eukaryota > Viridiplantae > Streptophyta > Magnoliopsida > Poales > Poaceae > Secale > Secale cereale. The sequence goes on along the minus strand of LR738715.1, from coordinate 552,319,786 downwards.
CATCTTGTTGAGCTCATTGCTATCGTTGTGTTTATCTCCATGATGCATGCTTAGGTGTTTTGGAATCACCATCATATGTACTTTGATGTGGTGCTTACCACTTGCCATGTTTAGTTTTGAGGTGGCTTAAACTTGCTCTCAAAGATTCCATGATGAAACTGCTGTTTAACACTTAGTGAAATTTCACTAAGTCTGGAATCTGTAATTTTCCGATGCCATGTTTGCTTGCTGTTCTAGGAAAATCCATGATAGTTTTGGGGTGACTCTTGATGGTTCCTTGTAGTATATATTGTTGGCTTTCCATTCATGCTCTCACATGCTTATTTGAGTGGCTGTAGCATATTTAACTTTGGCTCCAAAGTTGCAATAAATTACTGCTGTCAGGATTTTGTTGTCAAGTTCAATATGTCCAAGCTTGTTGCTGTTGAACCGTGGCTCCTTTGGGGGTGCACCTTTGGACTTATTTGCTGTAGGATATGTCTAGTTTATGTTCATGCTCTATGACATGATGTTTGAGTGCTGTAGCTTATTTATCTAGTGCTCCGAAGTTGCTATGTGGCTGTAATTCTCAGCTTGTGCATATTTCTTGTTTCGGGCATAACTTTTAGCCCGTAGCTCCGATTTCAGCAAGTCTTATATGTAACTTGATTGATTTTCCGTTTAGATTCATAATATCCTATTATTATCTTGTTTTGAAGTATTTTGCTTGAGTGCTATTTTTCCGTGCTCCGTGTGCTCCCATAGTGCATCCATCATGCATCCATCATTTTGCGTGCGCATTGCATCTTGTTGATTCGTGCCTTGTGTGGTTGCATTGTTTAGAGCCGGAAGCTGAGACCGAGTACGAGTACGACCACGAGGTTACTACCGAGGTTGAGCACGAGGACCCCTCTTACGATCCGAACGACTACTCTTCAGGCAAGATGACCGAACCCCGGTAACATTACTATCTTTGCCTATTGCTAGAGTATCGCTCTATAGTTTTGCCTCAATGCCCATGTCTTTCCTGTCAGCCTCCTACTTGTAACCATGACCATGTTTAACCACCCTACCTATGCAAACCATTGAATGGCTAAGTACGCTTCGCTCAGCCCCTCTTATAGCGTTGCTAGTTGCAGGTGAAGATTGAAGATGTTTGCTTCATGTTGAAGTTTTGTTGGGTTATATCACACTATATAAATGCTTAAAATGAAATCATCTATATATTGGGAATGGGTGGAAGGCTAAGCCTTTTGCTTGGTGATTTGTTCCACTCATGCCGCTAGGAACCGTATAAACCGGTGTTATGTTCCTTGATTATGCGTTCCTCACACGGTTGGGGTTATGGGGCCCCCTCGATAAACCGCTAAGCGCTAAGTCTTTTCCAGCAAGTCCCAACATTGGTACTATTCGCCTAATAACTAATAAAACTTGCATAGGGTCTTGCAAACCCGAGTTCTTAATCAACAACCCCGGGCCAGTGCTCCTCATGAGTGTTGTTCCGAAACGGGGGTCCTGCGGGGTCACCACGAGGAAACTCGAGGATTGTTATAAACCTGTAGCATCGCCCATCCGGTCGTGGCCTGAGACTAGATACGCGCGGCTATTGTCAGGGTGTCGGCACGCCGGGAGGATTTGCTGGATTAGCCTTACCTTAGTTCGGAGTATCTTGAGCACGGGATTTCGAGAATACTCGGGTCTTCCCACCTTTGGAGTTGCGACTCCGCGGATCGTGGGCTTGTCATGGGCCAAGTTGGAACACCCCTGCAGGGTTATGAACTTTCGAAAGCCGTGCCCGCGGTTATGTGGCAGATGGGAGCTTGTTAATATCCGGTTGTAGATAACTTGACACCATGTTCCAATACACTACCAGCGTGTGTACCGTGACTGTCATTTTCCGAAAGGGATTCGGGAGATGAACACGGTGGGGTTATGTTTGACTTGATTAGTCTGGGATCACTTCGTCATCATCTCTCGACCGTGGCGCCTTCTCTTCTCGCACTCTTTTACGTAAGCTAGTGCTAGTTGCTGCTGCAGACACTTATTCTTTTCTTCAGCCTTATCCTCTCCCAAGGCTTAAATAGTCATGTTACCCGGGAACGGGATTGCTGAGTCCTCTGTGGCTCACAGTTACTTCACCACACCAGATGCAGGTCCGATGGTGAGCTATCCAGGTGATGGCACCGAGCTAGACTGGGAGTATGACGAGGAGTGTAGTCGTAACTATGTTCGTTATCCTGATGATCAGTAGTGGTGACTTCTACTAGGATTCGATCCGACCTGTGGATTTAAATTATGTTTGGTATCTTGTCATTTGGATTTTACCCATAGAGGGTTGTGATGTTTTATTGAATGATGATTTGGATATGTAATGTATTTGTGTGACGTGGCGAGTGTAAGCCAACTATTTTTGTGTTTTCCATCCCCATCTTTTACATGAGTTGTGCAAAGATACCAAACTTGCGATCATTCCAGCATAGGGTTATGTCTCTAAGTCGTGCCTCGACACGTAGGAGATATAGTCCCATCCTGGGCATTACAGTGTGTCAAAGAGTAAAGGAAGAACATCAGAAGCCAGCAGGATTGTTACAACCTATGCCAATTCCCGAATGGAAGTGGGAGAAGCTTGGTATGGATTTTATCACCGGATTGCCCAGGACCAAAGCAGGACATGACTCAATCTGGGTAGTAGTAGACCGATTGACGAAGGTAGCCCACTTTATTCCTGTGAAAACCACATATACCTGTGCAAAGTTGGCAAAGATATACATGACCAGAATAGTATGTCTGCATGGAGTTCCGAGGAGTATTGTATCTGATAGAGGAACTCAGTTTACCTCAAAGTTCTGGAATCAGTTACATGAAACTTTAGGTACTAGACTAGAGTTTAGCACAGCATTTCATCCGCAGACAGATGGACAGACGGAGAGAGTCAATCAGATTTTGGAGGATATGCTGAGAGCCTGTGCATTAGATTATGGATCTAGTTGGGATGACAACTTGCCCTACGTAGAGTTCTCATACAACAACAGTTACCAGGCCAGTTTGAAGATGGCACCGTTCGAGGCATTGTATGGAAGGAGATGTCGAACACCGTTGTCGTGGGATGAAGTTGGAGACCGACAGTTGTTTGGACTAGACTTAATCAAAGAGTCTGAGGAGAAAGTGAAGTTGATCCGAGATAGTCTGAAGGTAGCTCAGTCCAGGCAGAAGAGTTATGCCGACTCGAAGCGCAAGGAGATAACCTATGAGATCGGAGACAGAGCGTACTTGAGAGTATCGCCTCTGCGAGGAGTTCAACGTTTCGGAGTTAAAGGGAAGCTAGCCCCGAGATTTGTGGGACCTTATCGTGTTTTGGAATGCATGGGAGAGGTTGCCTATAAGTTGGAATTGCCCGAAGGATTGTCAGGAGTGCACGACGTGTTTCACGTTTCGCAGCTTAAGAAGTGCCACGCGGAGATGGCAGATATACCGCTTAGAGACACCGTACCCCTAGAAGCAATTCAGTTGTACAGTGACCTGCTCTACGAGGAGAAGCCCGTTAAGATTCTCGAATTTTCGAGCAGAATTACTCACAGCAAGGTTATCAAGTTTTGCAAAGTTCAGTGGAGTCACCACACCGAGGAAGAAGCCACCTGGGAGCGAGAAGATGATCTACGCAAGGACCACCCACACCTGTTCTCTAGCCAAGTCGAATCTCGAGGGCGAGATTCATTCTAAGGGGGGTAGGTTTGTAACATCCCAAATTTTCAATTGGGAATGTTATACATAGATCATATTTGCATTTTATGTTTTTTGCATTTTGTTCGTGGAGTTCCTCGAAATTCTAAGCAACTCAAGGACCTACGGAGAGAGTTGGGAATTTTACCGTTTTCGTATTTGAGTTCGCTCGAATACCGGTACGAGGACAGTGTGATTCTAATTATTTTTCCCTCCTAAAAGTATTTCTAAATACAATAAATGAGCGGAGATAACATGACTTCTCCAAAATAACAGAAATATTGGAGGAAAAATATTGAAATCACTTTTGGTATTTTTCTGGATTTATTTTCGGATTTATTTGCATAGGAAAAATATGTGTTTTTCAAAATCGCATTTAGGTCCGGGAAAAATGTTCACTTTGTCCTAAATATTATTAGAGGACGGTGAAAATTTATTTCGGGAATTTTGGAGTCCGTTTGGTATTTCTTTCGTTAGTTTTACTGCGCCGGGACTCTATTTAAAAAAACCGACTAGGACTAGTAAAGGACCAGGACTCTCGGCTTTAAATAGCGCCAGTTCCGGCCCGATTCGCTCAGCCCGCCAGCGCGAACCCTAGCCGCCTCGCCAGCCCCGCCGCCCGAGCCGCCGCGCCGCCGCCTCGCCAGCCGCCGCCGCCCCGCCGGTCCGCCGCCGCCCGCCGCCACCCGTCGCACCGCCCCGCCGCCTGCGCCGCGCCGCCGCCCGCCGGAGCACCGCCGCCCCGCCGCCCGCGTGCCGCCGCCCCGCTGCCCGCCGGAGCACCGCCGCCCCGCCGCCCGCCGGAGGTCCCGCCGGAGTTGTGGGAGAGAGAGGTAGTTTTTTTGTTTTTAACCGAGCGGTATTTTTAGAAAACCTAGATCTGTTTTTTTTAATAGATCGGTTCGTTTTTTTTATTTTTCCGATGGTTTAGTTAAATAGCGGACGTTCGTCCGTACGTTCGTTTTAATGAACGGTTTTTGTTAGTTAACCGCAGACAGCGAACGTTCGTTCGTTAGCCTGTTTGTCGTTTTTCTTTTTCGGGGTATTTAACCGCGATTTTTCCGATCGTGATTTCTGGCCTGATCTTGCTTTTCGTTTTTCTTTTCGCTCGAGAGTCGGAATCAGGTGATTCAAAATCCCAGATCTTCGTCGAGAAGCCCTCTTTACGTTAGAACAACTTGAACAAAGTTTTGGCTACTGTAAAATTTGACTTTAGGCCAACTAGTAATTCGGAGCTCGTTTCTTTTGCAGTTTGAGTTTCGTTGCTTCTTTCGAGTTGATTCTTTTTGCATACCGGAGTTCTTAAGTTCAAATTTCTGGTTAGATCTCTTATTTGAGTTTTACCCGTGCATTAGTTAAGTACTTATTGTATGCTTGTTTGTTTTATTGCGATAGAGTATCCGGAGTGCGCCGCTTGCTACTTTGAGTCTCTAGGTTTTGCGGATCATCAGCAAGGCAAGTAACACTTTGATCATGCTTTCCAATTACCCAGTTTTCATTGCATTAGACAAACCCTCACACATTGCAAGAGTAGGATCAATTAACTTGTGGGATTGGGAAGTAGATTGAGGTAGTACCTATTACCTGCATTACATTCAAACCCTTGGGAGTTACTTCTGCGTTTGCTGTTAGGACATGATATGCTCGTAGACGTGGTTTGGGTTTGAGTGAAATCCATGACAGATGTGAGTTGTTAATTAATGGTTCAACTTAAGGTGGCAACTTTAATACACATCTGGGTGGATTGAGGCATCTGGGTATTCCAGGATTGCCTGTTTTTCTTTTGGACCGCCACCCAGGCTCAAAGAGATCATGAGATTTTTCATCCTAGAAACTTCCGTGTGCAGCCACATGCCAATATGGGCTCTGGCATAGTTGAGTAAGTTGTGGGAAACCTTTCCATGATGGGCTAGCAGATGTACTTGGGTTTTGTAGGTGTACCGGCCTATCGATCTGGTTAAGGGGACCTCTTCGGAAAGACTGTGTCTCGGTCATCCGTTTCTCAAACACCATGCAGTGCGAGAAACCAAACGGAGGCGATCGAGTCTTGTGGGGAAAGTGCACAAACCTCTGCAGAGTGTACAAACTGATCATGATTAGCCGTGTCCCCGGTTATGGACGTCTTGAGTATCTAGTACTTGGATTATCATGTGCATCTCAACATGTTACTTTAATTTAATTTTGTTGGGTTTAATGATTACTTTTAATTGGGGTTGAGAGGATGTCTATCTTCTTAACGATGTTTCAACTACCATGATAGTTAATTAAAATACATTCCTTTGATGTAGGGAAAAATTGGCTTTACGCAAAAACTTAACCATAGAGCTTTCCACCAGCCATATTGCATATAGTATAGCTTTACTTTCATTGCATCTCTTGTGTTACATTGCCAGCATATTCCATGTGCTGGCCCGTTTTCGGGCTGCAACGTTTCATGTTGCAGACTTTTCAGACGACGAGTAAGATGCCCCTTTTAGGTCGTGGTTCTATACTCAGTGATGCCGCTGGAGTTGATGGACTTCAGCCAGATTATTTGTAATAAATTCATCGTTGGACTATCGATGTAATAAGTGTGTGATTGCTACTCTGTTATAAATCCTTCAAGTACCGTGCGTGTCAGCATTACTGATCCAGGGATGACACTAATGCATGGAGATCAGACTTTTGAGGTCTGGTCGCTACATTTTCAGGGTATGAGAGTATATATAGGCTGAAGAGGCATGTCGGGGGGTCAACATGTGGCCAACGAGGGTGGGGGCGCGCCTACCCCCTGGGCACGCCCTGCCCTCGTGGCCACATCCTTTGCTTCATGCCGTGTACTCCAAGTCTTTTGTATTGATATTATTCCAAAAATAACTCTCCCGAAGGTTTTATTCCGTTTGGACTCCGTTTGATATTCCTTTTCTACAAAACACTGAAATAGGCAAAAAAACAGTAATTTGCTCTCGGCCTTGGGTTAGTAGGTTAGTCCCAAAAATAATATAAAAGTGTATAATAAAGCCCATTAAACATCCAAAACAGAATATATAATATCATGGAACAATCAAAAATTATAGATGCGTTGGCGACGTATCAAGCATCCCGAAGCTTAATTCCTGCTCGTCCTCGAGTAGGTAAATGATAAAAACAAATTTTTTGATGTGGAATGCTAACGAACATAGTTCTGATGGCTTCTCGCCCCTCGTTGGTTACCCCAAGTGGAAGGTTTGAGATGCAGTGTAGCGGAAGTTTTCCCTTGGCAAAGATACCAAGGATCGATTTCCCTGAGACTCCCAGTTTCAACAAGAAGGTGTCAACTGCTAACGGCGCCAGATATTAGCAATCAACGTGGACCTGCACACAGATACAAATAACTTTGCTCCCAACGAGTACAAAGAGGTTGCCAATCCCTCCGGCCTTGTCGTTTACAAAGGATCAAACACAAGTGATAATAGTGATAGGTTTTGCTGCAATAGTAAGTAAAAAGCGGAAAGTAAATAGCGGATGTGATCAATGATGGTAATATGGACCGGGGTCCCATGATGTTCACTAGTGATGTCTCTCTCCCAAAAGACGATAAAACAGCTATGTGAGGTAAACGAATTACAGCTGGGCAATTGACAGAATTATGTGCGCAAACCAATGCTAACTATGTTGCAAGAAAGGTAGAGGTTCAAAGCATGGGCGGTACGCCAAGGCAAGTAGACCGAAATTCATCTGCATCTACTACTAATCATCCATCTTGAGATATCTATCCAGAACATCTCGCTGGTGTTAAGTTGCGAGTCCCACCCATAGTGTAAACTCAAAGCAACAGACAACTGCATTAAAAGAACTTTGCGTAAAGTAAACAATCCTTGCACCCGCGGGCACAAGCACCGTTGTTTTCCCCCTTGTGGCAACAGCACATCCCCTAGACTCATGTTTCTGTCACTCAAGCTAGTCATCGAGGGGCATGAACCCACAATCAAGCATAACGTTCCCTCTTGGATTCACTACCTACTACTTGGCCAAAGCAATAAATAACAACGGAGAACATGCAAGAATTACTTACGAACATAAATATAGAAGAGGTAGATCAAATATATTACTCAAACACAATCTGAACATAATCTCACAATCCATCGGATCCCAGCAAACTCATCATAGCAACAGCATAAGGATTACATATGTGCCTCGATCATGTAGGGCAGCTCACGAGGACTAATTAGTGAAGCACAAGAAGGGGAGGAGAACATCACATAGCTACTGGTCATGGACCCATGGTCCAAGGGAGACTACTCACAACTCATCCGGGAGGCGTCCATGGTGGTGGAGAGGCTCCCGGTGGTGATCCTCCCCTCTGGCAGGGTGCCGGGAAGAGTTCTCCTGGTGCTCCCGATCTTGGAAGCGCGGCGGCGGCGGAACAGAGATGAGATCGCGAAAAAGGGTTCCCGTCTCGAGGGTTTCGGGACACGATATAAATATATGCCAAAGGGGGGCATCAGCGGAGGCCTGGGGGGCCCAGGCCCCCCCCCCCCGGTGCGGCCTGGGGGCGGGGGCCGCGCCACCAGGGCGCCTGGAGCCCTGGTGGCCCCCCTCCGGCTGTACTTTGGCTGCTGGGAAGCTTCTGGAACGCTGATTTTTTATATAATTTTTCCGGGATTTTTCTGGCAGTTCTCGTAATGGGAAAACCTACAATACAAAAACAGCAGAAAACAGAAACTGGCACTGGGGTGCACTGAGTTAATAGGTTAGTCCAAATATGATCAAATGTGTATGGAAGTGTATAAATATCATATCAATATCACCCAAAAGAGGCATGGAGCAAGCAGAATTTATAGATACGTTTTGGACGTATCAACATCCCCAAGCTTAATTCCTGCTCGTCCTCGAGTAGGTAAATGATAACAAGAATAATTTCTGTGGTGACATGCTATTAACCATATAGGACTTTTCATAGTCATATGACAAAAGCTTACTGAGACAATGAATCTGTAGTAATTAAGTTGCCTCATGAGAAAATCACAAAGAACTGAAAGTTTTACAATATGGTATTGAAACATCAAATAGATTTGTAATGAGCATGGTGTGCAAATATGACAAAGTGATATCTCGCTTGCCCCCTTTAGTGAAGCAAAACATAAATGCAGGGGCACCTCCAAGGTTTAAGTGATGACTAGATACAATGATTTCAGAATAAACGATATCATAATCATGCAAAAGACAAGGCTACTTTGGGACAATGCACATTACACTCAGAATGACAATCATGCTCTCAGTAGTTGGTGCTTTAAAAGAAGGTGGAGACTCTCGAACCGTGGCTTTTGTTGGCAAGGTTGAAAACCCATGGTCGGAAACAAAGACAAAACATGTACCAGAGCTCTTGGTTTTAAAAACAGAGGTAGTAATAATTTTTTCCTTAGATCATGCATGTTTCGTCAACGAATGCTAGCAGATAACTCAATCACTTCTTGATATGGACAAGTTTCGAGGAACGGCTCCCAATGAGGACGATCACATCCTCTTAATCTCCTTTGTTTATCACTGCCAAAGTTTTCTGATTTCTCATGAACAAAGCGTGAAGGAGGGTTTGTTTGTTATATTAATTTTGAGCCGGGCGCACTCAATGCTAGTTCCTTCTCGTATTATGGGTTTGCACATTATACATGCAATCCCGAGGTGAAGCTTGTCCAACTTAAAAAGATCATGAATTAACTACTACTTCCTCATGAACTTAAAACAGAGGCACAAAATAGGAATGCAGTTTTTTCTTTGAATAATTTCGAGATGGTACATGCAAGTCTCCTTTAGGAATGGCAGGTAAATACCATGTAGGAAGGTATGGTGGACTCATATGGCATAACTGGTTTAAAAGAATTTGGATGCACAAGAAGTCAGTCCGCTTAGTACAGGCGAAGGTTAGCAAAAGACTGGGAGCGACCAACTAAGAGAGCAATGACGGTCATAATCATGCAGAGCGACAAAGCAACATTAAATCAGGCATGGTAGTTATATCGCTACTCAGAAACAAAAGATCATCAAGGCTTGACAGACTTTCTTTACAGTCTTAAATATGCCTGAGCATACGCCAAGTCAATCAAAATAAATTCTTGAAGGAAGATATTACTAAACCATACCACATCCTAGGCAAACAAATCATGTTGGTACTCCAATAACACATTGGAAACCCCCCAGCTATTTGAGACTAACCATAAGAAAACATGAACTAATAAGCACCATTATGCACGTAGCATTTTTATCATAGACATATCAACCATGCAACAGAAGCAAACTCTCTTAATAAGATAATCATGATAATAAAGAGAGTTCAAGCAACCAACTAAACAAAAGCTCTTTAAAAAGATAAGCATGAAAACTAAAAGCTAGCATGATAATAGCTATTGAAAGACAAAGAACACACACAGCAAAGATAGACATGAAAATTCTATGTTATGTTCTAGGTAGAAGTGGAGCGTGTTTCTCTCCCACATAAAGAAAGCTGAGTTCCGACTCGTTATGAAAAGCTAAAGAAAACTAAAAAGGAAAACTAAAGCAAGACGCTCCAAGCATAGCACATAACACATGAAGTGATAAAAATATAGTGGAACGAAAGACAAACTGATAATGTTGATGGAGAAGGGGATGCACGGGGGCATCCCCAAGCTTAGACGCTTGAGTCTCCTTGAATATTTCTTGGGGTGCAGGGGCATCCCCAAGCTTGAGCGTTTGACACTCCTGAATCTTTTTATCATCTTCCCTCGCACACTTGAAAACTCCCTTCATACATAACTCATCATAATCTGATTAGTGAGTTTAGTACCCATAATAAAATAATTGTTCCTTGCTGGAAATAAGGATATTCTTGAAGGTCTACTGTTTCTCAAGATTGCCAAAAGGTTTTTGCAAAGAAAAAGCAAGCTCTAGGTTTGCAAAATGAAGGAAAGGCAAAACAGGATAGAATCTGTGAAAAACAGAACAGCAGGTAGTAAATGATTTTTTCGGGGCACTTCTGCAACTCTAATCAAAAAACTCAAAACAGACGCATGAAAGAAAATTGTATAGAGCACGCTGTCGAAAAAATTCAGACCAAAAAGATGATCTGGTGATTTTATAAGAATTTTTCTATCCAAGGACAGAATCTATTTCCTGGACAGCACGTCACAACTTTTGAACTTTCTTGCAATCAGAGGCTACACTTGGCACAAAGTTGAAAAGCAAAGATACAATGATGATGCTACTGTAGTAACAACATCAAGACACAACAAAAGCAAAATAAAATTTATTCATGTGGGCTGCCTCCCAAAAGCGCTTTCTTTTATGCCTTTAAGCTAGGCATAATGCAAAGAGATCAAGTTTTATCAAGAGTAAAAGAATAGCTAGCCCGTATAACGGACTCAAAAGGTAACTTAATCTTCTTTCGAGGGAAGTGTTCCATCCCTTTCTTGAGAGGAAACTGGAATCTTATATTCCCCTCTTTCATGTCAATGATAGCACCAACGGTGCGTAGAAAAGGACGTCCCAAAATAATTCGACAAGAAGGTTCACATTCAATGTCCATAATAGTAAAATCAACGGGAACGCAATTGTCATTGACAATGATAAGAACATCGCCGGTCCTCCCAAAGGTTTCTTTATGGAAGAATCAACGAGACGAACACCAAAAGACCAAGAATCAAAAGGTTTCAATTTAGGCATATCATATATTCTTTTGGGCATAACAGAGGTACTAGCACCAACATCACATAAAGCATAGCAAGAGAAGTTATTCAATTTAATTTTAATCATAGGATCCCAACCATCTTCTAGCTTTCTAGGTATGCAGGCTTCTACTCTAAGTTTCTCCTCCCTAGCTTTGATGAGAGCATTAGTGATATGCTCTGTGAAGGCAAGGTTAAGCGTGCTAGTGCGGGGATCTCTAGACATCTTGTGAAGGAAATCAATAACTTCGGTAAGAGTGCAATTATCAAAATCAAGGTCACTACTATCAAGTAAGGTGGTAGTGGTGTCCTTTAGGTTCACTTGTTTGGTAGTTTCTATAGTCATAGCATCACCATTAATAGGTCCAATGGGACCAGGAGTGCATTGGGTGCTAAGAGTTTGGATATCCTCAACAACTTGGATAGTAGCAACAGTGTGGTGGGTAGGAAGGCTCTTAATTCTATCTTCTTCCTCCCTTTCTCTAGCCCATCTCTCTTTAAGTTTAGCCATCATCCTAATGTTTTCATTAATTTGCACTTGAATAGCATTCATATGAGTGACCTTCCTCTCCTCAAGAGGAGAAGTTCTAATTTTAAGCAATTCTACCTCATTGGCTAAATTGTCTACCTTCAAAGAGAGATCATCTAGTTTGTTTAGTTTTTCTCCTACACTCTTATTAAAGGCCTTTTGGGTAGTGATAAAATCTTTAAGCATAATCTCTAGTTCAGTAGTGGAGTTCTTGGTGCTAGGATAAGCATTGTTGTTCCCATAAGAATTAGAGGGGAACGGTCTAGGATTGCTACCAAAATTACTCCTATAAGCATTCTTGTTAAAATTGTTTCTAGAGATAAAGTTCACATCTACTTGTTCTTGAGAAATCAAAGAATTTAAAGGAACATCATGAGGATCAACAGAAGATTGCTTCGAAAGTAGAGACATGATCAAGTCAACTTTTTCATTTAGGGAGGAAATCTCCTCGACAGAGTTTACCTTCCTACCTGTTGGAGCGCGTTCGGTGTGCCATTGGGAATAATTGGTCATCATCTCATCGAGAAGCTTTGTGGCAGCACCAAGTGTAGTTGACATAAAGGTTCCTCCCGTGGCCGAATCTAACAAGTTCCGCGAGGTAAAGTTCAAGCCTGCATAAAAAGTTTGGATAACCATCCAAGTAGTCAAACCATGAGTAGGGCAGTTCTTGATAAGAGATTTCATACGTTCCCAAGCTTGGGCAACGTGTTCATTATCCAATTGTTTAAAATTCATTATGTTACTTCTTAGTTGGATAATTTTAGCAGGTGGATAGTATTTTCCAATAAAAGCATCTTTGCACTTGTCCCATGAATCTATGCTATTTCTAGGCAAAGACTGAAACCAAATTTTAGCTCCTCCTCTCAAGGAGAAAGGAAAAAGCTTAAGCTTAACAATATTACCATCTATTTCTTGGTACTTTTGCATATCACAGAGTTCAACAAAATTGTTTAAGTGTAAAGGAGCATCATCTCCAGCACCGGAGAATTGATCTTTCATAACTAGGTTCAGTAAAGCAGGTTTAATTTCATACGAAGGTGCTGAAGTGGCAGGTGTAGTGATAGGTGTGCAGATAAAGTCATCGTTGTTGTGACTAGTGAAGTCACACAACTTGGTGTTCTCGATGGAACCCATAGTAGCAAGCAAGCAAGATAACTATTTTTGTGATTTTCGATAAAAGATACTAAAGCAAAAAAACTGAAAGGTAAACTAACAAGACTAAAAAGCAAAGGTAAAAGATAGCGTGCAACTCCCCTATCTTGAAGAGTGGAGTCCCCGGCAACGGCGCCAGAAAACTTTGCTTGATGGCTTCTCGCCCCTCGTTGGTTACCCCAAGTGGAAGGTTTGAGATGCAGTGTAGCGGAAGTTTTCCCTTGGCAAAGATACCAAGGATCGATTTCCCTGAGACTCCCAGTTTCAACAAGAAGGTGTCAATTGCTAACGGCGCCAGATATTAGCAATCAACGTGGACCTGCACACAGAAACAAATAACTTTGCTCCCAACGAGTACAGAGAGGTTGTCAATCCCTCCGGCCTTGTCGTTTACAAAGGATCAAACACAAGTGATAATAGTGATAGGTTTTGCTGCAATAGTAAGTAAAAAGCGGAAAGTAAATAGCGGATGTGATCAATGATGGTAATATGGACCGGGGTCCCATGATGTTCACTAGTGATGTCTCTCCCAAAAGACGATAAAACAGCTATGTGAGGTAAACGAATTACAGCTGGGCAATTGACAGAATTATGTGCGCAAACCAATGCTAACTATGTTGCAATAAAGGTAGAGGTTCAAACCATGGGCGGTACACCAAGGCAAGTAGACCGAAATCCATCTGCATCTACTACTAATCATCCACCTTGAGATATCTATCCAGAACATCTCGCTGGTATTAAGTTGCGAGTCCCACCCATAGTGTAAACTCAAAGCAATAGACAACTGCATTAAAAGAACTTTGCGTAAAGTAAACAATCCTTGCACCCGCGGGCACAAGCACCGTTGTTTTCCCCCTTGTGGCAACAACACATCCCCTAGACTCATGTTTCTGTCACTCAAGCTAGTCATCGAGGGGCATGAACCCACAATCAAGCATAACGTTCCCTCTTGGAGTCACTACCTACTACTTGGCCAAAGCAATAAATAACAACGGAGAACATGCAACAATTACTTACGAACATAAATATAAAAGAGGTAGATCAAATATATTACTCAAACACAATCTGAACATAATCTCACAATCCATCGGATCCCAGCAAACTCATCATAGCAACAGCATAAGGATTACATATGTGCCTCGATCATGTAGGGCAGCTCACGAGGACTAATTAGTGAAGCACAAGAAGGGGAGGAGAACATCACATAGCTACTGGTCATGGACCCATGGTCCAAGGGAGACTACTCACAACTCATCCGGGAGGCGTCCATGGTGGTGGAGAGGCTCCCGGTGGTGATCCTCCCCTCCGGCAGGGTGCCGGGAAGAGTTCTCTTGGTGCTCCCGATCTTGGAAGCGCGGCGGCGGCGGAACAGAGATGAGATCGCGAAAAAGGGTTCCCGTCTCGAGGGTTTCGGGACACGATATAAATATATGCCAAAGGGGGG
>LR738715.1:552292328-552305294 GCA_902687465.1 Secale cereale | reverse complement strand
GCCCCCCCCCCCCCCCCGGCGCGGCCAGGGGGCCGCGCCACCAGGGCGCCTGGAGCCCTGGTGGCCCCCCTCCGGCTGTACTTTGGCTGCTGGGAAGCTTCTGGATCGCTGATTTTTTATATAATTTTTCCGGGATTTTTCTGGCAGTTCTCGTAATGGGAAAACCTGAAATACAAAAACAGCAGAAAAAAGAAACTGGCACTGGGGTGCACTGAGTTAATAGGTTAGTCCAAATATGATCAAAAGTGTATGGAAGTGTATAAATATCATAGCAATATCACCCAAAAGAGGCATGGAGCAAGCAGAAATTATAGATACGTTTTGGACGTATCAAGTTCTCAATGTAATTTTCTTTATTGTGGCATGAATATTGAGATCCGAAAGATTCAAGATAAAACTCTATATTGACATAAATATAATAATACTTCAAGTATACTAACAAAGCAATCATGTCTTCTCAAAATAACATGGCCAAAGAAAGTTCATCCCTACAAAATCATATAGTCTGGCTATGCTCTATCTTCATCACACAAAATATTTAAATCATGCACAACCCACCCAAGCAATTGTTTCACACTTCAATTTTTTCAAACCTTTCAACTTTCACGCAATACATGAGCGTGAGCCATGGATATAGCACTATGTGGAATCGAGTGGTGGTTGTGGAGAAGACAAAAAAGAGGAAGATAGTCTCACATCAACTAGGAGTATCAATGGGCTATGGACATGCCCATCAATAGATATCAATGTGATTGAGTAGGGATTGCCATGCAAAGGATGCACTAGAGCTATAAATGTAAGAAAGCTCATCAAAAGATACTAAGTGGGCGTGCGTCCAACTTGCTTGCTCACGAAGACCTAGGGCATTTGAGGAAGCCCGTCGTTGGAATATACAATCCAAGTTCTATAACGAAAATTCCCACTAGTATATGAAAGTGAAAAAACAAGAGACTCTCTATCATGTAGATCATGGTGCTACTTTGAAGCACAAGTGTGGAAAAAGGATAGTAGCATTGTCCCTTCTCTCTTTTTCTCTCATTTTTTTCTCTTTTTCTTTATTTTTTATTTGGGCCTTTTCTCTTTTTTTTTCTTTTTTTATGTCCTCCCTTTTTTTTCTTACGTCCGGAGTCTCATCCGGACTTGTGGGGATTCATAGTATCCATCATCCTTTTCTCACTGGGACAATGCTCTAATAATGATGATCATCACACTTTTATTTACTTACAACTCCAAGCTAGAACAAAATATGACTCTATGTGAATGAAATTGATGAAGCGTGTCATATGAATGGAATAGTGGAAAGTTGCATGGCAATATATCTCGGAATGGCTATAGAAATGCCATGATAGGTAGGTATGGTGGCTGTTTTGAGGAAGGTATATGGTGGGTGTATGGTACCGGCGAAAGTTGTGTGGTACAAGAGAGGCTAGCAATGGTGGAAGGGTGAGAGTGTGTATAATCCATGGACTCAACATTAGTCATGAAGAACTCATATACTTATTGCAAAAATCTACGAGTCATCAAAACAAAGTATTCAGCGCATGCTCCTAGGGGAAGGGCTGGTAGGAGTTAACCATCGCGTGATCCCGACCTCCACACAAAGAATGACACTCGATAAATAAATCTTGCTCCAACTTCATCACATAACGGTTCACCATACGTGCATGCTACGGGAATCACAAACTTTAACACAAGTATTTCTCAAATTCACAAATACTCCACTAGCATGACTCTAATATCACCATCCTCATATCTCAACACAATCATCAAGTGTCAAACTTCTCATAATATTCAATGCACTTTTATAAAAGTTTTTATTATACCCATCTTGGATGTCTATCATATTGGGACTAAATTTATAACCAAAGCACACTACCATGTTGCTCTAAGAGACTCTCAAAATAATATAAGTGAAGCATGAGAGATCAATAATTTCTAAAAAATAAACCACCACCGTGCTCTAAAAGATATAAGTGAAGCACTAGAGCAAAACTATCTAGCTCAAAAGAGATAAGTGAAGCACATAGAGTATTCTCATAAATTCTGATTCATGTGTATCTCTCTCAAAAGGTGTGTCCAGCAAGGATGGTTGTCGTAAACTAAAAATCAAAGACTCAAATCATACATGACGCTCCAAGCAAAACACATATCATGTGGTGAATAAAAATATAGTCTCAAGTAAAGTTACCGGTAGACGAAGACGAAAGAGGGGATGCCTTCCCGGGGCATCCCCAAGCTTAGGCTTTTGTTTGTCCTTGAATTTTACCTTGGGGTGCCTTGGGAATCCCCAATCTTAGGCTCTTGCCACTCTTTGTTCCATAGTCCATCAAAACCTTACCCAAAAACTTGAAAACTTCACAACACAAAACTTAGCCAAAAATCTCGTGAGTTCCGTTAGTATAAGAAAACAAACCACCACTCAAAGGTACTCTAATGAACTCATTATTTGTTTATATTGGTGTTAAACCTATTGTATTCAAACTTCTCTATGATTTATACCCCCGATACTACTCATAGATTCATCAAAATAAGCAAACAACACATGAAAAACAGAATCTGTCAAAAACATAACATTCTATAGCAATCTGTAACTTTTGAATACTTATGTAACTCTAAAAAAATTTAAAAAAAATGTGGACGTGAGAAATTTGTCTATTAATCATCTGCAAAAAGAATCAACTAAAAAGCACTCTCCGGTAAAAAAAATGCTAGCTATTCTCGTGAGCGCTAAAGTTTCTGTTTTTTACGCATGATCGCATAAACTTCACCCAAGTCTTCCCAAAGGTTCTACTTGGAACAAACACTAATTAAAACACAAAACCACATCTAAACAGAAGCTAGAAGCAATATTTATTACTAGACAGAAGCAAAAGCAAATAAAATAAAATTGGGTTGCCTCCCAACAAGCTCTTTCTTTATAGCCATTAAGATAGGCTCGAGAATTCAATGATGCTCACATGAAAGATAAGAATTGAAGCACAAAGAGAGCATCATATAGCATGTGAAAATCACATCTAAGTCTAACATACTTCCTATGCATAGGCATTTTATAGGAAAACAAATTAGCAAGACAAGCAAGATCTAGCATATGCAAGGAAGAAGAAAGAAACAATAGCAATCTCAACATAACGAGAGGTAAATTAGTAACATGAAAATTTCTACAACCATATTTTCCTATCTCATAATAATTGCATGTAGGATCATAATCAAATTCAACAATATAACTATCACAAAACATATTCTCAACACGATCCACATGCATAGAAAGTTGACACTCTTCCAAAATAGTGGGAGCAACATTAACTAAAGTCATGACCTCTCCAAACCCACTTTCAATATTATTGCAAACATTATTAACAATCTCATATATATCATGGGGCTTAAATAAGTTGTCAAGATTGAAATAAACATCACCCCAAGCTTAGGGTTTTGCATATCATTAACACAATTGACATTAATAAAATTTATAATAATATCATTGCAATCATGCTTTTTATTCAAGGAGTTATCGTGAATCACTTCATAAATCTCTTCTTTCAACACTTCATCACAATTTTCAGATTCACGAATTTCAAGCAAAACCTCATAAAGAAAATCTAGTGTACTCAACTCACTAGCAATAGGTTCAACATAATTGGATCTCTTAAAAAGATTAGCAAGTGGATGAGGATCCATAATTTAGCAAGCAAAGATGCGAGCTAATAGAGGGCACATGGCAACATAAGCAAACAAAAAGGCGAACGGAAAAGGGCGAATAAAACAGCAAAGGTGAAGTGGGGGAGAGGAAAATGAGAGGCAAAAATATAATGCGAGGGATAAGGGTATGTGATAGGTACTTGGTATATGACTTTTGCGTAGATCTCCCCGGCAACGGCGCCATAAATTATTCTTGCTACTTCTCGAGCTTGTGTTGTATTCCCTCGAGGAGAAAAGGGTGATGCAGCATAGTAGCGTAAGTATTTCCCTTAGTTTTTGAGAACCAAGGTATCAATCCAATAGGAGACCACGCGCAAGTCCCTCGCACCTGCACAAACAAATAAGAACCTCGCAGCCAACGTGATAAAATGGGTTGTCAATCCCTTCTCGGTCACTTACGAGAGTGAGATCTGATAGATATGATAAGATAATATTTTTGGTATTTTTGGTATAGAGAAAAGGTAAATAAAGCAAATAAACAACGGCAAAGGAAATTGGAAAGTTGACGGGAAAATAATATGATAAAGATAGACCCGGGGGCCATAGGTTTCACTAGTGGCTTCTCTCATGATAGAAGATTTCTACGGTGGGTGAACAAATTACTGTCGACCAATTCATAGAAAAGCGCATAGTTATGAGAGTATCTAGGCATGATCATTATATATAGGCATCACGTCCGTGACAAGTAGACCGAAACGATTCTGCATCTACTACTATTACTCAACACATCGACCGCTATCCAGCATGCATCTAGAGTATTAAGTTCATAAGAACAGAGTAACACCTTAGGCAAGATGACATGATGTAGAGGGATAAACTCAAGCAATATGATATAAACCCCATCTTTTTATCCTCGATGGCAACAATATTATACGTGCCTTGTTGCCTCTACTGTCACTGGGAAAGGACACCGCAAGATTGAACCCAAAGCCAAGCACTTCTCCCATTGCAAGAACTATAAATCTAGTAGGCCAAACCAAACCAATAATTCGAAGAGACTTGCAAGGATATTATAATAATACATAAAAGATTTCAGAAGAGGATCCAATATTGTTCATAGATAATCTTGATCATAAACCCACAAGTCATCGAATCTCGACAAACACACCGCAAAAAGATTACATCGAATAGATTTCCTCGGAGATCGAGGAGAACTTTGTATTGAGATCCAAAGAGAGAGAAGAAGCCATCTAGCTAATAACTATGGACCCGAAGGTTTGTGGTAAACTACTCACAACTCATCGGGGAGGCTATGGTGTTGATGTAGAACTGTAGAAGTCCTCCGTGAGGGTTTTGTTTGTTGCCTCGATGTTTTCAGAGTATGAGAGTATATATAGGCTGAAGAGGCACGTCGGGGGGTCAACAGGTGGCCCACAAGGGTGGGGGCGCGCCTACCCCCTGGGCGCGCCCCTGCCCTCGTGTCCACCTCCTTCGCTTCCTAGTGTGTACTCCAAGTCTTTCATGTTGATATTGTTCCAAAAATAACTCTCCCGAAGGTTTCATTCTGTTTGGACTCCGTTTGATATTCCTTTTCTACGAAACACTAAAGTTGGTAAAAAACAGCAATTTGCACTTGGCCTTGGGTTAGTAGGTTAGTCCCAAAAATAGTATAAAAGTGTACAATAAAGCCCATTAAACATCCAAAATAGAATATATATAAGTGCATGGAACAATGAAAAATCATAGATACGTTGGAGACGTATCAGGGCCCCATCGACAGTTCGCTTTGAATAAAACTCCTCCAGCAAGGCCCAACCTTGGTTTTACCATTTGCCTAATAATAATTAAAACTTGCATGGGGAGTTAGCACTACTCGTGGATTCTTAATTCAACCCCCGGGCAGTGCTCGACATGAGTGTTGGCCCAACCTAGAGCAGCTTGCGGCGCCGCCCCTTGACAACTTGGGGTATTTGGTCGCTGTAACCATAGCTCATCCATCATGGCCTGAGACGAGATACGCACAGCTACTATCAGGGTGTCGGCACGTCGGGAGGTCTTGCTGGACTTGTTTTACCATTGCCGAAATGTCTTGTACACCAGGATTCCAAGTCTGATCGGGTCGTCCCTAAGATAAGAGGTTTTACCTCTGCCGATCGTGAGAGCTTGTGATGGGCTAAGTTGGGACACCCCTGCAGGTTTATGATCTTTCGAAAGCCGTGTCCGCGGTTATGTGGCATTTTGGAATTTGTTAATATCTGGTTGTAGAAAACTTGACAGAGGATTCAAAATAAAATACATCAACCGCGTGAGTAACCGTGACCGTCTCTTTTCATTTTGAGATGAGAACATGGTGGGGTTATGTTTGACTCGTAGGTAGTTCATATCACTTAGTGATCATTACTAGTTGCGACCTTTGGCGTAGACACTCATCTTATTCTTGTACTCTTAAGTTAGCCACCATACAAACGCTTAGCCGCTGCTGCAACCTCACCACTTAACCTTCCATACCCATTAAGCTTTGCTAGTCTTGATACCCATGGTTATGGGATTGTTGAGTCCTCGTGGCTCACAGATACTACAACAACAGTTGCAGGTGCAGGTTTCTGATGACTTGACGTGAGCGCGATGTTTACTTGCGTTGGAGTTATTTCTTCTTCTTCTTCTTCGATCTTGGGATAGGTTCCTGGTCGGCAGCCTGGGATGGCAGGATGGATGTCGTGTGCTTTTCATGTGTTTTCATCCGTAGTCGGATGTCTTGTGTACGATGTGTTGTATTCATGTGGCTATTTTATGACTTGGATGTATCCCCATCTATGTATGTAATGGTACGATGTAATGATATCCATCTTGCTAAGCGCCCAAAATGCGGTTGTGCCCCAAGCACGAGTTCATCACGTGATCGGGATAGAATTGCATCTTGGGCGTGACAGGTATGAACCATGGAAAAGTTGGAGTACAGTAGATATTACACCAATATAAAATTAGAATAAGATCACAATAGTACCTTGAGTGGTTATTTTCTTTGTTTTACTACCGGAGCTCACGAGATTTCTGTTGAGTTTTGTGTTGTGAAGTTTTCAAGTTTTGAGTAAGGATTTGATGGACTATGGCATAAGGAGTGGCAAAAGCCCAAGCTTGGGGATGCCCAAGGCACCCCAAGGTAAAATTCAAGGACGACCAGGAGCCTAAGATTGGGGATGCCCCGGGAAGGCATCCCCTCTTTCGTCTTCATCCATCGGTAACTTTACTTGAGGCTATATTTTTATTCACTGCATGATATGTGTTTTGCTTGGAGCGTCTTGTATGATATCAGTCTTTGCTTTTTAGTTTGTCACAATCATCCTTGCTGTACACACCTTTTATGAGAGACACGCTTCAATCGTAATTTATTAGAATACTCTATGTGCTTCACTTATATCTTTTGAGCTAGGCAATTTTGCTCTAGTGCTTCACTTATATCTTTTTAGAGCATGACAATGATTTTATTTTATAGAAATTGTTGAACCTCTTGCTTATATTATATTATTTTAGAGAGTCTCTAAAACAGCATGGTAATTATCTTGGGTTATGAATTTAGTCCTAATATGATAGACATCCAAAGGAGGTATAATAAAAACTTCCATATGATAAGTTTGGTCGTTTTGAGATATGAGGATGGTAATATTAGAATCATGCCAGTAGTAAATTGTAGGGTAGAGAAAATAATTGTGTTAAGGTTCATGATTCCCGTAGCATGCACGTATGGTCTCCAAATGTGTAACTGAAACGAAATGCTTGTGTCTTGACTGTTCACCTTTGTGTGAAGGTCGGGGGCACGCAATGGTTAACTCCTGCCAACCTCCCCCTTAGGGGCATGCGTAGTAGTACTTTGCTTCGAGGGCTAGTAAATGTTTTGAAATAAGTATGTTAGTTCTTTATGACTAATGTTGAGTCCATGGATTATATGCACTCTCACCCTTCCACCTTGCTAGCCACTCTAGTGCCGCGCAACTTTCGCCGGTGCATAAAACCCTCCTTATACCTTTCCTCAAAACAGCCACCATACCTACCTATTATGGCATTTCAATGGCCATTCCGAGATATATTGCCATGTAACTCCACCGTTCTATTTATTATGACAAGCATCTGAAGGAAATATGCCCTAGAGGCAATAATAAAGTTGTTATTTAATATTTTCTTATATCATGATAAATGTTTATTATTCATGCTAGAATTGTATTAACCGAAAACTTGGTACATGTGTGGGTACATAGACAAAATACCGTGTCCCTAGTAAGCCTCTACTAGACTAGCTCGTTAATCAAAGATGGTTAAGCTTCCTAACCATAGACATGTGTTGTCATTTGATGAACGTCATCACATCATTAGGAGAAAGATGTGATGTACAAGACCCATCCGTTAGCTTAGCATAATGACCATTTAGTTTTATTGCTATTGCTTTCTTCATGTCAAATACATGTTCCTCTGACTATGAGATTATGCAACCCCCGGATACCGGAGGAATGCCTTCTGTGCTATCAAACGTCACAACATAACTGGGTGGTTATAAAGATGCTCTACAGGTATCTACGAAGGTGTTTGTTGGGTGGGCATAGATCAAGATTAGGATTTGTCACTACGAGTATCGGAGAGGTATCTCTAGGCCCTCTCGATAATCGACATCATAAGAAGCCTTGCAAGCAATGTGACTAATCAGTTAGTTGTGGGATGATGCATCACGGAATGAGTAAAGAGACTTGCCGGTAACGAGATTGAACTAGGTATGAAGATACTGACGATCGAATCTCGGGTAAGTAACATACCGATGACAAAGGGAATAACGTATGTTGTCATAATGGTTTGATAGATAAAGATCTTCATAGAATATGTAGGAAACAATATGAGCATCCATGTTCCGCTATTGGTTATTGGTCGGAGAAGTGTCTCGATCATGTCTACATAGTTCTCAAACCCGTAGGATCCGCACGCTTAACGTTCGATGACGATATTGTATTATATGAGCTATGTGATTTGGTGAACGAATATTGTTCGAAGTCCCGGATGAGATCACAGACATGACAAGGAGTCTCGAAATGGTTGAGAGGTAAAGATTGATATATAGGACAATGGTATTCGGACACCGGGAGTGTTTCGCGATGCACCGGGTACTTATCGGGTCACTCGAAAGGGTTCCAGGGCACCCCCGGCAAAAGATATTGGCCTTATGGGCCAAGAGGAAAAACACACCAGCCACAAAGAGGCTAGTGCCCCCCCCCATATGGGTTGGTCAATTTGGAGAAGGAAAGGGGAAGGTGGAAAAGGAAAAAGGGAATAGGATTTCCCCTTCCCCCTCTTCCCTTCCTAATTCGAATAGGAATAGGAGGGAGGACCCCAAGTAGGATTCCTCCTACTTGGGGCATGCCCCTTGGCTGCCTATCCTCCCCTCCAACCAATATATACATGGGGAGGGGGCGCCTAGAACACACAACAACTATTGTTAGCCGTGTGCGGCGCCCCCCCCCCTCCATAGTTTACGCCTTCGGTCATATTCTCGTAGTGCTTAGGTGAAACCCTACGCGGATCGCTTCACCATCACCGTCACCCCGCTGTCGTGCTGATGGAACTCATCTACTTCCTTGACACCTTTGCTAGATCAAGAGGACGAGGGACGTCATCAAGCTGAACGTGTGCAGAACTCAGAGGTGTCGTACGTTTGGTGCTTGATCGGTCGGAACGAGACGAAGTTCTACTACATCAACCACGTTAACAAACGCTTCCACTTTCGGTCTACGAGGGTACATGGACACACTCTCCCCCTCTCGTTGATATGCATCTCCTAGATAGATCTTGCATGAGCGTAGGAATTTTTTTGAAATTGCATGCTATGTTTCCCAACAGCGGCATCATGAGCCAGGTCTATGCGTAGATGATATGCACGAGTAGAACACAAAGAGTTGTGGGCGATGATAGTCATACTGCTTACCACCAATGTCTTATTTTGATTTGGCGGTATTATTGGATGAAGCGGCCCGGACCAACCTTACATGACCACGTTCATAAGACCGGTTCCACCAACATACATGCAACTAGTTTTGCATAAAGGTGGCTGGCGGGTGTCTGTTTCTCCAACTTTAGTTGAATCGAATTTGACTATGGTCGGTCCTTTTTGAAGGTTAAAACAAAAAACTTGACGAAACACCGTTGTGGTTTTGATGCATAGGTAAGAACGGTTCTTGCTAGAAGCCCGTAGCAGACACGTAAAACTTGCAACAACAAAGTAGAGGACATCTAACTTGTTTTTGCAGGGTATGTTGTGATGTGATGTGGTCAAGATGTGATGATTTATACGTTATTGTATGAGATGATCATGATTTGTAAATTATCGCAATCGGCAGCAGCCTTCTGGTTGTCTCTTTATTGTATGAAATACGAACACCATGTAATTGCTTTACTTTATCACTATGAGTTAGCGATAGTAGTAGAAGCAATAGTTGGCGAGACGACCACGACGCTACAATGAAGATCAAGGTGTCAAGCCGGGGACGATGGAGATCATGACGGTGCTTTGGAGATGGAGATCAAAGGAACAAGATGATGATGGCCATAGCATGACACATATTTTGATTGCATGTGATGTTTATTTTGTTTTGCATCTTATTTTTCTTAGTATGGCAGTAGCATTATAAGATGACCCCTTACTAAAATTTCAAGGTATAAGTGTTCTCCCTGAGTATGCACCATTGCGACAGTTCTTCGTGCTGAGACACCACGTGACGATCGGGTGTGATAGGCTCTACGTTCACATACAACGGGTGCAAGATAGTTTTGCACATGTGGAATAGTCGGGTTAAACTTGACGAGCCTAGCATGTACAGACATGGCCTCGGAACGCTGGAGACTAAAAGGTCGAACGTGAATCATATAGTAGATATGATCAACATAGAGATGTTCACCATTGAAGATTACTCCATCCCACGTGATGATCGGACATGGTTTAGTTTATTTGGATCATGTATCATTTAGATAACTTGAGGGATGTCTATCTAAGTGGGAGTTCTTAAGTATTTTGATTAATTGAACTTTAATTTATCATGAACTTAGTCTTGTTAGTATTTGCAAATTATGTCGTAGATCAATAGCTCGCGTTGTACCTCCCCTGTGTTTTTGATATGTTCCTAGAGAAAATTAAGTTGAAAGATGATAGTAGCAATGATGCGGACCGGGTCCATAATCTGAGGATTATCCTCATGCGATAAAGAATTATGTCCTTGATGCACCACTAGGTGACAAACCTATTGCAGGAGCAGATGTTGACGTTATGAACGTTGGGAAGCTCGATATGATGACTACTTGATAGTTTACTACACCATGCTTTACGGCTTAGAATCGGGGCACCGAAGACATTTTGAACGTCATGGAACATTTAGTGCGCCATGCTTTACGGCTTAGAATCGGGGCACCGAAGACATTTTGAACACCATGGAACATACGAGATGTTCCAAGAGCTGAAATTGGTATTTAGGACTCATGTCCATGTTGAGAGGTATGAGACCTCTGACAAATACTTTTCCTACAAGATGGAGGATAATAGCTCAGCTAGTGAGCATGTGCTCAGAATGTTTGGGTGCTACAATCACTTGAATCAAGTGGGAGTTAATCTTCCAAATAAGATAGGGATTGACAGAAGTTCTCTAGTCACTATCACCAATCTATTAAGAACTTTGTGATGAACTATAATATGCAAGGGATGACGAAAACAATTCCAGAGCTCTTCGCAATGCTGAAATTGGCGAAGGTAGAAATCAAGAAAAAGGATCAAGTGTTGATGGTTAACAAGACCACTAGTTTCAAGAAAAGGGGCAAGGGAAAGAAAGGGAACTTCAAGAAGAATGGCAAGCAAGTTGCCACTCCCGGGAAGAAGCCCAAAGATAGACCCAAGCCTGAAATTGAGTGATTCTGCTACAAAGGAAATGGTCACTAGAAGCGGAACTACCCCAAATACTTGGCGGATAAGAAGGATGGCAAAGTGAACAAAGGTATATTTGATGTACATGTTATTGATGTGTACCTTACTAGTGCTCATAGTAGCCCCTGGGTATTTTGATACGTGTTCGGTTGCTAAGATTAGTAACTCGAAATAGGAATTGCAGAATAAACAGAGACTAGTTGAGGGTGAGGTAATGATGTGTGTTGGAAGTGGTTCCAAAATTGATATGATCATCATCGCACACTCTCTATACTTTCTGGATTAGTGTTAAACCTAAATAAATGTTATTTGGTGTTTGCGTTGAGCATGAACAAGATTGGATCGTGTTTATTGCAATACGGTTATTCATTTAAGCCAGAGAATAATTGTTATTCTATTTACATGAATAAAACCTTCTATGGTCATACACCCAAGATGAATGGTTTATTGAATCTCAATCGTAGTAATAGACATATTCATAACATTGAAGCCAAAAGATGCAGAGTTGATAATGACAGTGCAACATACTTGTGGCACTGCCGTTTAGGTCATATTGGTGTAAAGCGCATGAGGAAACTCCATGCAGGTGGGCTTTTGGAATCACTTGATTATGAATCATCTGGTACTTGCCAACCATGCCTCATGGGCAAGATGACTAAAACTCTATTCTCCAAAACAATGGAGCGAGCTAATGACTTATTGGAAATAATACATACCAATGTATGCGGTCCGGTGAGTGTTGAAGCACGCGGCGGGTATCGTTATTTTCTCACCTTCACAGATGATTTGAGTAGATATGGGTATATCTACTTAATGAAACACAAGTCTGAAACATTTGAAAAGTTCAAAGAATTTCAGAGTGAAGTAGAGAATCATCGTAACAAAAAAATAAAGTTTCTATGATCAAATCGCGGAGGCGAATATTTGTGTTACGAGTTTGGTCTTCATTTAAAACAATGCGGAATAGTTTCGCAACTCACGCCACCTGGAACACCACAACGTAATGGTGTGTCTGAACGTCATAACCGTAATTTATTAGATATGGTGCGATCTATGATGTCTCGTACCAATTTACCACTATCTTTTTGGGGTTATGCATTAGAGACAGCTGCATTCACATTAAATAGGGCACCGTCTAAATCCGTTGAGATGACACCATATGAACTGTGGTTTGGCAAGAAACCTAAGCTGTCATTTATTAAAGTTTAGGGTTGCGATGCTTATGTGAAAAAGCTTCAGCCTGATAAGCTCGAACCCAAATCGAAGAAGTGTGTCTTCATAGGATACCCAAAAGAAACTGTTGGGTACACCTTCTATCATAGATCTGAAGGCAAGATTTTTGTTGCTAAGAATGGATCCTTTCTAGAGAAGGAGTTTCTCTCGAA
>LR738715.1:552246307-552292318 GCA_902687465.1 Secale cereale | reverse complement strand
CATTGAAGCCAAAAGATGCAGAGTTGATAATGACAGTGCAACATACTTGTGGCACTGCCGTTTAGGTCATATTGGTGTAAAGCGCATGAGGAAACTCCATGCAGGTGGGCTTTTGGAATCACTTGATTATGAATCATCTGGTACTTGCCAACCATGCCTCATGGGCAAGATGACTAAAACTCTATTCTCCAAAACAATGGAGCGAGCTAATGACTTATTGGAAATAATACATACCAATGTATGCGGTCCGGTGAGTGTTGAAGCACGCGGCGGGTATCGTTATTTTCTCACCTTCACAGATGATTTGAGTAGATATGGGTATATCTACTTAATGAAACACAAGTCTGAAACATTTGAAAAGTTCAAAGAATTTCAGAGTGAAGTAGAGAATCATCGTAACAAAAAAATAAAGTTTCTATGATCAAATCGCGGAGGCGAATATTTGTGTTACGAGTTTGGTCTTCATTTAAAACAATGCGGAATAGTTTCGCAACTCACGCCACCTGGAACACCACAACGTAATGGTGTGTCTGAACGTCATAACCGTAATTTATTAGATATGGTGCGATCTATGATGTCTCGTACCAATTTACCACTATCTTTTTGGGGTTATGCATTAGAGACAGCTGCATTCACATTAAATAGGGCACCGTCTAAATCCGTTGAGATGACACCATATGAACTGTGGTTTGGCAAGAAACCTAAGCTGTCGTTTATTAAAGTTTAGGGTTGCGATGCTTATGTGAAAAAGCTTCAGCCTGATAAGCTCGAACCCAAATCGAAGAAGTGTGTCTTCATAGGATACCCAAAAGAAACTGTTGGGTACACCTTCTATCATAGATCTGAAGGCAAGATTTTTGTTGCTAAGAATGGATCCTTTCTAGAGAAGGAGTTTCTCTCGAAAGAAGTGAGTGGGAGGAAAGTAGAACTTGATGAGATAATTGTACCTTCCCTCGAATTGGAAAGTAGCTCACCACCGAAAGCCGTTCCAGTGATACCTACACCAATTAGTGAGGAAGAAAATGATAATGATCATGAAACTTCAGATCAAGTTACTACTGAACCTCATAGGTCAAACAGAGCACGTTCCGCACTAGAGTGGTACGGTAATCGTGTATTGGAAGTCATGTTACTAGACCATGATGAACCTACGAACTATGAGGAATCGACGATGAGCCCAGATTCCCAAAAATGGCTTGAGGCCATGAAATCTGAGATGGGATCCATGTATGAGAACAAAGTATGGAGTTTGGTTGACTTGCCCGATGATTGGCAAGCTATAGAGAATAAATGGATCTTCAAGAAGAAGACTGACGCTGATGGTAATGTTACTGTTTACAAAGCTTGACTTGTTACGAAATGTTTTCAACAAGTTCAAGGAGTTGACTATGATGAGACCTTCTCACCCGTAGCGATGCCTAAGTCTGTCCGAATCATGTTAGCAATTGCCGCATTCTATGATTATGAAATCTGGCAAATGGACGTCACAACTGCATTCCTTAATGGATTTCTTAAAGAAGATTTGTATATGATGCAACCAGAAAGTTTTTGTCAATCCTAAAGGTGCTAACAAAGTGTATAAGCTCCAGCGATCCATCTATGGACTGGTGCAAGCATCTCGGAGTTGGAATATATGCTTTGATGAAATGATCAAAGCATATGGTTTTATACAGACTTTCGGAGAAGCCTGTATTTACAAGAAAGTTAGTGGTATCTCTATAGCATTTCTGATAGCATAAGTGTGGGGACCACGACTCATAAGTCGAGATCACCGAATGCACGTGTACAGTGATCCCGGAGATCAATGCTCACTGAACACACAGAAGCTGAATAACAAGAGTCTTACATCCATACATACTGTATTACACAAATAGGACCATTATGGTCAAGTCTTGAGTATAACGTTGCAGCGGAAATCTTCAATGACAACATGGACCCATGCCATCTGCCTTAACCCTACAGGCATTCTGACTGGGAAGCGTCCTAGCTCGCATGCTCGTCACCATGAAATCTTCATCATAACCTGTTCTCTCCTGCCTGGCCAATAAAATAACTAGTGGCAAGCCAATGAGTACTTTGAATGTACTCGCAAGCAACCCAAGTGTGAAGACAGAATAATTATGCAAGGCTCTACTGCTAAGTTGGCGGTTTTGCGGAAAGCTAGTTTTTCATATGCAAGTATGATCAACATAACATGGACATGCATGTGTCTGCAACAAGTATCAGGAGGTTACAGACATCATTATCGAGAAAGAGTTGTAATCAACTCATGCTCAAGCTCATTGTGACTTCCTCAAGAATCACATCAACAATATCTCTGAATCGTGTTGTTTCCCAGAAACTTATGGACATAGTCTAAGTAGCACCACCCAACTGTCCTTGACCGCGGACACGGCTATTCGAATAGTTTGACACTCTGCAGAGGTTGCACACTTTACCCACAAGATCCGGGGAACTTCCGTGACATCCACGACCCGCGGTACCTCAAGTACCCGGGTAAGCACCCAATCACTATCTTTCCCTAGACGACACTAACACAGAGTCCACTCGATTGGTAGCAATCCCCGTGCCCCACATTCACATCTTAATAATTGTGGAGACTCGCTCCCATATTCATCACATACCACAAGCACGGGGTACCAACGGTGTGTCCGGTGCCCTGTAAAGACAGTCATGGCCGCCTATCCAAGCACGACCCCGTCCCGAGAGTGACCTCATGTCACCCCCGTCACTAGTAATGCGGGCACCATGCTAGTATCGACCTAGCTAATCAATAATGCCCTTTCCCATATAAGGGTAGAGTGGTTGCGCATGTTTGGTTGGGACGGTAGTCACACATAAATCTAATCCATCTTTGTAAACAACACTGTCATCAAGCCTCGGCACACTACTTCTTCACCAAGTAGTGCCCTAGTTTCTCATTATCTCCCAGGGGCATTAATGGTACCCTCTGGGTCGTTTGCAAGTATGTCAGACCACACTTGTTTCACTCAATGCATAACCCTGACCCATTTGCGTAGCCAACTACTATAGTATACATCTATCTACTCCCACCCACATAACCCTCATAGGAAGGTAAGGTCATGTTTGATGCAAGTTTCAACAGAAAGTAACAAATGTAGCAACCAAAGTGGTCTCCACCTCAACATGATTCCGATGCATCGATAATAAGGTGCTATGAGACATGCATAAAAAGTTTCTCGAACATGGTCAAAGGGCTGCTTGCCTTATTCTTCCGAGTCTTCAAACCTTCTGGTCCATCTCCGAGTATTCCGTTTATTTCGTCAACTAACGATGGAAACAATCATAATAAGCAACACAATCAAAGCAAGAATAAAAGAGCTCTAAAAATAGGAGTTGGACTTTTCTAGGATACCTCTGGTCATATGAAAAATAACCAAGGTGGTTTCATATGTGTTGGATCAATAGGTAGTTTGGAACATTTCAATGTGATGGAACCAAGGGGTTTATGGATTTGGAAGAAGTATACAGAAATATTTTCTTGAATGATGAGCAAAGGTACCCATCAACAAGTCTTGATTTTTGAAGCATCTAGGAGTTGGTTTCAATGGATTTGGAATTCAAATGAATTTCCTAGGATTTTGCAAAGCTGATAAATATGAAGAAATGGCTCAATATTTGGTGGGGTACAGAAAGTATTAATAAAAATGTTCCAAAACTAAGTTTGGATATGAAAAGCATCTAGGAATTTGAATCACTGCATTTGGATCAAGATTGAGCTCTCTGTGATTTTCTAAAGTTCATCACAGGAATGAAATAATGGCATTTAATAATTATTTGTGAAGGAAAGTCTCTGGAATAATGTGCATGTTGCACCAACAGGTAGATCATGATTTATGGAGTCACTGGAAACTTGAATCACCAAATTTGGAGTTCAAATGAATTATTTATTGGGTTTTGAAGTTGACTGGAAAAAGAAAATAAAAGGGAAAACGGGTTATACCCTTTTACTGCGCGCCGGGCGAGGGATAGATGATGGGCTGGCCCAGCTGCACGGCCGCGAGCGCACAGGTGCTACGTCGATGGCGCCTTCCGGGAAGTACGTCTCCGTTTGCCAAAAACAGTTTTCATGGAAGGCGTTTCCACTTAAACAGTGGGGCCCGGCCACTGAGTCACTTACACCCAGGGCCCACCGGGCTCTCTCTCTCTCTCTCATGTCTCCTTCTTCTTCCTCCCGACGGGAGACAGAGGAGGGCGCCGGCCTTGCTCGCCGCCGGCGCTGCTCAGCCTGCCGGCGCCGACCTGCGGTGGGGACAGGGCCGCGGGGCCTAGCTGCACCCGTATGAGAGGTTGCAGGGAGGCGCGACGTGCTCCTTGCGTCCGTGGAGACCGACGGG
Source organism: Secale cereale (assembly GCA_902687465.1). NCBI lineage: Eukaryota > Viridiplantae > Streptophyta > Magnoliopsida > Poales > Poaceae > Secale > Secale cereale. Next base: position 552,287,960 of record LR738715.1, on the reverse strand, counting down.
TCCGGCACTCGGTTGACTCCCGTGCCGACGACTACGGCCATCCCCGACGACGTCCGGCGTACCGGCAGATTCGGGAGGCCGAGCCGCGCCCATCTATGGCCCCCACGCAGGCTGTGGAGGTCCAGGGTGACGGTGACCCTGACGCCGGCGGACAAGGTTTCGGGAGGAGATGGTTGCGGCGCCACACGGCACCAGAGCAGGGGAAAAAGAGTGGGAGAGCTCCGCCGGTCTGCTGCGGTTCTCCTGGTGGCCAAAGAAGATGAGGAGAGGCTCTGGTTCACCAGTGTCGGGCAGAGGCCGACGGCGACCATGGTGGCCATGGAGAGGGAAAGAGGACACTAGGGGGAGAGGGAAGATGTCTGGGAGGTGCACCGGAGAGAGGAGGGTCCAGAAGAGGCAAGGGGTGCTCGGGGGGAGGCTTTATATAGGTGCAGCCGCGGTGCACCGTGAGCGACGTCCATGGACGCGCTCGGGCGTGCTCGTGGAGGGCGAAGGAGGGCAGGGGAGGATAAGGCCGACCGTCCTGCAGGTCGCGGACGTCGAGGGCACCTCGGGAGACACGGTCCCGACGCCCCAGGCTGTCGGGTGCAGCCGATTGGAGGCGGCTACAGTGCGGGAGCGCACTGTAGCGCGCTCCAGAGCGCCCGAATGGCTGGCACGACTGTGCCCTCGCCGCTCTGGTTGTGTCCAACATGGCCAAAGTTGTTTAGGGGTCGAGGGAGAAGTAAAGAAATGGCATGTGGCCTTGGATGCTCTAGGGAGCCACTGGAATGAGGAGGGAGGTGAGGGAGAGGGAGTTTACTGCTGTCCAGCAGTGTGAATTGGGGTTTTACCCCCTCCAATGATTGAGCTGAGGCCATAGAGAAGTTACTGGGGGTAGAAGATGATCAGGAGAAGCTGTGGTAGAAATTTGAGGTAAAGAGAAAAAGTAAAAGGGGTCCAAACACTGGTTTTGGTAATTGGACAGAAGGTGTTTGATCATGTTTTGGGCAAGAAAAATAGCTCCACTTGACATGATACTTAACAGGATCAAATGTCACATATAATTAGGCCCTTACACAAAATTTGAGCTCATTTGGGCAAAGTGGCCAATGTAACTTTGGTGAACCCTAGAAATCAACAGAAATGGTTTCACCATGTTTGAGTTAAGCTAATCATCTCCCCTTGATGCACCACTTGGTGTAGTATCATCATTTGGGGTTATCATCATGCTCACAAAGTTTGAGGCCCCAGGTAAAAAGTTGACAATGTAGAGTTGTTCAAATTTAAATTTGAACAGAAATGGTTTTGGGGCACTTAGACCAAGTTATGCTTCTCCAAAACTTGTGCCATTTGGCATAGATGCATAATTACATCATTTTAGCATGTGCACCAAGTTTGAGAGCATTTGGACAAGTTTGGCAATGTAAAGTTGCTCAAACTTCAAATATGGACAGAATAGTTTTGAGGGGATTAGATGATGATTCCTTGATCTTCAAGGCACGAGGCTTTGCAAGATCATCAAATATGTCATATTTGACATGATAGAATTTCCCTGGAATTTTTGGAGAATATTTCCTTTGTAAATATTTCAAAAGCTTGAAATATCTAGAAAGGGTTTTGGAAGGATTTGCCCAATATTTTGAACATGACCATGTGTTTACACTCTTATATATGGACAATATATGTCCAAGGAGTTTCCTTGAATTTTGGCAAATATTTTTGAAATAATTAAATAATTTTTCTCTATTAAAGACCATTTCTGGCCTTAAGAAAAAGCTTTTAAATAAAATATAAAAATAACTTTTAAAATTATACTTTTGTGGTTTCTGGGAGTCCTATACCTAATAGGATTCAAATATACCTTTTGGAAGATTTTCACACCCTAAATAAGGTACTTGTAGTGCAAACCTCAATTCAAGGGTTTTTGGAAAACTAATTTTAGAAAATACTATTTGGCCAAAATATTTTTATAAGAAAATTCTATATTGTTCTATACACATGGCATGATCATTGGGAAAAAGTTTTGGATCAAGGAGATGAAGTATAAGAGTTGGAGTATTTATTTGATTTTTAGAGCACTAGCAAACAACAGACAAAAGTCAAATCAAGCAAAGTCAAAAACACTCAAAAGTTTTTGTAAATCCACATTTTTAACATGATAATTAGCTTAAGCAAAGTGGCATGAAAATCAGGCTGTGACAATATGTCCATGACATATTGCTGATCAGAAATGATATAGAATTTCTGGATAGCATAAAACGATACTTGAATAAGAATTTTGCATTGAAAGACCTCGGTGAAGCTGCTTATATATTAGGCATGAAGGTCTATAGAGATAGATCAAGACGCATAATAGGACTTTCACAAAGCACATACCTTGTTAAAGTTTTGAAGAACTTCAAAATGGACCAGTCAAAGACAGGATTCTTTCATGTGTTACAAGGTGTAAAGTTGATTAGGACTCAAAACCCGTCCACGACAAAATATATAGAGAGAATGAAAGTCATTCCTTATGCCTCGGTCATAGGTTCTATAAAGTATGCCATGCTGTGTACCAGACCTATTGTGTGCCTTGCCATGAGTTTGGCAAGGGGGTACAATGGTGATCTAGGAGTAGATCATTGGACAACAGTCAAAATTATCCTTAGTTACCTAAGAGGACTAAGGAAATGTTTCTCGATTATGGAGGTGATAAAGAGTTTGTCGTAAAGAGTTACTTCAATGCAAGCTATAACACCGATTCAGATGACTTCGAGTCTCGATCTGGATACATATTGAAAGTGGAAGCAATTAGCTAGAGTAGCTCCATGCAAAGCATTTTAGACATAGAAGTTTACAAAATACATACGGATCTAATGTGGTAGACCCGTTGACTAAACTTCTCTCACAAGCAAAACATGATCACACCTTAGTACTCTTTGGGTGTTAATCACATGGTGATGTGAACTAGATTATTGACTCTAGTAAATCCTTTGGGTGTTGGTCACTTGGCGATAGAAACTATGGATGTTAATCACATGACGATGTGAACTATCAGTGTTAAATCACATGGCGATGTGAACTAGATTATTGACTCTAGTGCAAGTGGGAGACTGAAGGAGATATGCCCTAGAGGCAATAATAAAGTTGTTATTTAATATTTCCTTATATCTTCCTCAAAACAGCAACTTATATCATTTGAAGTTTGGATTGCCTGTTTCTCCTCACATAGAAAACCGCCATTTGTAGAATGCTCTTTTGCTTCACTTATATTTGTCAGAGTGTGGGCATATATTTTGTAGAAAGAATTAAAACTCTCTTGCTTCACTTATATCTATTTAGAAACTTGACAGGAATTGGTCATTCACATGGTTAGTCATAAAATCCTACATAAACTTGTAGATCGCTGAATATAATATGTTTGATTCCTTGCAATAGTTTTGCGATAAAAAGATGGTCATATTAGAGTCATGCTAGTGGGTAGTTGTGGATTGTAGAAATATTTGTGTTGAGGTTTGTGATTCCCGAAGCATGCACGTAAGGTGAACCGTTATGTGACAAAGTCGGAGCATGATTTATTTTTTGATTGTCATCCTTTGTGTGGAGGTCGGGATCTCGCGATGGTTAACTCCTACCAACCCTTCCCCTAGGAACATGCGTGTAGTACTTTGTTTCGATGGCTAATAATTTTTTGCAATAAGTATGTGAGTTCTTTATGACTAATGTTGAGTCCATGGATTATACGCACTCTCACCCTTCCACCTTTGCTAGCCTCTCGTGTACCGCGCAACTTTCGCCGGTACCATACACCCACCATATACCTTCCTCAAAACAGCCACCATACCTACCTATCATGGCATTTCCATAGCCATTCCAAGATATATAGCCATGTAACTCCACCGTTCCATTTACTATGACACGCACCATCATTTTCATATTGCCTTGCATGATCGTAAGATAGCTAGCATGATGTTTCCATGGCTTGTTCGTTTTTTGATGTCATTGCTACACTAGATCATTGCACATCCCGATACACTGCCGGAGGCATTCACATAGAGTCATATTTTGTTCTAGCTTCGAGTTGTAATCTTTGTGTTGTAAGTAAATAAAAGTGTGATGATCTTCATTATTAGAGCATTGTCCCGTGAGAGGAAACAAAAAAAACAAAAAAAAGAGAGAAAGGCCAAAAAAGAGATGGCCCAACAAAAAGAGGGGGGATAAAAGAAAAATAAAAGAAAAGCCCCTCCAAAAAATGAGAGAAAAAGAGAGAAGGGACAATGTTACCATCCTTTTACCACACTTGTGCTTCATCATAGCACCATGTTCTTCATGATAGAGAGTCTCCTATGTTGTCACTTTCATATACTAGTGGGCATTTTCATTATAGAACTTGGCTTGTATATTCCAACGACGGGCTTCCTCAAATGCCCTAGGTCTTCATGAGCAAGCAAGTTGATGCACACCCACTAGTTTTCTTTTTGAGCTTTCATACACTTATAGCTCTAGTGCATCCGTTAAATGGCAATCCCTACTCACTCACATTGATATCGATTGATGGACATCTCCATAGTCCATTGATTTGCCTAGTTTGTGAGACTTTCTCCCTCCTTTTGTCTATCACCACCTTCTATTCCACCCATAGTGCTATGTCCATGGCTCACACTCATGTATTGCGTGAAAGTTGAAAAAGTTTGAGAATACTGAAGTATGAAATAATTGATGGAGCATAGCCAGACCATACAATTTTGTAGGGATAACTTTCTTTGGCCATGTTATTTTGAAAAGACATGATTGCTTTATTAGTATGCTTGAAGTATTATTGTCTTAATGTCAAATGGTAGACTATTGCTTTGAATCACTCGTGTCTTAATATTCATGCCATGATTAGATTACATGATCAAGATTATGCTAGGTAGCATTCCACATCAAAAATTATTATTATTATCATTTACGTACTCGAGGACGAGCAGGAGTTAAGCTTGGGGATGCTGATACGTCTCCGTCGTATCTATAATTTTTTATTGTTCCATGCCAATATTCTACAACCTTCATATACTTTTGGCAACTTTTTATACTATTTTTTGGACTAACATATTGATCCAGTGCCCAGTGCCAGTTCCTGTTTTTTGCATATTTTTTGTTTCGCAGAATATCCATATCAAACGGAGTCCAAACGGGATAAAAATGGACGGAGATTTTTGTTGGAATATATGTGAATTTTGGGAAGCGGGACCAACGTGAGACGATGCTCGAGTGGCCCACGAGGGTGAGGGGCACGCCCAGGGGGGCAGGCGCGCCCTGGACCCTCGTGGTCACTCTGTAAGGCGGTTGATACCCTTCTTTCGCCACAGGAAAGCTAATATCCGGATAAAAATCATGTCCAAAATTCAGCCCAATCGGAGTTATGGATCTCCGGGAATTCAAGAAACGCTGGAAGGCCAGAATCTGGGAATGCAGAAACAGAGAGAGACACAGAGACAGATCCAATCTTGGAGGGGCTCTTGCCCCTCCCATGCCATGGAGACCATGGACCAGAGGGTAAACCCTTATCCCATCTAGGGAGAAGGTCAAGGAAGAAGAAGAGGGATGGGGGCTCTCTCCCCCTCGCTTCCGATGGCACCGGAGTACCGTCGGGGCCATCATCTTCACCGCAATCTACACCAACAACTTCATCGTCGTCATCACCAACTCTTCCCCCCTCTATGCAGCGGTGTAACCCCTCTTCTACCCGCTTTAATCTCTACTTAAACATGGTGCTCAACGCTATATATTGTTTCCCAATGATGTATGGCTATTCTATGATGTTTGAGTAGATCCGTTTTGTCCTATGGGTTAATTGATGATCGTGATTGGTTTGAATTGCATATTTTATTATTGGTGTTGTCCTATGGTGCTCTTCGTGTCGCGCAAGCGTGAGGGATCCCCGCTGTAGGGTTTGCAATATGTTCATGATTTGCTTATGGTGGGTGGCGTGAGTGACAGAAGCACATACCCGAGTAAGTAGGTTGTTTGCGTATGGGAATAAAGAGGACTTGATACTTTAATGCTATGGTTGGGTTTTACCTTAATGATCTTTAGTAGTTGCGGATGCTTGTAAGAGTTCCAATCATAAGTGCATATGATCCAAGAAGAGAAAGTATGTTCGCTTATGCCTCTCCCTCAAATAAGGTTGCGATAGTGATTACCAGTCTAGTTATCGATTGCCTAGGGACAAATAACTTTCTCGTGACAAAAAGCTCTCTACTAAAACTAATTTAGTTGTGTCCTTATCTTAACAACCCCTACTTTTTATTTACGCACTCTTTATTATCTTGCAAACCTATCCCACAAAAACCACAAAGTACTTCTAGTTTCATACTTGTTCTAGGTAAAGTAAACGTCAAGCGTGTGTGGAGTTGTATCGATGGTCGATAGAACTTGAGGGAATATTTGTTCTGCCTATAGCTCCTCGTTGGGTTCGACACTCTTACTTATCGAAAGAGGCTACAACTGATCCCCTATACTTGTGGGTTATCAAGACCTTTATCTGGCGCCGTTACTGGGGAGTTATAGCGTGGGGTGAGTATTGTCGTGTGTGCTTGTTTGCTTTATCACTAAGTAGATTTTATTTGCTGTTCTAAGTTGTTTTTCTATCTTTAGTTATGGGTAGGAAACGCAAAATACCAAAAACAATAGTGGTACCTACTGAACCAATGGTTGAAGAACCACTCAAAATCTATCGCACTCCTGAAGCTTTTTACTTGGATCATCTTCGATCCCTATGTGCTCGGGTTAAAACCCCAACTAGCTTAGTTGAGGGAAAATCTTTAGATGAGCATGCTTGTTATGTGCTACACCGCATATCTGAAAAAGGGAAACTTTCACTGGATCAAATTCATCGTTTGCAGTGCTATGCTTGGAATTTATGTGAAATACATGATTGTACTTTTTGTTCTAAAGACCCTAAGAAACACCTTCCTTACCAATGTAAGTTTAGTGATGATGGAATCGTATCTTCGTATACTAAGGGTGTTTATGATTACTATGATGTTCAACAAATTGAAGAATTTGTAGCTTTTAGGGGTACTTGTGAAATTCCTTCCTTTATTGAAGAATGTGATACTACTCTCTACAAATCTGAAAAATTGGCCATACTTAAATATTGATATGATAATTATGCTTCTAATCCTTATATTAAACCATATATTGAGGACTCATCCGCTGTCCAAGAAGAGACTAATATTTTGCAGGAGTCTATGGAAGAAGAAATTAATGACATTGTGAGCTCATTGGATGAAAAAGATGAGGAGGAGAGCGAAGAACAAAAGGAGGAAGAGCGGATTGATCACCCGTGCCCACCTTCTAATGAGAGTAACTCTTTATCTCATACATTGTTTAATTTCCCTTCGTGCTTACCGAAGGATGAATGCTATGATGATTGTTATGATCATGTTGATTCTTTTGAAATATCCCTTTTTGATGATGCTTGCTATGCTTGTGGCCAAGATGCCAATATGAATTATTCTTATGGAGATGAACTTGCTATAGTTCCTTATGATAAACATGAGATAGTTGCTATTGCACCCACACATGATAGTCCTATTATCTTTTTGAATTCTCCAAACTACACTATATCGGAGAAGTTTGCACTTATTAAGGATTATATCGATGGGTTGCCTTTTTCCATTACACATGATAATTTTGATGAGTATAATATGCATGTGCTTTCTGCTCCTACTTGCAATTATTATGAGAGAGGAACTACATATCCGCCTCTCTATGTTTCCAACATGATAAAATTGCAAGAACTTGCTTATACTTTGCATTGGCCTTTACTTGATGTGCATGAATTGTTCTTGTATGACATGCTGATACGTCCAAAATGTATCTATAATTTCTACTTGCTCCATGCTTCTTTTGTGTGATATTGCTATGATATTGACGCACTTCCATACAATTTTGATCATATTTGGACTAACCTATTAACTCAGTGCACCACAGTGCCAGTTCCTATTTTCTGCTGTTTTTCTATTTCAGATTTCCCCCATATTAAAAGTGCTCCAAAAATTCCGGGAAAAATACAGGAAAAATCAGCGTACAGGAAGCTTCGAGAAAAACCAAAGTGGGGCCAGAGGGGAGCCAGGGGTGGCCCAGGCGGCCACCCAGCGCGGCCCCACCCCTGGCCGCGTCAGGGGGGCGCCTGGGGCCCCCTCTCCGCCTCTGGTTGCCCCCTTTCGCATATATATTCCTCGCGTCCCGAAACCCTTGAGGACGGAACCCTTTTTCGCGATCTCACCTCTGTTCCGCCGCCGCAACGCTTCCAAGATCGGGAGCATCAGGAGAACTCTTCACGACACCCTGCCGGAGGGGAGAACCACCACCGGGAGCTTCTCCACCACCATGGACGCCTCCCGGATGAGTCGTGAGTAGTCCCCCTTGGACCATGGGTCCATGACCAGTAGCTATGTGATGTTCTCCTCCCCTCTTTGTTCTTCATGGTTTAGACCTCGTGAGCTGCCCTACATGATCGAGGCACATATGTAATCTTTATGTTGTTGCTCTGCTGAGTTTGCTGGGATCTGATGGATTATGAGATTATGTTCAGATTGTGTGTGATTAATATATTTGATTCACCTCTTTTATATATTTGTTCTTGAGTAATTCTTGCATGTTCTCCGTTGCTGTTTATTGCTTTAGCCAAGTAGTAGGTAGTAACTCCAAGAGGGAACGTTATGCTTGATTGTGGGTTCATGCCCCCTGATGACTAGCTTGAGTGACAGAAACATGAGTCTAGGGGATGTGTTGTTGCCACAAGGGGGAAAACAACGGTGCTTGTACTTGCGGGTGCAAGGATTGTTTACTTTACGCAAAGTTCTTTTAATGCAGTTGTCTGTTGCTTTGAGTTTACACTTTGGGTGGGATTCACAACTTAATACCAGCGAGATGTTCTGGATAGATATCTCAAGGTGGATGATTAGTAGTAGATGCAGATGGATTTTGGTCTACTTGCCTTGGCGTACCGCCCATGCTTTTGAGCCTCTACCTTTCTTTGCAGCATAGTTAGCATTGGTTTGCGCACATAATCCTGTCAATTGCCCAGCTATAATTTGTTTACCTCGCTTTGCTGTTTTATCGTCTTTTGGGAGAGAGACATCACTAGTGAACATCATGGGACCCCGGTCCATATTACCACCATTGATCACACCTTCTATTTACTTCCTGTTTCTATTTCCTAGTTGCAGTCAAATCTATCATTATTACCTCTTGTGTTTGATCCTTTGTAAACAACAAGGACGGAGGGATTGACAACCTCTCTGTACTCGTTGGGAGCAAAGTTATTTGTATCTGTGTGCAGGTCCTGTCAACCGCTAAGTTTCTGGCGCCGTTGACACCTACTTGTCGACCCTCGGAGTCTCACGGGATTCGATCCTTGGTATCTTTGCCAAGGGAAACTTGCTGCTACGCTACATCTCAACCTTCCACTTGGGGTAACCAACGAGGGGCGAGAAGCCATCAAGCAAAGTTTCTGGCGCCGTCGCCCGGGACTCCACTCTTCAAGATAGGGGAGTTGCACGCTATCTTTTATCTTTGCTTTTTAGTCTTGTTAGTTTACTTTTCAGTTTTTGCTTTAGTGTCCCTTACCAAAAATCACAAAAATAGTTATCTTGCTTGCTGCTGCTATGGGTTCCACCAAAAACACTAAGTGGGAGGAGTACACCCCTTCTTCCATCACGCCAACCACCACTGTCGGGATCTACAAAAGTAATAAACCTTGTGATTATGTTAGTTTTAATGGAGAGTTATGCCCATGGCATGGTCTCCTAGGAAAAAAATATGAGCCTCTGTTTAAAGTTGCTCCCACACTTCCCCAAACTTGGGAAGACGTCCAAACTCTTATAATAGAGAGCAATTCAAACAAAGAAGATGACACTACAATTCTGCTCAATAATGATAAAATTGATTTTGATGATTGTAGTCTCTGAGAAGTTGTCACCTTTTTACAAAGAATGGCTAAAGATCCCCACACTAGCACACTTAATCTTGCCTTCACGGAGCATATCACTAATGCTCTCATCAAAGCTAGGGAGGAGAAGCTTAGGGTAGAAGCCTCCATACCTAGAAAGCTAGAAGATGGTTGGGATCCTATGATTAAAATTAAGTTGAATAACTTCTCTTGCTATGCTTTATGTGATGTTGGAGCTAGTACCTCCGTTATGCCCAAACGAATGTATGATATGTTTGAATTGAAACCTTTTGATCCTTGTTCTTTTATTGTTCGTCTTGTTGATTCTTCCGTAAAGAAACCTTTGGGGAAGATCGACGATGTTCTTATCATTGTCAATGACAATTATGTTCCCGTTGATTTTACTATTATGGATATTGAATGTGAACCTTCTTGTCCAATTATTTTGGGACGTCCTTTTCTTCGCACCGTTGGCGCTATCATTGACATGAAAGAGGGGAATATAAAATTCCAATTCCCTCTCAAGAAAGGGATGGAACACTTCCCTAGAAAGAAGATTAAGTTGCCTTTTGAGTCCTTTACACGGGCTAGCTATTCTCTTACTCTTGATAAAACTTGATCTTTTCTTTTTGCATTATGCCTAGCTTAAAGGCATAAAAGAAAGCGCTTTTGGGAGGCAGCCCACAACGAATAAAGTTTTATTTTGCTTTCGTTGTGTATTGATGGTAGTTACTATAGTAGCATCATCATTGTATCTTTTCTTTTCAGCTTTGTGCCAAGTTTAGCCTCTGAATGCAAGAAAGTTCAAAAGTTGTGACGTGCTGTCCAGAAAACAGATTATGTCCTTGGACAGAAAACTTCGTATAAAATCACCAGATCATCTTTTTGATCTGAATTGTTTTGACAGCATGCTCTATACAATTGGCTTTCGAGCGTCTGTTCTGAGTTTTTTTAGTTGAGTTGCAGAAGTGCCCCGAAAAAATTATTTACTACGTGCTGGTATGTTTTTCACAGATTCTGTCCTGTTTTGCCTTTCCTTTGGTTTGCAAACCTTGAGCTTGATTTTTCTTTGCAAAAACCTTTTGGCAATCTTGAGAAACAGTAGCTCTTCAAGATTATCTTTATTTCCAGTAGGAAAAAATTATTTTATTGTGGGTACTAACCTCGCTAATCAGATTATGATGAGTTATGTATGAAGGGAGTTTTCAAGTGTGCGAGGGAAGATGATAAAAGAAGATTCAAGAGGGACAAACGCTCAAGCTTGGGGATGCCCCCGTACACCCCCAAGAAATATTCAAGAAGACTCAAGCGTCCAAGCTTGGGGATGCCCCCATGCATCCCCTTCTCCATCAACAATTATCAGTTCGTCTTTCGTTCCACTATATTTTAATCACTTCATGCGTTATGTGCTATGCTTGGAGCGTCTTGCTCCTAGTTTCCTTTTTAGTTTTCTTTAGCTTTGCTTGCTGTTCATAACAAGTTAGAACCCAGCTTTCTTTGTGTGGGAGAGAAACACGCTCCACTTCAACCTAGAACACAACATAGGATTTTCATGCTTACCTTTGCTGTGTGTGTTCTTTGTCTTTCCATAGCTGCTGTCATGTTAGCTCTTAGTTTTCATGCTTTTCTTTTTAAAGAGCTTTTGTTTAGTTGGTTGCTGAACTCTCTTGAGTTTTCATGTTTGTCTTGTTAAGAGAGTTTGCCTGTTGCACTGAGTTGTGTGTCTTAACTTAAAGTAGGTAATTGAGATTGCTATTTAATTTTAGTAGTAACTTGCAATAGTTTTGAGGTATTGCCATGAGTAATGTCTGAACTTTTGGTGTCAAGAGCTTTAGCCTATTAGTGATAGATGTCGTATTTTGGGCAATCCGTGTTTATTTTCGAAAACCTACAAAATAGTTGAGAACTTTAGCTACTAAATGGATCACTAATCTTTGGATGGATCGAATATTAGAGTACACTCACGTACCATGAGCCAAGGATGCGCAAGGATAACCAAACCCCCATACACTCCTCCTCGGGATACTTGTCTCTTTGTGAACCTCCTAATTAGATTGAGAGTTACCGATAATAAGTGCATGAGTTCTTCAGACTAATGTGAGTATTCGAAAGTTGACACTTCCACCTAACCATATTTTTCTAGCCTCTTCAGTACCTTGCATTGCCCTTTCTCACCTCGAGAGTTGGCGCATACTTCGCCGGTGCATCCAAATCCTTGGCACGATACGCTCTGTCATCATAAGCCTCATTATATCCTTCCTCAAAACAGCCACCATACCTACCTATTAAGGCATTTCCATAGCCTTTCCGAGATACATTGCCATGCAACATCCATCTTCTCATGACTTGATCTTCATGTCATACATGCTTTTTGCTTGATCGATGAGCCGCATGCTAGTTGGGCCTTGCCCTAATCATTGCTACATGACGCGCTAGTATCATTGCATATCCTGCTACACCGGCAGAGGCATACATTTGCATACATCATGATAGTTTCATTTTCTTTATGTTGAGTACTTTTGTAAAGTGTGAAAGATCTTCTATACTTCTTGTAATTTGTAGAGTGTAGCCCCTAAAGTGAGGAAAAGATCCCAAAGAGGACAAAATCAAAAGATCCCAAAGAGGACAAATGAGAGTTAAATAGAAAGAGCCATGGAGGCCACCAAAAAATAAAAAAATATAGAAAAAAGAGAAAAAAATAAAAAGAGAGAAGGGGGCACACTACTATTCCTTTTGAGAGATCCACACTCGTACTCCATCTTATACTTTGTACTCCATAGAGATTATCATTCATGCATATAGCTATGTGGGGACCTTCACACTATAGAACTTGGCTTGTATATTCTAATGATGAGCCTCCTCAAAAGAGCTCTAGGTCTTCTTGAGCAAGCAAGTTGGATGCACCCCCACTAGTTCCATTGGAGAGCTTACCTTAGCTCATATGTGCATCCGTTGCATGGCAATCCCTACTCCTCACATCATATCTATCATTTGGCTTTCTCTCGTCGATGATTGTGCTCATTGATGTGAGCCTTTCACACCTTTTTTGTCTTCCCCCTTCATCATTTTTCTCTTTTTGCCATCCTAAGTGTCGACTTTCTTGCTTACGCTCATCCATTGCATGAGTGCTCAAAATATCGAAAGGGAGTGGATCATTTTGACTTGTACCTGGCTGTTGATCTGGGGATGAGTCAAGATAAGATTCCAAAGAAGACCAAGTGTGAAACTTTAGTAGATTAAGTTCTCAACAATATAAAAACTATGTTTTACTCTCTCGTATATCCCTATCCCCTTTCTTGCACGCAAACACCATTTGGAAACATTCGAGTCACGGACAGCGAGAGCTCTTGCACCTTTATGTTCTTATGTTGCTTGTTACAATGCTAATGTAGACTCTTGCTTGTTATGACTTGAATTGAATTACATGCCTTGATTGCTTTACTTAAAAAGTTCTTATATGGTTGATAGCATGTCACCACAGAAATTATGCTTGTTATCATTTACCTACTCGAGGACGAGCAGGAATTAAGCTTGGGGATGTTGATACGTCCAAAACGTATCTATCATTTCTGCTTGCTCCATGCTTCTTTTGTGTGATATTGCTATGATATTGATGCACTTCCATACACTTTTGATCATATTTGGACTAACCTATTAACTCAGTGCACCACAGTGTCAGTTCCTGTTTTCTGCTGTTTTTCTATTTCAGATTTCCCCCATATTAAAAGTGCTCCAAAAATTCCGGGAAAAATACAGGAAAAATCAGCGTACAGGAAGCTTCGAGAAAAACCAAAGTGGGGCCAGAGGGGAGCCAGGTGTGGCCCAAGCGGCCACCCGGCGCAGCCCCACCCCTGGCCGCGCCAGGGGGGCGCCTGGGGCCCCCTCTCCGCCTCTGGTTGCCCCCTTTCGCATATATATTCCTCGCGTCCCGAAACCCTCAAGGACGGAACCCTTTTTCGCGATCTCGCCTCTGTTCCGCCGCCGCAACGCTTGCAAGATCGGGAGCATCAGGAGAACTCTTCCCGGCACCCTGTCGGAGGGGAGAACCACCACTGGGAGCTTCTCCACCACCATGGATGCCTCCCAGATGAGTCGTGGGTAGTCCCCCTTGGACCATGGGTCCATGACCAGTAGCTATGTGATGTTATCCTCCCCTCTTTGTTCTTCATGATTTAGACCTCGTGACCTGCCCTACATGATCGAGGCACATATGTAATCTTTATGCTGTTGCTCTGCTGAGTTTGCTGGGATCTGATGGATTATGAGATTATGTTCAGATTGTGTGTGAGTAATATATTTGATTCACCTCTTTTATATATTTGTTCTTGAGTAATTCTTGCATGTTCTCCGTTGCTGTTTATTGCTTTGGCCAAGTAGTAGGTAGTAACTCCAAGAGGGAACGTTATGCTTGATTGTGGGTTCATGCCCCCTGATGACTAGCTTGAGTGACAGAAACATGAGTCTAGGGGATGTGCTATTGCCACAAGGGGGAAAACAACGGTGCTTGTACTTGCCGGTGCAAGGATTGTTTACTTTACGCAAAGTTCTTTTAATGCAGTTGTCTGTTGCTTTGAGTTTACACTGTGGGTGGGATTCGCAACTTAATACCAGCGAGATGTTCTGGATAGATATCTCAAGGTGGATGATTAGTAGTAGATGCAGATGGATTTCGGTCTACTTGCCTTGGCGTACCGCCCATGCTTTTGAGCCTCTACCTTTCTTTGCAGCATAGTTAGCATTGGTTTGCGCTCATAATCCTGTCAATTGCCCAGCTGTAATTTGTTTACCTCGCTTTGCTGTTTTATCGTCTTTTGGGAGAGAGACATCACTAGTGAACATCATGGGACCCCGGTCCATATTACCACCACTGATCACACCTTCTATTTACTTCCTGTTTCTATTTCCTAGTTGCAGTTATATCTATCATTATTACCTCTTGTGTTTGATCCTTTGTAAACAACAAGGCCGGAGGGATTGACAACCTCTCTGTACTCGTTGGGAGCAAAGTTATTTGTATCTGTGTGCAGGTCCTGTCAACCGCTAAGTTTCTGGCGCCGTTGACACCTACTTGTCGACCCTCGGAGTCTCACGGGATTCGATCCTTGGTATCTTTGCCAAGGGAAACTTGCTGCTACGCTACATCTCAACCTTCCACTTGGGGTAACCAACGAGGGGCGAGAAGCCATCACATGCCTATGCATAGGAAGAGAGTTAGACTTCATTGTTTCATGACACATATCACTTTGTGCTCAGTACTAAATGCGAAATCATAGCTAATTAAAATTGGCTTTGATATACCTTGGGATCCGGGTGGATCCATTACTTGAGCACTATATTCCTAGCTTAATGGCTTTAAAGAAAGCGCTGCCAGGGAGACAACCCGGAAGTTTTAGAGAGTCATTTATTTATGTTGTGTGCTTTTATAAAGTTTAAAACTAAAACATAAAGAGGGGAACCTAAAACATTTTCAAAAAGAAAAGTGAAAGTAAGAAGGACGAGCACCGTTGAAATGGGGGAGCTCTTTGAACTTTGTTCATGCCCATGGAAACATTGCAAATCTTGAATTACAGAAACTTTTCAACAAAAATAATTATCCTCGTGTACAATTCCATTGTATTATAATAATAATGTGCCAAGAGTTTCCTTGAGGATGATTTAACTTCTTGTTGGTTTGTGCGGTGCAAAAACAGAAACTTTGGCTGTAGTGCATGATTTTACATTTTTTTACTGGAATGTTCAAAGGATTTGAAACTTTTTGCAAAGTCTTTCTATACAAATTGTTGATTTTTCCTAATTTTTCCAGAATTCTTAGAATTACAGAAGTGTGGTTAATGTTCAGATTACTACAGATTGTCCTGTTTTCACAGATTGCTGTTATAGCTTCATTATTTGCATATGTTTGAATTCTTGTTGAAGCCTCCTTGACTTGGGGCCATATAACTATGATATTATACTGTGGGTAATGTTTGTTCATAATTATACAATAATGTTAGAGCAGTACATGATGGGACTTTATTGATCATATGCACTAACCCCGCCACTAAAATTTCGGTTAAGTTTTGTGAGGATGAAGTGTTCGAAGATCGAGGAGGTCTCGATATGAGGAGAAGGAGGAGAGGCAACATATCAAGCTTGGGGATGCCCGAGGCACCCCAAGTAAAATATTCAAGGAGACTCAAGCGTCTAAGCTTGGGGATGCCCCGGAAGGCATCCCATCTTTCTTCAACAAGTATCGGTATGTTTTCGGATTCGTTTCGTTCACATGTTATGCGTAAACTCTTGGAGCGTCGTGTGCTTTTTATTTTTCTTTTAATAAATGCACCATGCTGGTATGAGATAGTCCTTGGTTCACTTATAGAATGCTCTTTGCACTTCATTTATATCTTTTGAGTGTGGATTTATAGAATGCTTCTTGTGCTTCACTTATATCATTTGAAGTTTGGATTGCCTGTTTCTCCTCACATAGAAACCGCCATTTTTAGAATGCTCTTTTGCTTCACTTATATTTGTCAGAGCGTGGGCATATATTTTGTAGAAAGAATTAAAACTCTCTTGCTTAACTTATATCTATTTAGAAAGTTGAGAGGAATTGGTCATTCACATGGTTAGTCATAAAATCCTACATAAACTTGTAGATCGTTGAATATGATATGTTTGATTCCTTGCAATAGTTTTGCGATATAAAGATGGTGATATTAGAGTCATGCTAGTGGGTAGTTGTGGATTGTAGAAATACTTGTGTTGAGGTTTGTGATTCCTGAAGCATGCACATAAGGTGAACCGTTATGTGACGAAGTCGGAGCATGATTTATTTTTTTATTGTCATCCTTTGTGTGGAGGTCGGGATCGCGCGATGGTTAACTCCTACCAACCCTTCCCCTAGGAGCATGCGTGTAGTACTTTGTTTCGATGGCTAATAAATTTTTGCAATAAGTATGTGAGTTTTTTATGACTAATGTTGAGTCCAAGGATTATACGCACTCTCACCCTTCCTTCTTTGCTAGCCTCTCGTGTACCGCGCAACTTTCGCTGGTACCATACACCCACCATATACCTTCCTCAAAACAACCACCATACCTACCTTTCATGGCATTTCCATAGCCATTCCGAGATATATTGCCATGTAACTCCGCCGTTCCGTTTATTATGACACGCACCATCATTGTCATATTGCCTTGCATGATCGTAAGATAGCTAGCATGATGTTTCCATGGCTTGTCCGTTTTTTGATGCCATTGCTACGCTAGATCATTGCACATCCCGGTACACCGCCGGAGGAATTCCCATAGAGTCATATTTTGTTCTAGCTTCGAGTTGTAATCTTTGAGTTGTAAGTAAATAAAAGTGTGATGATCTTTATTATTAGAGCATTGTCTCGTGTGAGGAAAAAAAGAGAAAGGCCAAAAAAAGAGATGACCCAACAAAAAGAGGGGGGATAAAAGAAAAAGAAAAGAACAGCCCCTCCAAAAAATGAGAGAAAAAGAGAGAAGGGACAATATTATTATCCTTTTACCACACTTGTGCTTCATCATAGCACCATGTTCTTCATGATAGAGAGTCTCCTATGTTGTCACTTTCATATACTAGTGAGAATTTTCATTATAGAACTTGGCTTGTATATTCCAACGACATGCTTCCTCAAGTGCCCTAGGTATTCATGAGCAAGCAAGTTGATGCA
Organism: Secale cereale; assembly: GCA_902687465.1. Lineage (NCBI taxonomy): Eukaryota > Viridiplantae > Streptophyta > Magnoliopsida > Poales > Poaceae > Secale > Secale cereale. The sequence goes on along the minus strand of LR738715.1, from coordinate 552,270,378 downwards.
CATCCACTAGTTTTCTTTTTGACCTTTCATACACTTATAGCTCTAGTACATCCATTACATGGCAATCCCTACTCACTCACATTGATATCGATTGATGGACATCTCCATAGTCCATTGATTTGCCTAGTTGATGTGAGACTTTCTCCCTCCTTTTGTCTATCACCACCTTCTATTCCACCCATAGTGTTATGTCCATGGCTCGCGCTCATGTATTACGTGAAAGTTGAAAAAGTTTGAGAATACTAAAGTATGAAATAATTGCTTGGCTAAAACCAGGGTTGTGCGCGATTTAAATATTTTGTGTGGTGAAGATGGAGCATAGCCAGACCATATGATTTTGTAGGGATAACTTTCTTTGGCCATGTTATTTTGAAAAGACATGATTGCTTTATTAGTATGCTTGAAGTATTATTGTCTTAATGTCAAATGATAGACTATTGCTTTGAATCACTCGTGTCTTAATATTCATGCCATGATTAGATTACATGATCAAGATTATGCTAGGTAGCATTCCACATCAAAAATTATTTTTTTATCATTTACGTACTCGAGGACGAGCAGGAATTAAGCTTGGGGATGCTGATACTGTTGGGGATCGTAGCAGAAATCAAAAAAATTCTACGCATCACCAAGATCAACCTATGGAGTAATCTAGCAACGAGGGAGAGGGGAGTGCATCTACATACCCTTGTAGATCGCGGTGCGGAAGCGTTACAAGAACGCGGATGAAGGAGTCATACTCGTAGCGATTCAGATCGCGGTTGATTCCGATCTAAGCGCCGAACAACGGCGCCTCCGCGTTCAACACACGTGCAGCCCGGTGACATCTCCCACGCCTTGATCCAGCAAGGAGAGAGGGTAAGGTTGGGGAAGCCTCCTTCCAGCAGCAGCATGACGGCGTGGTGGTGGTGGAGGAGCGCGGGACTCGAGCAGGGCTTCGCCAAGCACTGCGAGAGACGAGGAGGGAGAGAGGTAGGGCTGCGCCAAGCGAGAGAGGTCAAACCGTGTTATGGGCAGCCCCAAACCTCACATATATATAGGGGGAAGGGAGGGGCTGCGTCACCTTTTGGGTTTCCCATCCCTAGGGGTGCGGCCACCCCAGATCCCATCTAAGGGTGGCGGCCAGAGGGGGAGAGGGAGAGGGGGGCGCACCAGATTGGGCCCTAGGGCCCATCTGCCCTAGGGTTTGCCCCCTTCCCCTCTATGATGCGCCTTAGGCCCTGGTGGGGGGCGCACCAGCCCACCTGGGGCTGGTCCCCTCGTACACTTGTCCCACGCAGCCCTCTGGGGCCGGTGGCCCCACCCGGTGGACCCCCGGGACCCTCCCGGTGGTCCCGGTACGCTACCGATAGTGCCCGAAACTTTTCCGGTGACCAAAACGGGACTTCCCATATATGAATCTTTACCTCCGGACCATTCCAGAACTCCTCGTGACGTCCGAGATCTCATCCGGGACTCCGAACAACATTCGGTAACCATGTACATACTTTCCCTATAACCCTAACGTCATCGAACCTTAAGTGTGTAGACCCTACGGGCTCGGGAGTCATGCAGACATGGCCGAGACAACTCTCCGGTCAATAACCAACAGCGGGATCTGGATACCCGTGTTGGCTCCCACATTCTCCACGATGATCTCATTGGATGAACCACGATGTCAAGGATTCAATCAATCCCGTATACAATTCCCTTTGTCTATCGGTACAGTACTTGCCCGAGATTCGATCGTCGGTATCCCGATACCTTGTTCAATCTCGTTACCGGAAAGTCTCTTTACTCATTCCGTAACACATCATCCCGTGATCAACTCCTTGATCACATTGTGCACATTATGATGATGTCCTACCGAGTGGGCCCAGAGATACCTCTCCGTCACACGGAGTGACAAATCCCAGTCTCGATTCGTGCCAACCCAACAGACACTTTCGAAGATACCTGCAGTGCACCTTTATAGCCACCCAGTTACGTTGTGACGTTTGGTACACCCAAAGCATTCCCACGATATCCGGAAGTTGCACAATCTCATGGTCTAAGGAAAAGATACTTGAAATTTAGAAAAGCTTTAGCATACGAACTACACGATCTGTGCTAGGCTTAGGATTGGGTCTTGTCCATCACATCATTCTCCTAATGATGTGATCCCGTTATCAACGACATCCAATGTCCATGGTCAGGAAACCATGACCATCTGTTGATCAACGAGCTAGTCAACTAGAGGCTTACTAGGGACATGGTGTTTGTCTATGTATCCACACATGTAACTGAGTTTCCTATTAATACAATTCTAGCATGGATAATAAACAATTATCATGAACAAGGAAATATAATAATAACCAATTTATTATTGCCTCTAGGGCATATTTCCAACAGTCTCCCACTTGCACTAGAGTCAATAATCTAGTTCACATCGCCATGTGATTAACACTCACAGGTCACATCGCCATGTGACCAACATCCAAAGAGTTTACTAGAGTCAATAATCTAGTTCACATCAGTATGTGATTAACACTCAATGAGTTATGGGTTTGATCATGTTATGCTTGTGAGAGAGGTTGTAGTCAACGGTCTGCAACATTCAGATCCCTATGTACTTCGCAAAACTTTATGTCATATCGTAGATGCTGCTACCACGTTCCACTTAGAGCTATTCCAAACTGTTGCTCCATTATACGTATCCGGTATCTCTACTCAGAGTTATCCGGATAGGTGTTAAGCTTGCATCGACGTAACTCTTTACGTCGAACTCTTTATCACCTCCATAACCGAGAAACATTTCCTTATTACTCTAAGGATAATTTTGACCACTATCCAGTGATCTACTCCTGGATCACCTTTGTACCCTCTTGCCAGACATGTGGCAAGGCACACATCAGGTGCGGTACTCAGCATGGCATACCGTATAGATCCTATGACAAAAGCATAGGCGACGACCTTCGTCCTTCCTCTTTTTTCTGCCGTGGTCAAGCTTTGAGTCTTACTCAACTTCACACCTTACAACTCAGGTAAGAACTCCTTCTTTGACTGATCTATTTTGAACTCCTTCAAAATCATGTCAAAGGTGTGTGTTCTTTTGAAAGTATTATCGGGCGTCTTGATCTATCTCTATAGATCTTGATGCCCAATATGTAAGCAGCTTTATCCAGGTCTTCCTTTGAAAAATTCTTTTCAAACAACCCTTTATGCTTTCCAGAAAATCCACATCATTTCGGATCAACAATATGTCATTCACATATACTTATCAGAAATGTTGTAGTGCTCCCACTCACTTTATTGTAGATACAAGTTTCTAACAAAGTTTGTATACCCAAAAATTTTGATCACTCCATCAAAGCGTATATTCTGACTCCGAGATGCTTGCTCCAGTCCATGGAAGGATCGCTGGAGCTAGCATACCTTTTAGCATCCTTAGGATCGTCAAAACTTTTCTGATTGTATCACATACAACCTTTCTTTACAAAAACTGGTAAGGATTCTTGTTTTGACATCCATCTGCCAGATTTGATAAATGCAGCTAATGCTAACATGATTCCGACGAACTTAAGCATCGCTACGGGTGAGAAAATCTCATCGTCGTCAACTCCTTGAACTTGTGAAAAACTCTTCGCCACAAGTCGAGCTTCATAGACGGTCACATTACCGTCCACGTCCGTCTTCATCTTAAAGATCCATTTATCTCAATGGCTTGCCAATCATCGGGCAAGTCCACCAAAGTCCATACTTTGTTTTGATACATGGATCCTATCTCGGATTTCTCGGCTTCTAACCATTTGTCGGAATACGGGCCCACCATCGCTTCTCCATAGTTCATAGGTTCATTGTTGTCCAACAACATGACCTCTAAGACAGGATCACCGTACCACTCAGGAGTAGTACATATCCTTGTTGACCTACGAGGTTTGATAGCAACTTGATCCGAAGCTTCATGATCACTATCATTAGTTTCCTCTTCAACAGTCGTAGGTTCCACAGAAACATCTTTCTATGTTGCACTACTCTCCGGTTGAAGTGAGGGTTCGACAACCTCATCAAGTTCTATCTTCCTCCCACTCAAATCTTTCGAGAGAAACTCCTTCTCGAGAAAGGACCCATTCTTAGCGACAAACATTTTTGCCCTTGGATCTGAGATAGAAGGTATACCCAAATGTTACCTTTGGGTATTCTATGAAGATGTATTTGTTCGCTTTGGGTTCGAGCTTTTTCCGGCTGAAGCCATAAGCATCGCAGCCCCAAACATCAAGAAAACGACAACTTTGGTTTCTTGCCAAACCATACGGCTTCGTCTCAATGGACTTAGATGGTGCCCTATCTAAAGTGAATGCAGCTGTCTCTAATGCATAACCTCAAAATAATAGCGGTAGCTCGGTAAGAGACATCATAGATCGCACCATATCTCATAAGGTTTGATTACGACGTCCGGACACACCATTACGCTGTGGTGTTCCAGGTGGCTTCAACTGCGAAACAATTCCACAATGTCTTAAGTGATTGCCAAACTCATAATTCAGAAAATCTCCCCTTGATCAGATCATAGGAACATGATCTTCTTGTTATGATGATTCTTAACTTCACTCTAAAATTGCTTGAACTTTTCAAACGTTTTCAGACTTTTGCTTCATTAAGTAAATATACCCATATCTACTCAAATCGTCGGTGAAGATGAGAAAATAATGATATCCACCACACGCCTAAATTCTCATTGGATCACACACATCAGTATGTGTGACTTCCAACAAGTCACTTGCCCGTTTCATTGTACCTGAAAACGGGATCTCGGTTATCCTGCCCATGAGGCATGGCTCGCATGTGTCAAGCGATTCAAAATCAAGTGACTCTAAACATCCATCAGCATGGAATTTCTTCATGCATTTTATGCCAAAATGACCTAAGTGGCAGTGCCACAAGAAAGTGGTACTATCATTATTAACTCTACATCTTTTGGCGTTAATATTATTATCATGTGTATTACTATGATCACATTCAATAAACCATTGGGTGCATGACCATAAAGGTAGTATTCATGTAAACAGAATAACAATTATTCTCTAACTTAAATGAATAATCGTATTGCAATGAACATGATCTAATCATATTCATGCTCAACGTAGACACCTGATAACATTTATCTAGGTTCAGCACTAATCCCGATGGTAGAGGGAGCGTGCGATGGTGATCTTATCAACCTTGGAAACACTTCCAACATCGTCACCTTGCCCTTAGCTAGTCTCCGTTCAGTCCATAGCTTTTGCTTCAAGTCACTAATAATAGCAACTGAACAGGTATCCAGTGCCCAGATTCTACAAGGAGTACTAGTGAGGTACACATCAATAACACGTATATCAAATATACTTTGTTGAAGTTGCCAGCCTTCTTATCTACCATTTATTTGGGGTATTTCCGCTACCATGTGACCGTTTCCCTTACAATAGAAGCACTTAGTCTCGAGGTTTGGGTTCAACCATGGGTTCCTTCATCAGAGGGACAACTGGTTTGCCATTCATGAAGTTTCCCTTCTAGCCCTTGCCCCTTTTGAATCCAGTGGTCTTGTTAAACCATCAACACTTGATGCTCCTTCTTGATTTCTACTTTTGCGGTCTTAAGCACCGCTAATAGCTCCGGGTTCATCTTCGTCCTTTGCATGTCATAGTTCATCACGAAGTTCTAGTAGCTTGGTGATAGTGTCTAGACAATTCCGTCAACCACTATCTCATCTGGAAGATTAACTCCCACTTGGTTCAAGTGATCTTAGCACCCAGACATTCTGAGTACATGCTCACTAGTTGAGCTATTCTCCTCCATCTTGTTGGCAAAAGAACTTGTTAGAGGTCTCATACCTCTCAACACGGGCATGAGCCTGAAATCCCAATTTCAGCTCTTGGAACATCTCATATGTCCTATGGCGTTCAAAACGTCATTGGAATCCCGATTCTAAGTCGTAAAGTATGGTGCACTAAACTATCAAGTAGTCATCAGGACGTGTCTGTCAGGTGTTCACAACATCCACAGACGACGTTGTACGGGTTTGCACATCAAGCGGTGCATCAAAGACGTAAGCCTTCTGTGTAGCAGTGAGGACACTCCTCGGACTACGGACCCAGTCCACATCATTGCTTACAATATCTTTCAACTTAGTCTTTCTCTAGGATCGTATTAAACAGGGAGTGATGGCTTCTCGCCCCTCGTTGGTTACCCCAAGTGGAAGGTTGAGATGTAGCATAGCGGCAAATTTTCCTTGGCAAAGATACCAAGGATCGAATCCCGTGAGACTCCAAGGGTCGACAAGTAGGTGTCAACGGTGCTAGAAACTTAGCGGTTGACGGGACCTGCACACAGATACAGATAACTTTGCTCCCAACGAGTACAGAGAGGTTGTCAATCCCTCCGGCCTTGTTGTTTACAAAGGATCAAACACAAGAGATAATAAAGATAGCTATGACTGCAACTAGGAAATAAAAACAGGAAGTAAATAGAAGGTGTGATCAGCGGTGGTAATATGGACCGGGGTCCCATGATGTTCACTAGTGATGTCTCTCTCCCAAAAGACGATAAAACAGCAAAGCGAGGTAAACAAATTACAGCTGGGCAATTGACAGGATTATGTGCGCAAACCAATGCTAACTATGCTGCAAAGAAAGGTAGAGGCTCAAAAGCATGGGCGGTACGCCAAGGCAAGTAGACCGAAATCCATCTGCATCTACTACTAATCATCCACCTTGAGATATCTATCCAGAACATCTCGCTGGTATTAAGTTGCGAATCCCACCCAAAGTGTAAACTCAAAGCAACAGACAACTGCATTAAAAGAACTTTGCGTAAAGTAAACAATCCTTGCACCCGCAAGTACAAGCACCGTTGTTTTCTCCCTTGTGGCAACAGCACATCCCCTAGACTCATGTTTCTGTCACTCAAGCTAGTCATCAGGGGGCATAAACCCACAATCAAGCATAACGCTCCCTCTTGGAGTTACTACCTACTACTTGGCCAAACCAATAAACAGCAACGGAGAACATGCAAGAATTACTCAAGAACAAAGATATAAAAGAGGTGAATCAAATATATTACTCAAACACAATCTGAACATAGTCTTATAATCCATCAGATCCCAGCAAACTCAGCAAAGCAACAGCAGAATGATTACATATGTGCCTCGATCATGTAGGGCAGCTCACGAGGTCTAAACCAAGAAGAGCAAAGAGGGGAGGAGAACATCACATAGCTACTGATCATGGACCCATGGTCCAAGGTGGACTACTCACGACTCATCCGGGAAGCATCCATAGTGGTGGAGAAGCTCCCGGTGGTGGTTCTCCCCTCCGGCAGGGTGCCGGGAAGAGTTCTCCTGATGCTCCCGATCTTGGAAGCGCTGCGGCGGCGGAACAGAGGCGAGATCGCGAAAAAGGGTTCTGTCCTCGAGGGTTTCGGGACGAGAGGGATATATAGGCGAAGGGGGGCAGCCAGAGGCGGAGCAGGGGCCCCAGGCGCCCCCTGGCGCGGCCAGGGGTGGGGCCGCGCCAGGTGGCCGCCTGGGCCTCCCCTGGCTCCCCTCTGGCCCATCTTTGGTTCTTCGCGAAGCTTCTTGAACGCTGATTTTTCCTGTATTTTTCCTGGAATTTTTGGAGCACTTTTAATATGGGGGAAGCCTGAAATAGAAAAACAGCAGAAAACAGGAACTGGCACTGTGGTGCACTGAGTTAGTAGGTTAGTCCAAATATGATCAGAAGTGTATGGAAGTGCATCAATATCATAGCAATATCACCCAAAAGAAGCATGGAGCAAGCAGAAATTATAGATACGTTTTGGACGTATCAACATCCCCAAGCTTAATTCCTGCTCGTCCTCGAGTAGGTAAATGATAACAAGCATAATTTCTGTGGTGACATGCTACCAACCATATAAGAACTTTTTAAGTAAAGCAATCAAGGCATGTAATTCAATTTAAGTCATAACATGCAAGAGTCTATATTAGCATTGTAACTAGCAACACAAGAACATAAAGGTGCAAGAGCTCTCGCTGTCCGTGACTCGAATGTCTCCAAATGGTGTTTGCGTGCAAGAAAGGGGATAGGGATATACGAGAGAGTAAAACATAGTTTTTGTATTGTTGAGAACTTAATCTACTAAAGTTTCATACTTGGTCTTCTTTGGAATCTTATCTTGACTCATCCCCAGACCACTAGCCAGGTACAAGTCAAAATGATCCACTCACTTTCGATATTTTGAGCACTCATGCAATGGATGAGCGTAAGCAAGAAAGTTGACACTTAGGATGGCAAAGAGAGAAAAATAATGAAGGGGGAAGACAAAAAAGGTGTGAAAGGCTCACATCAATGAGGACAATCATAGGCGAGAGAAAGCCAAATGATAGATATGATGTGAGGAGTAGGGATTGCCATGCAACGGATGCACATATGAGCTAAGGTAAGCTCTCCAATGGAACTAGTGGGGGTGCATCCAACTTGCTCACTCAAGAAGACCTAGAGCTCTTTTGAGGAGGCTCATCATTGGAATATACAAGCCAAGTTCTATAGTGTGAAGGTCCCCACATAGCTATATGCATGAATGATAATCTCTATGGAGTACAAGGTATAAGATGAAGTACGAGTGTGGATCTCTCAAAAGGAATAGTAGTGTGCCCCCTTCTCTCTTTTTATTTCTTTTTCTCTTTTTTCTATATTTTTTTTATTTTTTTGTGACTCAATGGCTCTTTCTATTTAACTCTCATTTGTCCTCTTTGGGATCTTTTGATTTTGTCCTCTTTGGGATCTTTTCCTCACTTTAGGGGCAACACTCTATGTATTACAAGAAGTATAGAAGATCTTTCACACTTTACAAAAGTACTCAACGTAAAGAAAATGAAACTATCATGATGTATGCAAATGTATGCCTCTGCCGGTGTAGCAGGATATGCAATGATACTAGCGCGTCATGTAGCAATGATTAGGGCAAGGCCCAACTAGCATGCGGCTCATCAATCAAGCAAAAGGCATGTATGACATGAAGATCAAGTCATGAGAAGATGGATGTTGCATGTCAATGTATCTCGGAAAGGCTATGGAAATGCCTTGATAGGTAGGTATGGTGGCTGTTTTGAGGAAGGATATAATGAGGCTTATGATGACAGAGCGTATCGTGCCAAGGATTTGGATGCACCGGCGAAGTATGCGCCAACTCTCGAGGTGAGAAAGGGCAATGCACGGTACCGAAGAGGCTAGAAAAATATTGCTAGGTGGAAGTGTCAACTTTCGAATACTCACATTAGTCCGAAGAACTCATGCACTTATTATCGGTAACTCTCAATCTAATTAGGAGGTTCACAAAGAGACAAGTACCCCGAGGAGGAGTGTATGGGGGTTTGGTTATCCTTGCGCATCCTCGACTCATGGTACGTGAGTGTACTCTAATATTCGATCCCTCCAAAGATTAGTGATCCATCTAGTAGCTAAAGTTCTCAACTATTTTGTAGGTTTTCGAAAATAAACACGGATTGCCAAAAATACGACATCTATCACTAATAGGCTAAAGCTCTTGACACCAAAAGTTCAGACATTACTCATGGCAATACCTCAAAACTATTGCAAGTTACTACTAAAATTAAATAGCAACGTCAATTACCTACTTTAAGTTAAGACACACAACTCAGTGCAACAGGCAAACTCTCTTAACAAGATAAACATGAAAACTCAAGAGAGTTCAGCAACCAACTAAACAAAAGCTCTTTAAAAAGAAAAGCATGAAAACTAAGAGCTAACATGACAGCGGCTATGGAAAGACAAAGAACACACACAACAAAGGTAAGCATGAAAATCCTATGTTGTGTTCTAGGTTGAAGTGGATCGTGTTTCTCTCCCACACAAAGAAAGTTGGGTTCTAACTTGTTATGAATAGCAAGCAAAGCTAAAGAAAACTAAAAAGGAAACTAGGAGCAAGACGCTCCAAGCATAGCACAAAACGCATGAAGTGATTAAAATATAGTGGAACGAAAGACGAACTTATAATTGTTGATGGAGAAGGGGATGCATGGGGGCATCCCCAAGCTTAGACGCTTGAGTCTTCTTGAATATTTCTTGGGGGTGCACGGGGGCATCCCCAAGCTTGAGCGTTTGACCCTCCTGAATCTTCTTTTATCATCTTCCCTCGCACATTTGAAAACTCCCTTCATACATAACTCATCATAATCTGATTAGCGAGGTTAGTACCCACAATAAAATAATTTTTCCCTACTAGAAATAAAGATAATCTTGAAGAGCTACTGTTTCTCAAGATTGCCAAAAGCTTTTTGCAAAGAAAAAGCAAGCTCAAGGTTTGCAAAACGAAGAAAAGGCAAAACAGGACATAATCTGTGAAAAACAGACCAGCAGGTAGTAAATAATTTTTTCGGGGCACTTCTGCCACTCAAATCAAAAAACTCAGAACAGACGCTCGAAAGCCAATTGTATAGAGCATGCTGTCAAATAAATTTAGATCAAAAAGATGAGCTGGTGATTTTATTCGAATTTTTCTGTCCATGGACAGAATCTGTTTTCTGGACAGCACGTCACAACTTTTGAACTTTCTTGCAATCGGAGGCTAAACTTGGCACAAAGCTAAAAAGAAAAGATACAATGATGATGCTACTGTAGTAACAAACATCAAGACACAACAAAAGCAAAATAAAACCTAATTCATTGTGGGCTGCCTCCCAAAAGCGCTTTCTTTTATGCCTTTAAGCTAGGCATGATGCAAAAAGAGAAGATCAAGTTTTATGAAGAGTAAGAGAATAGCTAGCCCGTGTAACAGACTCAAAAGGCAACTTAATCTTCTTCTTAGGGAAGTGTTCCATCCCTTTCTTGAGAGGGAATTGGAATTTTATATTCCCCTCTTTCAAGTCAATGATAGCACCAACGGTGCGAAGAAAAGGACGTCCCAAAATAATTGGACATGAAGGTTCACATTCAATATCCATAATAGTAAAATCAACGGGAACATAATTGTCATTGACAATGATAAGAACATCGTCGATCTTCCCCAAAGGTTTCTTTACGGAAGAATCAACAAGACGAACACCAAAAGAACAAGGATCAAAAGGTTTCAATTCAAACATATCATACATTCTTTTGGGCATAACGGAGGTACTAGCTCCAACATCACATAAAGCATAGCAAGAGAAGTTATTCAACTTAATTTTAATCATAGGATCCCAACTAGCTTTCTAGGTATGGAGGCTTCTACCCTAAGCTTCTCCTCCCTAGCTTTGATAAGAGCATTAGTGATATGCTCCGTGAAGGCAAGATTAAGTGTGCTAGTGTGGGGATCTCTAGACATCTTGTGAAGAAAACCAATAACTTCAGAAAGGGTGCAATTATCAAAATCAAGGTCACTACTATCAAGTAAAGTGGTAGTGGTGTCCTTTAGGCTCACTTGTTTGGTAGCTTCTATGGTCATAGGAGTTTCTTCTTCTACGGTTGAGGTCATAGCATCACCATTAATAGGTCCAATGGGACTAGGAGTGCATTGGGTGCTAAGAGTTTGGATATCCTCAACAACTTGAATAGTAGCAACAGTGTGGTGGGTAGGAAGGCTCTTAATTCTATCTTCTTCCTCCTTCAGGGGTGCAACCACTTTAGGTTTAGCTGCCATTTGGTTTATCAAAGTGGCTTGTGTGTGGGACATATTGGAAACTTAGGTCTCAGTGATGGTGAGCCTAGTCTGGAGGTTAGAAATATCAATATTTAGGCTCTCCAGTTGTCTACCAATGTCTTGCAATATAGAAGTATGCTCATCTAATTGCCTCGAGAAGGTCTTGTTTTGTTCATATTGGGTGCACATGTAGTTCTTAGTGGCCTTCTCTATTTCTAGAAGTTTCTCATGACTAGGCATGTCTCTATCTCTAGGGGTGGAGTTCTTGGTGCTAGGATAAGTATTGTTGTTCCCATAGGAATTAGAGGGGAACGGTCTAGGGTTGCTACCAAAATTACTCCTATAAGCATTGTTATTGAAATTGTTTCTAGAGATAAAGTTCACATCTACTTGATCTTGAGCAATCAAAGAATTTAAAGGAACATCATGAGGATCAATAGAAGATTGCTTGGAAAGTAGAGACATGATCAAGTCAACTTTTTCATTTAGGGAGGAAATCTCCTCGACAGAGTTTACCTTCCTACCTGTTGGAGCGCGTTCGATGTGCCATTGGGAATAATTGGTCATCATCTCGTCGAGAAGCTTCGTGGCAGCACCAAGTGTAGTTGACATAAAGGTTCCTCCCGCGGCCGAATCTAACAAGTTCCGCGAGGTAAAGTTCAAGCCTGCATAAAAAGTTTGGATAACCATCCAAGTAGTCAAACCATGAGTAGGGCAGTTCTTGACAAGAGATTTCATGCGTTCCCAAGCTTGGGCAACATGTTCATTATCCAATAGTTTAAAATTCATTATGTTACTCCTTAGTTGGATAATTTTAGCAGGGGGATAGTACTTCCCAATAAAGGCATCCTTGCACTTGTCCCAAGAATCTATACTATTCCTAGGCAAGGATTGAAACCAGATTTTAGCTCCTCCTCTCAAGGAGAAAGGAAAAAGCTTAAGCTTAACAATATCACCATCTACTTCTTTGTACTTTTGCATATCACAGAGCTCAACAAAATTATTTAAGTGCAAAGCAGCATCATCTCCAGCACCGGAGAATTGATCTTTCATAACTAGGTTCAGTAAAGCATGTTTAATCTCATTAGAAGGTGCTGAAGTGGCAGGTGTAGCAATAGGCGTGCAGATAAAGTCATTGTTGTTATGACTAGTGAAGTCACACAACTTGGTGTTCTCGGTGGAACCCAAAGCAGCAGCAAGCAAGATAACTATTTTTGTGATTTTTGGTAAGGGACACTAAAGCAAAAACTGCAAGGTAAACTAACAAGACTAAAAAGCAAAGATAAAAGATTGTGTGCAACTCCCCTATCTTGAAGAGTGGAGTCCCCGGCAACGGCGCCAGAAACTTGCTTGATGGCTTCTCGCCCCTCGTTGGTTACTGATACGTCCAAAACGTATCTATAATTTCTGCTTGCTCCATGCCACTTTTGGGTGATATTGCTATGATATTCATACACTTCCATACACTTTTGATCATATTTGGACTAACCTACTAATCCAGTGCACCCCGGTGCCAGTTTCTGTTTTCGGCTGTTTTTGTATTTCAGGTTTTCACGTTACGAGAACTGCCAGGAAAAATCCAGAAAAATCATATAAAAAATCAGCGTTCCAGAACCTACCTTGCGCCCGAAGGGCAGTCGGGGGGGGCACCAGGGCTCTAGGCACCCTGGCGGCGCCCCCCCCTTGGGCCGCGCCGGGGGGGGCGCCTGGGCCCCCCGAGCCCTGTCTGGTGCCCCCCTTCGGCATATATTTAGAGCGTCCTTCGAAACCCTCGGGATGGGAACTCTTTTTCGCGATCTCATCTCTGTTCCGCCGCCGCCGCCGCTTCCAAGATCGGGAGCATCAGGAGAACTCTTCCCGGCACCCTGCCGGAGGGGAGGATCACCATCGGGAGCCTCTCCACCACCATGGACGCCTCCCGGATGAGTTGTGAGTAGTCTCCCTTGGACCATGAGTCCATGACCAGTAGCTATGAGATGTTCTCCTCCCGTTCTTGTGCTTCACTAATTAGTCCTCGTGAGCTGCCCTACATGATCGAGGCACATATGTAATCCTTATGCTGTTGCTATGATGAGTTTGCTGGGATCCGATGGATTATGAGATTATGTTCAGATTGATCTTGAGTAATATATTTGATCTACCTCTTTTATATTTATGTTCATAAGTAATTCTTGCATGTTCTCCGTTGTTATTTATTGCTTTGGCCAAGTAATACGTAGTGACTCCAAGAGGGAACGTTATGCTCGATTGTGGGTTCATACCCCTCGATGACTAGCTTGAGTGACAGAAACATGAGTCTAGGGGATGTGTTGTTGCCACAAGGGGGAAAACAACGGTGCTTGTGCCCGCGGGTGCAAGGATTGTTTACTTTACGCAAAGTTCTTTTAATGCAGTTGTCTGTTGCTTTGAGTTTACACTATGGGTGGGGCTCGCAACTTAATACCAGCGAGATGTTCTGGATAGATATCTCAAGGTGGATGATTAGTAGTAGATATTGATGGATTTCGGTCTACTTACTTTGGCGTACCGCCCATGCTTTGAACCTCAACCTTTCTTGCAATGTAATCAGCATTGGTTTGCGTTCGTGGTCCTGTCAATTGCCCAGCTGTAATTCGTTTACCTCACATAGCTGTTTTATCGTCTTTTGGGAGAGAGACATCACTAGTGAACATCATGAGACTCCGGTCCATATTACCATCATTGATCACATCCGTTATTTACTTTTCGCTTTTACTTACTATTGCAAACATTATCTATCACTACTATCATTTGCGTTTAATCCTTTGTGAACTACAAGGCCGGAGGGATTGACAACCTCTCTGTACTCGTTGGGAGCAAAGTTATTTGTATCTGTGTGCAGGTCCACGTTGATTGCTAATCCGCACCGTTAGCAGTTGACACCTACTTGTTGAACCTAGGAGTCTCTGGGGATTCGATCCTTGGCATCTTAGCTAAGGGGAAAAACTTCCACAACACTGCATATTTCACCTTCCACTTGGGGTAACCAACGAGGGGTTAGAGGCCCATCAAGGAGTATTTTCTGGCGCCGTTGCCGGGGACTCCACTCTTCAGGATAGGGGAGTTGCACGCTATCTTTTACCTTTGCTTTTTAGTCTTGTTAGTTTACCTTTCAGTTTTTGCTTTAGTACCTTTTATCGAAAATCACAAAAATAGTTATCTTGCTTGCTTGCTACTATGGGTTCCACCGAGAACACCAAGTTGTGTGACTTCACTAGTCACAACAACGATGACTTTATCAGCACACCTATCACTACACCTGCCACTTCAGCACCTTCATATGAAATTAAACCTGCTTTACTGAACTTAGTCATGAAAGATCAATTCTCCCGTGCTGGAGATGATGCTGCTTTACACTTAAACAACTTTGTTGAACATTGTGATATGCAAAAGTACCAAGAAATAGATGGTAATATCGTTAAGCTTAAGATTTTTCCTTTCTCCTTGAGAGGAGGAGCTAAAATATGGTTTCAGTCTTTGCCTAGAAATAGCATAGATTCATGGGACAAGTGCAAAGATGCTTTTATCGGAAAATACTATCCACCTGCTAAAATTATCCAACTTAGAAGTAACATAATGAATTTTAAACAATTGGATAATGAACACGTTGCCCAAGCTTGGGAACGTATGAAATCTCTTATCAAGAACTGCCCTACTCACGGTTTGACTACTTGGATGGTTATCCAAACTTTTTATGCAGGCTTGAACTTTACCTCGCGGAACTTGTTAGATTCAGCCGCGGGAGGAACTTTTATGTCAACAACACTTGGTGCTGCAACAAAGCTTCTCGATGAGATGATGACCAACTATTCCCAATGGCACACCGAACGCGCTCCAACAGGTAGGAAGGTAAACTCTGTCGAGGAGATTTCCTCCTTAAATGAAAAAGTTGACTTGATCATGTCTCTACTTTCGAAGCAATCTACTGTTGATCCTCGTGATGTTCCTTTAAATTCTTTGATTGCTCAAGAACAAGTAGATGTGAACTTTATCTCTAGAAACAGTTTTAACAACAATGCTTATAGGAGTAACTTTGGTAGCAATCCTAGACCGTTCCCCTCTAATTCTTATGGGAACAACAATGCTTATCCTAGTACCAAGAACTCCACTACTGAACTAGAGATTATGCTTAAAGATTTCATCACTACCCAAAAAGCCTTTAATAAGAGTGTAGAAGAAAAACTACATAAACTAGATGATCTTTCTTTTAAGGTAGACCATTTAGCCAATGAGGTAAAATTGCTAAATATTAAAACTTCTCCCCTTGAGGAGAGGGAAGTCACTCCTATAAATGATATTCAAGTGCAAATTAATGAAAACATTAGGATGATGGCTAAACTTAAAGAAATATGGGCTAGAGAAAGGGCGGAAGAAGATAGAATTAAGAGCCTTCCTACCCACCACACTGTTGCTACTATCAAGGTTGTTGAGGATGTTCAAACTCTTAGCACCCAATGTACTCCTGGTCCCAATGGACCTATTAATAGTGATGCTATGACTATAGAAACTACCAAACAAGTGAACCTAAAGGACACCACTACCACTTTACTTGATGCTAATGACCTTGATTTTGATAATTGCACTCTTACCGAAGTTATTGATTTCCTTCACAAGATGTCTAGAGACCCCCGCACTAGCACGCTTAACCTTGCCTTCACGGAGCATATCACTAATGCTCTCATCAAAGCTAGGGAGGAGAAACTTAGAGTAGAAGCCTCCATACCTAGAAAGCTAGAAGATGGTTGGGATCCTATGATAAAAATTAAATTGAATGACTTCTCTTGCTATGCATTATGTGATGTTGGAGCTAGTACCTCTGTTATGCCCAAAAGAATATATGATATGCTTAAATTGAAACCTTATGATTCTTGTTCTTTTGGTGTTCGTCTCGTTGATTCTTCCAAAAAGAAACCTTTGGGGAGGATCGACGATATTCTTATCGTTGTTAATGATAATTATGTTCCCGTTGATTTTACTATTATGGATATTGAATGTGATCCTTCATGTCCAATTATTTTGGGACGTCCCTTTTTACGCACCGTTGGTGCTATCATTGACATGAAAGAGGGTAATATAAAATTTAAGTTTCCTCTCAAGAAAGGGATGGAACACTTCCCTCGAAAGATCAAGTTACCTTTTGAGTCCGTTGTACGGGCTAGCTATTCTTTTACTCTTGATAAAACTTGATCTCTATGCATTATGCCTAGCTTAAAGGCATAAAAGAAAGCGCTTTTGGGAGGAAGCCCACATGAATAAATTTTTATATTTTGCTTTTGTTGTGTCTTGATGTTGTTTACTGCTGTAGCATCATCATTGTATCTTTACTTTTCAATTTTGTGCCAAGTATAGCCTCTGATTGCTAGAAAGTTCAAAAGTTGTGAGGTGCTGTCCAGGAAACAGATTCTGTCCTTGGATAGAAAAATTGGTATAAAATCACCAGATCGTCTTTTTGGTCTGAATTTTTTCGACAGCATTCTCTATATAATTGTATTTCGTGCGTCTGTTGTGAGTTTTTTGATTTGAGTTGCAGAAGTGCCCGAACAAATCAATTACTACCTGCTGTTCTGTTTTTTACAGATTCTGTCCTGTTTTGCCTTTCCTTCATTTTGCAAATCAAGAGCTTGCTTTTTCTTTGCAAAAACCTTTTGTCAATCTTGAGAAACAGTAGAACTTCAAGAATATCTTTATTTCCAGCAAGGTATAATTATTTTATTAAGGGTACTAACCTCGCTAATCAGATTATGATGAGTTATGTATGAAGGGAGTTTTCAAGTGTGCGAGGGAAGATGATAAAAAGATTCAGGAGTGTCAAGCGCTCAAGCTTGGGGATGCCCCCGTGCACCCCCAAGAAATATTCAAGGAGACTCAAGCGTCTAAGCTTGGGGATGCCCCCGTGCATCCTCTTCTCCATCAACATTTTCAGTCCGTCTTTCGTTCCGCTATATTTTTATCACTTCATGTGTTATGTGCTATGCTTGGAGCGTCTTGCTTTTAGTTTTCTTTTTAGTTTTTCATAACGAGTCGGAACTCAGCGTTCTTTATGTGGGAGAGAAACACGCTCCACTTCTACCTAGAACATAACATAGAATTTTCATGTCTATCTTTGTTGTGTGTGTTCTTTGTCTTTTAATAGCTACTATCATGCTCTGCTCTTAGTATTCATGCTTATCTTTTCAAAGAGCTTTTGTTTAGTTGGTTGCTTGAACTCTCTTTAATTATTATGCTTATCTAATTAAGAGAGTTTGCTTCTGTTGCATTGGTTAATATGTCTATGATAAAGATGCTACGTGCATAATGGCGCTTAGTAGTTCAGGTTTTCTTATGGTTAGTCTCAAATAGCTGGGGGATTCAATGTGTTATTGGAGTACCAACTTGATTTGTTTGCCGATGATGTGGTATGGTTTAGTAATATCTTCCTTCGAGAATTTATTTTGATTGACTTGGCGTATGCTCACGCATATTTAAGACTGTAAAGAAAGTCTGTCAAGCCTTGATGATCTTTTATTTCTGAGTAGTGATATAACTACCATGCCTGATTCAATATTGCTTTGTCGCTCTGCATGATTATGACCGTCATTGCTCTCTTAGTTGGTCGCTCCCAGTCTTTTGCTAACCTCCACCTGTACTAAGCAGACTAACCTTGCAATACATAGCTCATGGGAAAGTAGCTTAAAAACTATTGTGGTAAAGAATATGTTGCCTATGTATCGTATTTCTTATAAGTTGCTTGCTGAGCGGTAACCATGTTCCTGGGGACGCCATCAACTGTTACACTTTTGTTGAATATCATGTGAGTTGCTATGCATGTTCGTCTTGTCTGAAGTAAGGGTGATTTGCCATGGGTTGAATGAGTATGCATATTGTTAGAGAAGAACATTGGGCCGCCAACCAAAGCCATGTATCATGGTGGAAGTTTTAGCTTGGACATTAATCCTCAATCTCTTATGAGAATATGCTTATGCATTTAAGAGGAGTCCATCATCTATTTTCTATGTTGTCCCGGTATGGATGTCCTCAAGTTGAGATCTATAAAAAACGAGAAATCAAATGCGATTTATCTCCTTGGACCTTTGTACAGGTGGCATAGAGGTACCCCTTTGTGACACTTGGTTGAAACATATGTAATGCAATGATAACCCATGGAAATCCGAGCTAATTAGGACAAGGTGCGAGCACTATTGGTATTCGATGCATGAGGCTTGCAACTTATAGGATGTCTTATGCATGACACATATGAAGTACTACTACCGTTGACAAAATTGCTTCTATGTTTTTAAAATAAAAAGCTCTAGCACATAACCATTCTTTTACTTTTATGTTGAGTCTCCACCTTCTTCTAAAAGCACCAACTACTAAGAGCATGATTGTCATTCTGAGTGTAATGTGCATTATCCCAAAGTAGCATTGTCTTTTGCATGATTGTGATATCGTTTATTTTGAAATCATTGTATCTAGTCATCACTTAAACCTTGAAGGTGCCCCTGCATTTATGTTTTGCTTCACTAAAGGGGGCAAGCTAGATATCACTTTATCATATTTGCACATCATGTTCATTGCAAATCTTTTTGATGTTTCAGTTTCACATTGTAAAACTTTCAGTCATTTGTGATTTTCTCATGAGGCAACTTAACTACTATAGTGTAATGCCCCGGATGTAATACTTTCCCTTTTGGGCATATAATATATCTCTGGCTTCATCAATTCCATTCTTGGTTCTTTGTCTTTCGGGTTTTCGTCATTTTGTTGTGTGCGTGTGTGGCATTCATTCATATCATATAGTCATGTGCATCGCATTGCATTTGTGTTGTCGGTTGCATCTGGTTCCACGCGTTCCTTCCCGTTGTCCGTTTCGCGTTCCGGAGCTCCCTCACGTGTCCGTGGTGTCCCGTAGGCCTACTTTGGTGTTTGGCCGTGTAACGTTACCGGGTTGGCGCGAGACTTGTCGTGTGTTGTTGTTTTGGTGTGTGTAACCCGCCTGTCAAATCTTGTCGCGTTTCGAGTCCGTTTGGTACACCAACAGTTATTCGTGTGGGCTCAAAGTGCCTCCACTTTGAGGCCCAAGACACCCCTCCAACAGCCCACCAAACCACTCCTAACCACTTCTATCATCTAGGCCATCCAAATCTGATCCTGTGGCCGAAAACCGCACTCCATTTGGACAACCCTAGCTACTTGTGCCTATATATTTGTCCACTCCCCCAAATTTGTGCCCCAAAACAAGGAAACCCTAGCCCCCACTTCATCCCCTTCCTCCAGCCACCACCTCGCCGGAGTTTCGCCGGAGTTCCGCCGGAATCTCGCCGGAGCTCGCCGGAATACCACCTCCTCGCCGGAAAACACCTCTCCACCTCCTCTCACCTCACCTCACCAGCCACCGCCGCTCCTCTCCCTCCCCACCGGCCAGGCCAGCTCCGGGAACGAGATCCCGCAGCTTCTCCCCGCAGTTCGTGCCTCGCAAGTCGCCGCGCCAGCCTCTGGATCGAAGGATCCAGTCGATCCGATCTGGTTCCAAGCAGTTCAACGCCGAGCCTCGTCGTTCAGATCGAAGCCGCCAGATCGCCTCTCCACCACGATCCAGGGCGCCGGCCCACTTCATCCCGTCGCCAGGCCGCGCGATCGCCTCCATCGGCCCGACGTTCCAACCGATCCCGCATCCCTCCAGGCCCGAGGCCAGAGCAGGCCGCCACCCCGCCAGGCCGCTCCTCCGTAGCCGCCTGGGCCTTGCCTCCTTCGCCTAAGCCGCTCGGCCAGATCCGCCGGGCCGGTCGCCTCCTTCCCGCGCCCGAAGGCCAGGTCCGCGCCAGGGCTCCGCCAGGTTTCCAGCTGGGCCGCGCCCGCCAGCTGGGCCTCTTCCAGCGCCGAGCCATCGCGCTCCAGCCGCCGCCGCTCGAGAGACCGTTCCCGTCGGCCTCCTTCCTCGCCAGCTAACGGGCCGAGCCCATTAGGCCGCGCCCAGACCCGATCCACACCGCCTCTCCGCGGGCCGCGCCCGATCCACCAGCCGCCGGGGCCCGTTTGACTCTTCTCCAGCCCTTTGACCAGATCTGAGGAGGTTGCTCTCTCTCTCACTAAGTCCCAGATTTGTTTGTGTCTGATGCATTTTTTCCAACTGTGATAACTTCTTGTGTGATGCTCCGTTTTGCGCAAATGAGGTGTCCAGACGTTCGTGGTGACTAGCACTACGATTCATTCCATTGTGCCATGCATGTTTGAGATCATCTAGATGCTTATTTTTCTGTTGCAAGAGTGCATCCCGATATAAACTGCTGCTATGTGTTGTTTTTATGCCATCTTTGCATAGTGATATCTTTTAGCTCGTTTATCCGATTGATGCAAATGACATGTCCACGTGTTCGTCTTGACATGCTCTACATGTTGTTTGTGTTAGGTTGCATGATAGATTTATTCTTGCCATGGTTATCCTCGTTTCAAAGTGCTATGTGGTTGTTTAGTTATTTAACTTGTTATGAAATGCCATCTTGTTGAGCTCATTGCTATCGTTGTGTTTATCTCCATGATGCATGCTTGTATGTTTCGGAATCACCATCATGTGTACTTTGATGTGGTGCTTACCACTTGCCATGTTTAGTTTCGAGGTGACTTAAACTTGCTCTTTTAGATGCCATGATGAAACTGCTGTTTTAACACTTAGTGGATTTTTCACTAAGTCTGGAATCTGTAATGTTCCGATGCCATGTTTGCGTGCTGTTCTAGGACAAACCATGATAGTTTTGGAGTGTCTCTTGATGGTTCCTTGTAGTAGATATTGTTGGATTTCCATTCATGTTCTCACATGCTTATTTAAGTGGCTGTAGCATAGTTAACTTTTGCTCCAAAGTTTCAATAAAATTCTGCTGTCAGAATTTTGTTGTCAAGTTCAATATGTCCAAGCTTGTTGCTATTGATCCGTGGCTCCTTTGGGGGTGCACCTTTGGACTTATTTGCTATAGGATATGTCTAGTTTATGTTCATGCTCTTTACCATGGTGTTTGAGTGTTGTAGCTTATTTTTCTAGTGCTCCGAAGTTGCTATGTTGCTGTAATTTTCAGCTTTCGCCTATTTCTTGTTTCGGGCATAACTTTTAGCCCGTGGCTCCGATTTCAGCGAGTCTTATATGAAACTTGATTGATTTCCCGTGTAGATTCATAATCTCCTATCGTTATAATGTTTTGAAGCTTTTGATTGAATGCTTATTTTCCGTGCTCCGTGTGCTTCCTTAGTGCATCCATCATGCATCCATCATTTTTGTGTGCGCATTGCATCTTGTTGATTCGTGCCTTGTGTGATTGTATTGTTTAGAGCCGAAAGCTGAGACCGAGTACGAGTACGAGCACGAGGTTACCAACGAGGTTGAGCACGAGGACCCTTCTTACGAACCGAACGACTACTCTTCAGGCAAGATGACCGAACCCCGATAACATTACTATCTTTGCCTATTGCTAGTAGTCTCGATCTATAGTTTTGCCTCGATGCCCATGTCTTTCTTGTCAGCCTCCTACTTGTAACCATCACCATGTTTAACCACCCTACCTATGCAAACCGTTGCTTGGCTAAGTACGCTTCGCTCAGCCCCTCTTATAGCATTGCTAGTTGCGGGTGAAGATTGAAGATGCTTGCTTCATGTTGAAGTTTTGTTGGGTTATATCACACTATATAAATGCTTAAAATGAAATCATCCATATATTGGCAAGGGTGGAAGGCTAAGCCTTTTGCTTGGTGATTTGTTCCACTCATGCCGTTAGGAACCGTATAAACCGGTGTTATGTTCCTTGATTATGCGTTCCTTACACGGTTGGGGTGTATGGGACCCCCTCGATAAACCGCTAAGTGCTAAGTCTTTCCAGCAAGTCCCAACATTGGTACTATTTGCCTAATAACTAAATAAACTTGCATAGGGAGTAATTAACCCTCTTTCTTAATCAACAACCCCGGGCCAGTGCTCCACATGAGTGTTGGTCCGAAATGGGGGTCCTGCGGGGCCGCCTTGGGGAAACCCGAGGTATCTGGCATACACCTGTAGCATCACCCATCCGGACGTGTCCTAAGACTAGATACGCGCGGCTACTATCAGGGTGTCGACACGCCGGGAGGATTTGCTGGATTAGCCTTACCTTAGTTCGGAGTATCTTGAGCACGGGATTCCGAGAATTCTCGGGTCTTCCCACCTTGGAGTTGTGACTCCGCGGATCGTGGGCTTGTAATGGGCCAAGTTGGAACACCCCTGCAGGGTTATGAACTTTCGAAAGCCGTGCCCGCGGTTATGTGGCAGATGGGAGCTTGTTAATATCCGGTTGTAGATAACTTGACACATTGTTCTAATACACTACCAGCGTGTGTACCGTGACTGTCAATTTCCGAATAGGGATTCGGGAGTTGAACACGGTGGGGTTATGCTTGTTGAGCTTTAGCTAGGATCACTTCGTGATCATCTTTCGACCAAGGCACTTCCCTTCTCGCACTCTTTCACGTAAGCTAGTACTAGTTGCTGCTGCAGACTCTTATTCTTTTCTTCAGCCTTATCCTCTCCCAAGGCTTAAATAGTCTTGTTACCCGGGAACGGGATTGCTGAGTCCTCTGTGGCTCACGGTTACTTCACCACACCAGATGCAGGTCCAGTGGTGAGCTATCCAGGTGATGGCACCGAGCTAGACTGGGAGTATGACGAGGAGCGTAGTCGATACTATGTTCGTTATCCTGATGATCAGTAGTGGAGACTTCTACTAGGATTCGATCCGACCTGTGGATTTAAATTATGTTTGGTATCTTGTCATTTGGGTTTTACCCTTAGAGGGCTGTGATGTTTTATTGTATGATGACTTGGACATGTATTGTATTTGTGTGACGTGGCGAGTGTAAGCCAACTATTTTATGTTTTCCATCCCCATCTTTTACATGAGTTGTGCAAAGATACCAGACTTGCGATCATTCCAGCATGGGGTTATGTCTCTAAGTCGTGCCTCGACACGTAGGAGATATAGTCCCATCCTGGGCATTACATATAGAATCATTGTCTCAGTAAGCTTTTGTCATATGACTATGAATAAGTCCTATATGGTTAATAGCATGTCACCACAGAAATTATGCTTGTTATCATTTACCTACTCCAGGACGAGCAGGAATTAAGCTTGGGGATGTTGATACGTCCAAAACGTGTCTATAATTTCTGCTTGCTCCATGCCACTTTTGGGTGATATTGCTATGATATTCATACACTTCCATACACTTTTGATCATATTTGGACTAACCTACTAATCCAGTGCACCCCGGTGCTAGTTTCTGTTTTCGGCTGTTTTTGTATTTCAGCTTTTCACGTTACAAGAACTGCCAGGAAAAATCCAGAAAAATCAAATAAAAAATCAGCGTTCCAGAACCTACCTTGCGCCCGAAGGGCAGCCGGGGGGGGGGGCACCAGGGCTCCAAGCACCCTGGCGGCGCCCCCC
>LR738715.1:552229840-552246162 GCA_902687465.1 Secale cereale | reverse complement strand
GCCCCCCCCCCCCCCCCTGGGTCGCGCTGGGGGGGCGCCTGGGCCCCCCGAGCCCCGTCTGGTGCCCCCCTTCGGCATATATTTAGAGTGTCCTTCGAAACCCTCAGGACGGGAACTCTTTTTCGCGATCTCATCTCTGTTCCGCCGCCGCCGCCGCTTCCAAGATCGGGAGCACCAGGAGAACTCTTCCCGGCACCATGCCGGAGGGGAGGATCACCATCGGGAGCCTCTCCACCACCATGGACGCCTCCCGGATGAGTTGTGAGTAGTCTCCCTTGGACCATGAGTCCATGACCAGTAGCTATGTGATGTTCTCCTCCCGTTCTTGTGCTTCACTAATTAGTCCTCGTGAGCTGCCCTACATGATCGAGGCACATATGTAATCCTTATGATGTTGCTATGATGAGTTTGCTGGGATCCGATGGATTATGAGATTATGTTCAGATTGATCTTGAGTAATATATTTGATCTACCTCTTTTATATTTATGTTCATAAGTAATTCTTGCATGTTCTCTGTTGTTATTTATTGCTTTGGCCAAGTAATACGTAGTGACTCCAAGAGGGAACGTTATGCTCGATTGTGGGTTCATGCCCCTCGATGACTAGCTTGAGTGACAGAAACATGAGTCTAGGGGATGTGCTGTTGCCACAAGGGGGAAAACAACGGTGCTTGTGCCCGCGGGTGCAAGGATTGTTTACTTTACGCAAAGTTCTTTTAATGCAGTTGTCTGTTGCTTTGAGTTTACACTATGGGTGGGGCTCGCAACTTAATACCAGCGAGATGTTCTGGATAGATATCTCAAGGTGGATGATTAGTAGTAGATATTGATGGATTTCGGTCTACTTACTTTGGCGTACCGCCCATGCTTTGAACCTCAACCTTTCTTGCAATGTAATCAGCATTGGTTTGCGTTCGTGGTCCTGTCAATTGCCCAGCTGTAATTCGTTTACCTCACATAGTTGTTTTATCGTCTTTTGGGAGAGAGACATCACTAGTGAACATCATGAGACTCCGGTCCATATTACCATCATTGATCACATCCGCTATTTACTTTTCGCTTTTACTTACTATTGCAAAAATATTCTATCACTACTATCATTTGCGTTTAATCCTTTGTGAACTACAAGGCCGGAGGGATTGACAACCTCTCTGTACTCGTTGGGAGCAAAGTTATTTGTATCTGTGTGCAGGTCCACGTTGATTGCTAATCCGCGCCGTTAGCAGTTGACACCTACTTGTTGAACCTAGGAGTCTCTGGGGATTCGATCCTTGGCATCTTTGCTAAGGGAAAAAACTTCCACAACACTGCATCTTTCACCTTCCACTTGGGGTAACCAACGAGGGGTTAGAGGCCCATCAGTTACCCCAAGTGGAAGGTTGAGATGTAGCGTAGCGGCAAATTTCCCTTGGCAAAGATACCGAGGATCGAATCCCGTGAGACTCCGAGGGTCGACAAGTAGGTGTCAACGGCACCAGAAACTTAGTGGTTGACGGGACCTGCACACAGATACAGATAACTTTGCTCCCAACGAGTACAGAGAGGTTGTCAATCCCTCCGGCCTTGTTGTTTACAAAGGATCAAACACAAGAGATAATAATGATAGCTATGACTGCAACTAGGAAATAAAAACAGGAAGTAAATAGAAGGTGTGATCAGCGGTGGTAATATGGACCGGGGTCCCATGATGTTCACTAGTGATGTCTCTCTCCCAAAAGACGATAAAACAGCAAAGCGAGGTAAACAAATTACAACTGGGCAATTGACAGGATTATGTGCGCAAACCAATGCTAACTATGCTGCAAAGAAAGGTAGAGGCTCAAAAGCATGGGCGGTACGCCAAGGCAAGTAGAACGAAATCCATCTGCATCTACTACTAATCATACACCTTGAGATATCTATCCAGAACATCTCGCTGGTATTAAGTTGCGAATCCCACCCAAAGTGTAAACTCAAAGCAACAGACAACTGCATTAAAAGAACTTTGCGTAAAGTAAACAATCCTTGCACCCGCAAGTACAAGCACCGTTGTTTTCTCCCTTGTGGCAACAGCACATCCCCTAGACTCATGTTTCTGTCACTCAAGCTAGTCATCAGGGGGCATGAACCCACAATCAAGCATAACGCTCCCTCTTGGAGTTACTACCTACTACTTGGCAAAGCAATAAACAGCAACGGAGAACATGCAAGAATTACTCAAGAACAAAGATATAAAAGAGGTGAATCAAATATATTACTCAAACACAATCTGAACATAGTCTCATAATCCATCAGATCCCAGCAAACTCAGCAAAGCAACAGCAGAACGATTACATATGTGCCTCGATCATGTAGGGCAGCTCACGAGGTCTAAACCATGAAGAGCAAAGAGGGGAGGAGAACATCACATAGCTACTGATCATGGACCCATGGTCCAAGGTGGACTACTCACGACTCATCCGGGAAGCGTCCATGGTGGTGGAGAAGCTCCCGGTGGTGGTTCTCCCCTCCGGCAGGGTGCCGGGAAGAGTTCTCCTGATGCTCCCGATCTTGGAAGCGCTGCGGCGGCGGAACAGAGGCGAGATCACGAAAAAGGGTTATGTCCTCGAGGGTTTCGGGACGAGAGGGATATATAGGCGAAGGGGGGCAGCCAGAGGCGGAGCAGGGGCCCCAGGCGCCCCCCTGGCGCGGCCAGGGGTGGGGCCGCGCCAGGTGGCCGCCTGGGCCTCCCCTGGCTCCCCTCTGGCCCATCTTTGGTTCTTCGCGAAGCTTCCTGTACGCTGATTTTTCCTGTATTTTTCATGGAATTTTTGGAGCACTTTTAATATGGGGGAAACCTAAAATAGAAAAACAGCAGAAAACAGGAACTGGCACTGTGGTGCACTGAGTTAATAGGTTAGTCCAAATATGATCAAAAGTGTATGGAAGTGCATCAATATCATAGCAATATCACACAAAAGAAGCATGGAGCAAGCAGAAATTATAGATACGTTTTGGACGTATCAGGGAGCTACAACGCAAGCTTTTGGTCTACAACATAATTTGTGAAGACAACTTAGACTATTGTTCATGACAATTAAGTTCATCTAATGAACTCCCTCTCAGATAGACATCTCTCTAGTCATCTAAGTGATACATGATCCGAATCGACTAAGCCGTGTCCGATCATCACGTGAGACGGACTAGTCATCAACGGTGAACATCTTTATGCTGATCGTATCTTATATACGACTCATGTTCGACCTTTCGTTCTTCCGTGTTCCGAGGCCATGTCTATACATGCTAGGCTCGTCAAGTGAACCCTAAGTGTATTGCGTGTGTAAATCTGGCTTACTCCCGTTGTATGCAAACGTTAGAGCCTATCACACCCGATCATCACGTGGTACTTCGAAACAACGAACCTTAGCAACGGTGCACAGTTAGGGGAAACACAATTCTTGAAATTTTAGTGAGAGATCATCTTATTTACTACCGTCGTTCTAAGCAAATAAGATGCATAAACATGATAAACATCACATGCAATCAAATAAAGTGACATGATATGGCCAATATCATTTTTGCTCCTTTGATCTTCATCTCCAGGGCACCATGATCATCTTTGTCACCGGCATGACACCATGATCTCCATCATCGTGTCTTCATGAAGTCGTCTCGCCATACATTACTTCTACTACTATGGCTAACGGTTAGCAATAAAGTTAAGTAATTACATGGCGTTTTCAGTGACACGCAGGTCATACAATAAAATAAGACAACTCCTATGGCTCATGCCGATTGTCATACTCATCGACATGCAAGTCGTGATTCCTATTACAAGAACATGGTCAATCTCATACATCACATATATATCATTCATCACATCCTTTTGGCCATATCACATCACACGGCACATGCTGCAAGAACAAGTTAGACGTCCTCTAATTGTTGTTGCAAGTTTTACGTGGCTACTATAGGTTTCTAGCAAGAACGTTTCTTACCTACGCCAAAACCACAACGTGATATGCCAATTTCTATTTACCCTTCATAAGGACCCTTTTCATCGAATCCGATCCGACTAAAGTGGGAGAGACAGACACCCGCTAGCCACCTTATGCAACTAGTGCATGTCAGTCGGTGGAACCAGTCTCACGTAAGACTACGTGTAAGGTCGGTCCGGGGCGCTTCATCCCACGATGCCGCCGAATCAATATAAGACTAGTAACGGCAAGAGAATTGACATGATCTACGCCCACAACTACTTTGTGTTCTACTCGTGCAAGATACTACGCATAGACCTAGCTCTGATACCACTGTTGGAGATCGTAGCAGAAATCAAAAAAATTCTACGCATCACCAAGATCAATCTATGGAGTAATCTAGCAACTAGGGAGAGGGGAGTGCATCTACATACCCTTGTAGATCGTGATGCGGAAGCGTTACAAGAACGCGGATGAAGGAGTCGTACTCATAGCGATTCAGATCGCGGTTGATTCCGATCTAAGCGCCGAACAACGACGCCTCCGCGTTCAACACACGTGTAGCCCGGTGACGTCTCCCACGCCTTGATCCAGCAAGGAGAGAGGGAGAGGTTGGGGAAGCCTCCTTCCAGCAGCAGCACGACGGCGTGGTGGTGGTGGTGGAGCGCGGGACTCCAGCACGGCTTCGCCAAGCACTGCGAGAGACGAGGAGGGAGAGAAGTAGGGCTGCGCCATGCGAGAGAGGTCAAACCGTGTTATGGGCAGCCCCAAACCTCACATATATATAGGGGGAAGGGAGGGGCTGCACCCCCTTTAGGGTTTCCCACCCCTAGGGGTGCAGCCACCCCAGATCCCATCTAAGGGTGGCGGCCAGAGGGGGAGAGGGAGAGGGGGGCGCACCAGATTGGGCCCTCGGGCCCATCTGCCCTAGGGTTTGCCCCCTTCCCCTCTATGATGCGCCTTGGGCCCTGGTGGGGGGCGCACCAGCCCACCTGGGGCTGGTCCCCTCCTACACTTGTCCCACGTAGCCCTCTGGGGCCGGTGGCCCCACCCGGTGGACCCCCGGGACCCTCCCGGTGGTCCCGGTACGCTACCGATAGCGCCCGATACTTTTCCGGTGACCAAAACGGGACTTCCCATATATGAATCTTTACCTCCGGACCATTCCGGAACTCCTCGTGACGTCCGGGATCTCATCCGGGACTCCGAACAACATTCGGTAACCGTGTACATACTTTCCCTATAACCATCATCGAACCTTAAGTGTGTAGACCCTACGGGCTCGGGAGTCATGCAGACATGGCCGAGACAACTCTCCGGTCAATAACCAACAGCGGGATCTGGATACCCATGTTGGCTCCCACATTCTCCATGATGATCTCATCGGATGAACCACGATGTCAAGGATTCAATCAATCCCGTATACAATTCCCTTTGTCTATCCGTACAGTACTTGCCCGAGATTCGATCGTCGGTATCCCGATACCTTGTTCAATCTCTTTATCGGCAAGTCTCTTTACTCGTTCCGTAACACATCATCCCGTGATCAACTCCTTGATCACATTGTGCACATTATGATGATGTCCTACCGAGTGGGCCCAGATATACCTCTCCGTCACACGGAGTGACAAATCCCAGTCTCGATTCGTGCCAACCCAACAGACACTTTCGGAGATACCTGCAGTGCACCTTTATAGCCACCCAGTTACGTTGTGACGTTTGGTACACCCAAAGCATTCCTACGGTATCCGGGAGTTGCACAATCTCATGGTCTAAGGAAAAGATACTTCACATTTAGAAAAGCTTTAGCATACGAACTACACGATCCGTGCTAGGCTTAGGATTGGGTCTTGTCCATCACATCATTCTCCTAAGGATGTGATCCCGTTATCAACGACATCCAATGTCCATGGTCAGGAAACCATGACCATCTGTTGATCAACGAGCTAGTCAACTAGAGGGTTACTAGGGACATGGTGTTTGTCTATGTATCCACACATGTATCTGAGTTTCCTATCAATACAATTCTAGCATGGATAATAATCAATTATCATGAACAAGGAAATATAATAATAACCAATTTATTATTGCCTCTAGGGCATATTTCCAACAGATACATCTCCGTCGTATCTATAATTTTTTATTGTTCCATGCCAATATTCTACAACCTTCATATACTTTTGGTAACTTTTTATACTATTTTTTGGACTAACATATTGAACCAGTGCCCAGTGCCAGTTCCTGTTTGTTGCATATTTTTTTGTTTCGCATAATATCCATATCAAACGGAGTCCAAACGGGAGAAAAACGGACGGAGATTTTTTTGGAATATATGTGAATTTTGGGAAGCGGGACCAACGTGAGACGATGCCCGAGTGACCCACGAGGGTGAGGGGCGCGCCCAGGTGGGCAGGCGTGCCCTGGGCCCTCGTGGCCACTCCGTAAGTCGGTTGAGGCCCTTCTTTCGCCGCAGGAAATCTAATATTCGGATAAAATTGTGTCCAAAATTCAGCCCAATCGGAGTTACGGATCTCTGGGAATTTAAGAAACGGTGGAAGGCCAGAATCTGAGAACACCGAAACAGAGAGAGACAGCGAGACAGATCCAATCTCGGAGGGGCTCTCGCCCCTCCCACGCCATGGAGACCATGGACCAGAGGGTAAACCCTTCTCCCTTCCAGGGAGAAGGTCACGGAAGAAGCAGAAGGAGGGGGGCTCTCTCCCCCTCGCTTTCGGTTGCACCGGAGTGCCGCCGGGCCATCATCGTCACCGCAATCTACACCAACAACTTCACCGCCGTCATCACCAACTCTTCCCCCCTCAATGCAGTGGTGTAACCCCTCTTCTACCCGATGTAATATCTACTTAAACATGGTGCTCCACGCTATATATTATTTCCCAATGATGTATGGTTATCCTATGATGTTTGAGTAGATCCATTTTTTCCTATGGGTTAATTGATGATCGTGATTGGTTTGAGTTGCATGTTTTATTATTGGTGCTGTCCTATGGTGCTATCCGTGTCGCGCAAGCGTGAGGGATCCCCGTTGTAGGGTTTGCAATATGTTCATGATTTTCTTATGGTGGGTGGCGTGAGTGACAGAAGCATAGACCCGAGTAAGTAGGATGTTCGCATATGGGAATAAAGAGGACTTGACACTTTAATGCTATGGTTGGGTTTTACCTTAATGATCTTTAGTAGTTGTGGATGCTTGCTAGAGTTCCAATCATAAGTGCATATGATCCAAGAAGAGAAAGTATGTTAGCTTATGCCTCTCCCTCAAATAAGATTGCAATAGTGATTACCGGTCTAGTCATAGATTGCCTAGGGACAAATAACTTTCTCGTGACAAAAAGCTCTCTATTAAAACTAATTTAGTTGTGTCCTTATCTTAACAGCCCCTACTTTTTATTTACGCGCTCTTTATTATCTTGCAAACCTATCCCACAAAAACCACAAAGTACTTCTAGTTTCATACTTGTTCTAGGTAAAGTAAACATCAAGCGTGCGTAGAGTTGTATCAGTGGTAAATAGAACTTGAGGGAATATTTGTTCTACCTTTAGCTCCTCGTTGGGTTCGACACTCTTACTTATCGAAAGAGGCTACAACTGATCCCCTACACTTGTGGGTTATCAGCGCCGAGAACACACAACAACTATTGTTAGCCGTGTGCGGCGCCCCCTCCACAGTTTACGCCTCCAGTCATATTCTCGTAGTGCTTAGGCGAAGCCCTGCGCAGATCGTTTCACCATTGCCGTCACCATGTCGTCGTGCGGATGGAACTCATCTACTTCCTCGACACCTTTGCTGGAACAAGAGGACGAGGGACGTCATCGAGCTGAACGTGTGCAGAACTCGGAGGTGTCGTACGTTCGGTGCTTGTTCGGTTGGAACAAGAAGAAGTTCGACTACATCAACTGAGTTAACAAACGCTTACTCTTTCGATCTACGAGGGTACGTGGACACACTCTCCTCCTCTCATTGTTATGCATCTCCTAGATAGATCTTGCGTGAGCGTAGGAAATTTCTGAAATTGCATGCTACATTTCCCAACAGCATCATCATTGTCATATTTCTTTGCACGATCCTGTAGTTGACATAGTATTTGTGGCGAGGCCACCGTTCATATTTTTATATACATGTCACTTTTTATCATTGCATATCCTGGCATACCGCTGGAGACATTCATATAGAGTCATATATTTGTTCTAGTATCGAGTTGTAAGTAAAATAAAAGTGTGATGATCATCATTATTAGAACATTGTCCCATGTGAGGTTATCAAAAATAAAAGATTCCAATGAAGCCCAAATAAACAAAAGAGGTTAAAGAAGCCCACCAAAAAAGAGTGGCCAAAGAGTCCAAAACAAAAAAAATAGAGAAAAAGAGAGAAGGGACAATGTTACTATATTTTTTCCACACTTGTGCTTCAGAGTAGCACCATGTTCTTCATGATAGAGAGTCTCATATGTTGTCACATTCATATACTAGTGGGAATTTTCGTTATAGAACTTGGCTTGTATATTCCAACGATGGGCTTCCTCAAATGCCCTAGGTCTTCATGAGCAAGCAAGTTGATGCACACCCACTAGTTTTCTTTTGAGCTTTCATACACTTAGCTCTAGTGCATCTGTTACATGGAAATCCCTACTCGCTCACATTGATATCAATTGATGGACATCTCCATAGTCCATTGATTTGCCGAGTTGATGTGAGAATTTCTCCCCACTTTTGTCTATTACCACCTTCTATTCCACCCATAGTTCTATATCCATGGCTCACGCTCATATAATGCGTGAAAAGTTGAAAATGTTGAAGCGCATTAAAAAGTATGAACCAATTGCTTGGCTGACACCGGGGTGGGCATGATTACCTTGTGTTGAGAAGAGGGAGCATAATAATACTATATGATTTTGTAGGGATAACTTTCTTTAGCCATGTTATTTTTGAAGCTTAATGATTTACTATCCAGTATGCTTGAAATATTATTGTTCTCATGTCGACATAAACTTTTTCTTAAAACATACGGATCTGTACTTTCATGCCACATTAAAGAAGAATTGCATTGATAAATATGTTAGGTAGCAGTCCACATCAAAAATTCTGTTTTTATCATTTACCTACTAGGGGACGAGCATGAATTAAGCCTGGGGATGCTTGATACGTCTCCAACGTATCTATAATTTTTTATCGTTCCATGCTATTATATTATCTTTTTTGGATGTTTTATATGCATTAATATGCTATTTTATATGATTTTTGGGACTAACCTATTAACCTAGAGCCCAGTGCCAGTTTTTGTTTTTTTTTTCTTGTTTTTGAGTTTCACAGAAAAGGAATATCAAACAGAGTCCAAACGAAATGAAACTTTACAAGGATTTTTCTTCGAACAGAAGACATCCAGAGGACTTGGAGTACACGCCAAGGGAGCCTTGAGGCGGCCACAAGGGTGGAGGGCGCGCCCCCTACCTTGTGGGCCCCTCGAGCATCCCCTGACCTAATTCTTCCGCCTATATATTCTCAAATATTTCAGAAACATCAGAACATCCATCGAAACCACTTTTCCACTGTCCCGACCTTTTGTTTCCGCGAGATTCTATCTAGGCCTTTTCCGGTACTCTGTCGGATGGGGATTCGACCACGGAGGGCATCTACGTCAACACCATTGCCCTTCCGATGAAGTGTGAGTAGTTCACCACAGACTTACGGGTCCATAGCTAGTAGCTAGATGGCTTCTTCTCTCTCTTTGATCCTTAATACCTTGTTCTCCACTATGTTCTTGGAGATCTATCCGATGTAATCTTCTTTTGCAGTGTGTTTGCCAAGATTCGATGAATTGTGGATTTATGGTCGGATTATCTATGAAGTTTTTTTGAGTCTCTTCTGAATTCTTATATGCATGATTTGATATCTTAGTAATTCTCTTCGAACTATTGGTTTGGTTTGGCCAACTAATTGGTTTTTCTTGCAATGGGAGAAGTGCTTTGCTTTGGGTTCAATTTTGCGGTGCTCAATCCCAGTGACAGTAGGGGGCATGACACGTATTGTATTGTTACCATCGAGGATAACAAGATGGGGTTTTCATCATATTGCTTGAGTTATTTCCGCTACATCATGTCATCTTACTTAATGTGTTACTCTGTTCTTATCAACTTAATACGCTAGATGTAGAATGGTTTCGGTCGATGTGTGGAGTAATAGTAGTAGATGCAGGCAGGAGTCGGTCTACTTGACACGGACGGGATGCATATATTCATGATCATTGCCTTAGATATCGTCATAACTTTGCTCTTTTATATCAATTGCTTGGCAGTAATTTGTTCACCTACCATAATATTTGCTATCATGAGAGAAGCCTCTAGTGAAACCTATGGCCCCGGGTCTATTTTACATCTTTTAAATTTCAGATCTACTATTTTTCAATCTTTTACTTTCCAATCTATAAACCAAAAAAACCCAAAACTATTTACTTTACACTTTATCCATCTCTATCAGATCTCACTTTTGTAAATAATCGTGAAGGAATTGATAACCCCTTTATTGTGTTGGATGCAAGTTGTTTGATTATTTGTGCAGGTAATTGGCGATTAGTGCGTAATCTCCTACTGGATTGATACCTTGGTTCTCAAAACTGAGGGGAATACTTACTCTACTTTGCTGCATCACCCTTTCCTCTTCAAGGGAAAAACCAACGCAAGCTCAAGAGGTAGCAAACATTGAGAATCTCAGTTTTTAAATCCTAGTAAATCGAAAACTCACCCGAAAAAACATGAAACTTGGCATGGTTTCATGACATGGCACATATATGCCGTGGTAAAAAATCATTTAGTTTGAGACAAGATGCACACATTAATAGCCAACGAAGTCCTTTTGAAACAAATAGTTGAAATGTTAATATCGCAAACGGTTGTATTATATGAACCGTGTGTTCATGTAACCATTTAAGTGCGGCCACGCGTCCCTTTTTCCTTATGGGATAGTACTACCTCCGTCCTCGTTCATTGGTCATCTTTGTATTTTGTGCCAACATTTAACCATACTCGGTGGCGTGCGTGCAGCTGTTTGATTAGACGGGACGAGCACGATAAGTCCGCCGTGCAGGCTCGACGGGACGCGTGCGAGCAGTCTGCCACGCAAGCTCGACGGGACGCGTGCATCCTGTCCACCTCGCAGGATCAACGGGAGACGTGCGTGCAGCAAGGCCACCCATGCTCACTGGGAAGCGAGCTCTTTGACCTCCATCCACCAGCCGCCCGTCTAGCTCACAACTTCTCCATTAATGGCAGCTGAGCCGCTGTTTAACACGCTGTAATTAAAGCACATGGACGGAGCGTGTTTGCTTGTGATCCCATGGCCCTGCTCAACGTTAGCAGTTGCTTTGTTCATGTTTTCAACTCGTATTCTGGATAATTTAAAATGCCACATAAGGCAATGAATAATACGTTGACAAATAAAATGGCACCGGATAATACGATGACAAATAAAATGGCAACGTATAATATGATGACAAATTTACAATGGCGCGGATAATAGTTGCCCTAAATATTCCGGATAATTTAAAATGCCACATGCGGCAAAGCCCGGAAGACATGTGGGCAAGGGAAGAAGGAAATTGTAGACAAAGATTTGGCTCACTATTGTCTCTACTCCTCGATGGATCGCCGAGCGACTACATCCTCCAACTCCTACTTCAATTCCTCACAACTTTGCTTGAAAGCAGCCACAGATTCCTCCACCTCCTGCTCATGCTCGATCCGGAGCTTCCTGAAGTCACCCATCAGTTCCTCGACGACCGCTTTCAGCGTCACCCCCGAGGCACTGCTCTGCTCAGGCAGCATCTTCCAGCCGGTGGCCTCCTCCTCTTTCTCGGCGAGCGCCTTTAGGAGCTTCGCATTGTCACCCATGAGTTGCTCGACGAGGCCGATCACCTTCTCAACCGAGGCATCGCTGATCTCGAGCAGCTTCATCAAGCCGTCAACCAGCTCCTGCTTCTCAATGAGGCCAGTGAGAATGTTGTCATTGTCGGCCAAGGACTTCAGCAACGCCAACTCGTTGTGATCACGGACGCGGCGAGTGCGCTTGTGAGATCCCTGGCGTGCAGGTGGGAGCTTGTTTGAGGGCTCCACGGTGCGCCAAGACATCTCTGATGTGGTTGTCGCGTAGCGGCGGGACCTCTCTAGTGCTTCCTCGGTCTTGGTCTTTGCTCCCTGGTTATATCTCCATCTGAAACTCCTCCTACCGTTCATGGCGGGAAGACTTGATAGGAAAGACCAGTTTTGTGGGTGATGAGGAGAGGAATTGTGAAGTAATTTTTGAGTGGGTAGTTTTTTATAGCCCGGTGCTAAGTGTGAACACATATTGGTTTGATCGGTGTGAACAAATTTGCAATTACTTATTCCATTGTAATCTACAATGTGATGAGAAATAAGGTCAAAATTATTGATGGTTCCGGGCTCGAAGCCCGTTTCTGTTGTTATGGCTCATAGCAAACAGTTATTATGGATCAATCGTATGCCACGCATCGGAAGCCCGTAACGGACCCCGGACGGCGTATGTGGGCCTGCGTTCTCAAATGTATGTGTACGTGTGTGCTCATTGTCACACACGGTCAAGATGTCATCATCGTGTCCGATGGATGCGTCGTCGCGCCTCCCACGGGGTGCCAGAAGGTTGACCACATGGTTGCTTGCTATTGAGGCGGCCGCGGTGCGCTCTGCTCGTGTCCGTCCGCG
Source organism: Secale cereale (assembly GCA_902687465.1). Taxonomy (NCBI): domain Eukaryota; kingdom Viridiplantae; phylum Streptophyta; class Magnoliopsida; order Poales; family Poaceae; genus Secale; species Secale cereale. Next base: position 552,233,495 of record LR738715.1, on the reverse strand, counting down.
TGTTTTGCTTGCCATTGAGGCGGTCGCGGAGCGCTGCGCTCTGGCGTCCCTGCGCGTGCTTTGCTCGCCGTTGAGGCAAATTTACAATAGCAACGGTTACTAATTGTCTTACATATTCAGTATAATTTAAAATGCCACATGCAGCAACGCCCAAAACACTCATGACCCACATATGCATACAATTATAATAAAATATAGGCTAAAAGGCTGAGCTGGCGGCCTTTCGACACGGTCTTCTCGGACTCCATGATCAGCATAGCACCCTTGCAGTCGTTCATTCCAAGTGTCCTGACCCGCCTCCGCCTACGGAGCTGCTGGCGCTGGGAGGCCCTTGGGGCTACTGGGCCTCTTCGAGAAGAGCTTGACAACATGCCATTGCGCGCATGACATCATCGCGGAACCGCTCCATTTTCATGTCTCTGGCCCGGTAGCAAATTTTGTCCACCACCTGCATCCTCAAGATACCACATTGGCGATGTTCTAATTCGTCGGGGAAGTCAACTCCACCAAGGATGCGCTCGAGCTTGGCCACCATATCATCGGGATCAAGGTTGACACGGCCGCCGCCGGCAATGATGAAGCCGCAAGCTGGCTATGTGTTGACTGAATCGCAGAGGTCCTCTGCCCGTTCCTTGGGGGGCATCAGGCTCTCGATGAGCACTGGTGACGGCGGCTCTTCGGGTGGGTCGCCGATCATGCCGTCGAGCAGCTCTGGATCTTTTGCATGGTGGATGGCAAACTGCTCATCAGACTTCCTCTGCAATATGTCGATTGTGCGCCCAAGGACTGTCACGCCGATATTGCTGCTGATGGTCAATGGTGCCTGCATCGGCCGATGAAGCTCTTGCTCCCCGACCTCCTCCGGCTCGTTCTTCTCGTCGAAGATGTAACGCAGGTAGGGGTCAACGTCGAAGCTTTGGTCGTTGTCTGTCATGCTTGGAATAACTAATGGTAGATGGGTGAGGACTAGATCCGCGCACAGTGTCGCGACGGTGCGTTGCCACCTGGGTTATATGTAGCAATCCATTAGCTAGTGGCGGTAAATCGACGAGGGAAGAGGCGAGATTTTACAATTCACCCATGTGGAGCACGGGAAGCATTCGCTGGAGCGCGGGAAGACTAAGTGGAGCACACAACCTGAATACCGTATGCGGTGCCACTTGTTATCTATCACACACGTGTTAACATAAGGAAACATATGTGTAACTTATTAATCACCGCACACGAGTACTCGCAGACGTATCATGTGCGATACTCCTAGCCACCGCAACCAACTAATTTGTATTTTTCAAAGTTTTTTTATACATACAGAATCGCACACGGATTAACTGTAGAAACCGTGTGTGCTATAATTTCTCATCGCGAACAGTTAATCTGTGTGGGTTGTTTGCTGCATATCACACACATCTTGTTTACACGAATCGTTTGTGTTCTTTTGGCTCATCGCAAACAGTTCATCTATGTGAACTGTATGCCGCATATCACCCACATTTTCTTAAGTTGAACCGTTTGTGTTCTGTTCCCTAATCAAAAACAGTTCGTCTGAGTGAACCGTATACCATATATCGCACACACCTTGATCTGGCTGACCATTTCTGTATTGTTGTCTAATCACAAACAGTTCATCAGAGTGAACTGTAGGCCATATGTTGCATCCAATGAATTTTGGCCGGCGGAATCTCCAGAAGCCGCTAGAATTAAGTTTCGTGTATGCGTGCATTTCTCCGGTCGGTCAAGCGTGAAGCGCCGATCAAAGCATATAGGGCGTGTTTGGTTGCTTTCGCTGCCGGGCCTGGGTGAGCGGTAAAAAGCGAGCCAGGCTGAGCAGGGCCTTGGTAAGCAAAAACAGGGTCAAAAACATAGATGACCAGTTGATTGGTTGCCTACATTGAGGGTCTTGTCATCGAGATGCAATTTTCACCCAGCGTTTGGTTGCATACATGCATACGATTACCAGCATTAAAAAAATAACTTAACAGCCATCAGGTTGGGCTTGACATTTTGTCAAACACTTTGAGCGCGCCAGAGCTTCCAGTGCCCACCACCAGCTCCCGACGACCGTGGTCACGCTCGGCTCGCCGCAGTCATGTACTGGGCTTGGGCTTGGGCGGAGAGGTCGCCGGGGAGAGGTAGGAAGAGGTGGGCGTCGAGGCTGCCGCGTGAGAGGAGCTCGTAGACGAGGAGAGCCGCACCCAGCTCCGCCACCGCCACCACCGCCGCCGCCCCCACCCCCGACGCTAACCCCGCCACCCCGCCGTCAAGTCTCCTCTCGAACATCGCCCGCGACGCCGTGCAGTGCTCCCCTGCCCGACCTTGTCGTAGCCTGCGCCCACGCGCAGCTTGCCCGATCTGAACCGCTCCCACTGCTGCTCCGTTCGCTTCCACCCGCCAACGTCGGGCGCCACGTGACGTCCACTCCGTCCCCTCCACTCCCTCTAGCGTGCCGTCCTCCTCTGCTCTGAATGTATCTCCCTCCATCGCTTTGGCGCCGTTTGCTCCTACTGCCTCTCCATCGTCAACCTCCTGCACAAGGACTCAATCACCTGCCGCAGTTGAACTGCTGCATCCACCACCACTGCATCCCCGCTGAACTCGTGGCTCCCCTACGTGCCGTCGCGGCACAACTGCTTCATAGCCACCGTCGGCGGCGTCCTCGTCATCGCCGTCCAGGCGGAGATGGCACGTGCCGAAGCCGCCCTGGCCGAGCAGATTGGACGCGGAGAAGGTGTCCATGGACAATTGCTCCAGCGTGAACTTGCACGCGGCGCGGCCAGCCACGCTACCGCTGCCGTCACCACGGCGGTGGGGGCTCATGGAGGTCTCCGTGCCGTGGCTAGAGGGGCTGGACGGGGCCGCATCGTCAGCACAGGGGACACAGCTCGGTAGAAGGTGGCATAGAGGGAGAGATAGGGGATTGAGGACTAGGGAGAGAGAGGGATTAACTCGAGACACACGTCTCTAGAGAGCCACCCACGTATGCCTCGAAGCATCGCTCAGGCCTGGTGTCGTGGTACTAAGCCTGACAGTAAGAGTAGGGGGTACGTAGGAGGAGGAAAGGTCCTAGCTACGGCGAGGTTGTGCGCACAAGGTTTATGAGTTCAGGCCCCTCTCGGAAGAGGTAAAAGCCCTACGTCTCGGTGTCCACAGGCTGTCGACTGGAATATGGGATGTGTGCTACAGGGGGTGCGAACCCTTGTACCGGAGGAGATGGTGTCTTATATAGAGTGAGCCAAGACCCTAGTCATCCCACGTTACAAAGGGTTCAATGTACATAAAGATAGGATGTTTCTAATAACACATATAATAAAGAGTTTTAAATGACCTTTAAGACTACGAATTGAATGCCTGACCGTTGCTATCTGGGGTGGCCGTTGATCTCCTATGCTCCGAGTGATTCTTCGTTCGATCGAGTGACTTTATACTAGTCGAATGGAATTCAGATATCCGAGTGAGAAACATGGTCGAGTGGACTGCACTCTCCGGTTACTTCAGTCGGTATCTTTTGTCATCCTTGGAATGTCTTTGATCCCAGGGTAGTGACCTTGGGTAGGGCGTCTAGGTCAGGCCTATGACCCCACCCTAGGTTTATGGTATCATCAGTAGCCCCTGAATGGATTGAGGTTCGAGTGGAAAAAAGAGTTGAAGTTGATTCTGA
>LR738715.1:552217549-552229830 GCA_902687465.1 Secale cereale | reverse complement strand
CCCCTCTCGGAAGAGGTAAAAGCCCTACGTCTCGGTGTCCACAGGCTGTCGACTGGAATATGGGATGTGTGCTACAGGGGGTGCGAACCCTTGTACCGGAGGAGATGGTGTCTTATATAGAGTGAGCCAAGACCCTAGTCGTCCCACGTTACAAAGGGTTCAATGTACATAAAGATAGGATGTTTCTAATAACACATATAATAAAGAGTTTTAAATGACCTTTAAGACTACGAATTGAATGCCTGACCGTTGCTATCTGGGGTGGCCGTTGATCTCCTATGCTCCGAGTGATTCTTCGTTCGATCGAGTGACTTTATACTAGTCGAATGGAATTCAGATATCCGAGTGAGAAACATGGTCGAGTGGACTGCACTCTCCGGTTACTTCAGTCGGTATCTTTTGTCATCCTTGGAATGTCTTTGATCCCAGGGTAGTGACCTTGGGTAGGGCGTCTAGGTCAGGCCTATGACCCCACCCTAGGTTTATGGTATCATCAGTAGCCCCTGAATGGATTGAGGTTCGAGTGGAAAAAAGAGTTGAAGTTGATTCTGATCCGATTCTTACGCTTCGGAGGCGTTTTCTTTGAACCTGGGAATCAAGCTGGTCCTTCAACCTTATTTCAGTCGCCTTGATCGATTCAGAAATCGTCGAGTGAACTATGCGAGTAATCTTCGAGCGTTGATGAGGTGCGAGACCTTTGGCGCGATTGGTTGCTCTGCAGTTCCCGGATTTTGCGGGATTCGAATTTCGAGGAAGCGCGCGGGATGGAGCGAGCTGTAGTAATCAGTCCGAATAGACATGGATGCCTCGATTCTTGCACCACCTTTTCCGCCACATATCGGGCATGCAACTATTGCGGGATTTGATAGGATTGCTCGGGCCCACAACTCAGTCACTCGACAGCTGGTCCATAAAAGGGCGTCGGGGCCGATGCGCCGGTACTGTGTGCTTCATACTTCTTCTTCCTCCTCTGCTTCTCCACCACACCCCTGCCCCTCTCTACGCCGGCATTTCGCCCATGCTCGTCCCATCACCACGGGAAGAGACAATACGACGGCCTTGGAGCACGCGAAGAAGGCGCCGGCAACAAGGAAGGGTAAGAAAACAAGCCGGGGGTCGACGTCGAGATCTGGAGTGCCACCGGGTTGGATCCAGGGGGACTGGATTCGATTTGCGATATGGCAGGAGGACATGGAGGAGCTGGTTGATGGGGACCTGATTGCCCACGAGTTCTGGAGGCTGTCGGGAAATGAGACCGAGCCGCAGTCGCAGGAGGGCGAGTGTGTCCTTCTTGCGACCCATGTCGACCGAGATTTCTCCTTGCCTCCGCATCCTTTTTTTCGGGGTTTTCTGAACTTCTACGGTGCCCAACTTCACCACTTCTCTCCCAACACCATCACATATCTCGCTGCCTTTATCTCTCTGTGTGAGAATTTCCTGGGTTGTCGACCGCACTGGTGCTTGTTCAAGCACATTTTTACTTGCCACTCCCAAGCCGTCAAGAAGGCGAACCCGACTGACGAGAAGACGCACCTGATCTAGATGTGCGGCAATTTAGGGATACAGACTAGGGGTAGGAGCACTTTTCCCGCCATGACCCTTCCTGAGTCGGTCAGGGGGTGGCAGTCGACCTAGTTCTACTGCAAGGATATCCCGACCCCGGGTCAGTCGACCGGTCTTCCTCCCTTCACCTTGGATCGAGTCAGTCAGCCTCCCTCGTTGACTGTGACCCCAGCTGAGAAAGTAGAGGTGGATATATTGTTTGAGCAAGTATTCCAGCTAGTCCGCGACAGTGTAACCGGCATGGGTCTGCTGGAGGTATTTCTCAGTCGATGGATTCAGCCTCTCCAAGCCCGTGATCACCCGATGTGGATGTACTCGAGCACCAATGACACCGCTCGGGTCCACCTAGAGGAGGTCACCGAGAAGACGGTGGAGCAGTGGTTGTGGAGCATCACTGGGAACAAGGACAACCCCAGGGGGACCAAGAGAGTTCATCCATTCGACGTTGCCCACGAACCGGACAAGGTTCGATCTTCATTTTCGAGTGACTTTTCCGCTCTGACTTGTAGCTATCTTTGATTCCGATTGACGTTCGTTCAACTCTTTGCCTTGCAGATTTCTACTGAGATGTACTCGGTGCCCAATGGAGAGCAAGTCCAAGAGGGAGTGGAGGGCGGCGGCGAGGTCACCGATTGGAGATCATATGATGAAAGCGAGGAAGAAAGTGAGGACTCAAGCAGCTACGAGGAGGTCGAATCACCACCTCACATCGAGAGGCATTCCAAGCTGACACATGATCCAGAAAGCGCATGCGGCAAGGCAGCTCCGCCCAACACGCAGCTACAGAAACGCACTCGAACGACTTCACCTGATCCGACTGAGAAGGCCCCTAAGTAGCTTAAGGTTGCGCCTTTAAAGCCTCGGAAGGCTCTGTCTAAGATCAAGGTGGACGTCCCGATTGCTTCCACGTGAGTGTTATACTTTTCTGCTCTTCCCTTGTTCGAGAAATCTTATGCATCTTGTCGATTCGTCTGTCTGTTTGACCGGGTGAGTTTTGAAACTTCTAGTGTTGCTGCTTTTGGGACCTCTATGGAGATTGACAAGGGCCACAACGATGAGGAGACTGCACGCGGCCACTTCCAATGCAGGTATAGATCTACGGCCATGTCTTCACTTTGGTGATCGTTCTGTCAGTCGACCGAGTGTTCTTTTGGGTCGAATGTTTTGTAGCGCCGCACAATGTTATCGAGCTGCCAGATGATGATGATGAGTATGTAGAAGTGCTTCAGAGGAGCACGAGAAGGAGGAGTAGGAAGGAGCCTGCTGCTTCAGACGCTTAGCCGCAGGGTGACATAGTTCGGGCTGTTGTTTCTTTTGTTGTTCCCATGTCGACTGATCGCCCTTCAGCATCGACTGTCCAAGTCCCTGCCTCGTTCGTGCAGCTCCAAGCTTCCAATCCACTGGCTGCTCCGACTGCTCCATCGACTGCGCTCTTCGCCACCAACCATGTCCTGGAGGACCCAGTGAATGCAGCTATGGAGGCTATACGCCAAGCAAGTCTGATGATGGAACAAACAAAGGCGGCGTACGAGGCCAGCATGGCTGCTTTTAATGCCAGTTCAGCTCTTCGGATCAATGTCCAGGTGAGTTCTTTCCCGACTGAGTTCCCTTCCGACTGGTAGTTGTTCTGCTAAGATATTCTACCTGAAAACCGCTGATTTGTTCGTAAGATGATGTCCGTGGATGAGCGTTTGAAACCTTCACTGAACGTCTATACTGAGACTGTCTTTGTTCCTTTCACCCACTTGGTGTTCTAGCTTCTGCTGTATAGTTCTTGTACTTCAATCGGCCAGGTCGTGTCGATTGAACCAGTGGGGGTTGATACGTCTCCAACATATCTATAATTTTTTATTGTTCCATGCTATTATATATTCTATTTTGGATGTTTAATGGGCTTTATTATACACTTTTATATTTTTTTTGGGACTAACCTACTAACCCAAGGCCCAGTGTAGATTGCTGTTTTTTGCCTATTTCAGGGTTTCGCAGAAAAGGAATATCAAACGGTCCAAACAGAATAAAACCTTCGGGAGAATTATTTTTGGAACCGTATCTACCCAGAAGACTTGGAGTACACGCGAGGGAATGAAGGAGGTGGCCACGAGGGTCTAGGGCGCGCCCCCACCCTCGTGGGCCCCCTCTAGCTCCCCCGTTTCCCTCCTTCCTCCTATATATATCCATATACCCTGAAAACATCGAGGCAACAGAGAAAACCCTAATTCCACCACCGCAACCTTCTGTTCTCGTGAGATCCCATCTTGGGGCCTGTTCCGGAGCTCTGCCGGAGGGGGGATCTACCACGGAGTGCTTCTATATCAACACCATAGCCTCACCAATGAGTTGTGAGTAGTTTACCATAGACCTTCGGGTCCATAGTTATTACCTAGATAGCTTCTTCTCTCTTTTTGGATCTCAATACAAAGTTCTCATCGATCTTCGAGGAGATCTATTCGATGTAATCTTTTTGCGGTGTGTTTGTCAAGATCCGATGAATTGTGGGTTTATGATCAAGATTATCTACGAACAATATTTGATTCTTTTCTGAAATCCTTTATGTATGATTATAATATCCTTGCAAGTATCTTCAAATTATTGGTTTGGTTTGGCCTACTAGATCTATAGTTCTTGCAAGGGGCGAAGTGCTAGGCTTTGGGTTCAATCTTGCGGTGTCCTTTCCCAGTGACAGCAGGGGCAGCAAGGCACATATTGTATTGTTGCCATCGAGGATAAAAAGATGGGGTTTATATCATATTGTTTGAGTTTATCCCTCTACATCATGTGATCTTGCTTAAAGCATTACTCTATTTTTATGAACTTAATACTCTAGATGCATGCTGGATAGCGGTCGATGTGTGGAGTAATAGTAGTAGATGCAGAATCGTTTCGGTCTACTTGTCACGGACGTGAAACCTATATATAATGATCATGCCTAGATATTCTCATAACTATGCGCTTTTCTATCAATTGCTCGATAGTAATTTATTCACCCACCGTAGAATTCTGCTATCATGAGAGAAGCCACTAGTGAAACCTATGGCCCCTGGGTCTATTCTCAACATATTGATCTTCCATCTACTTTACTTTGCTTATTTACTTTCTGTTCTTATACCAAAAATACCAAAAAATATTATCCTATCCTATCTATCAGATCTCACTTTCGTAACTGACCATAAAGGGATTGACAACACCTTATCACGTTGGCTGCAAAGTTCTTATTTGTTTGTGCAGGTGCGAGGGACTCGCGCGTGGTCTCCTACTGGATTGATACCTTGGTTCTCAAAAATTTAGGGAAATACTTACGCTATTATGTTGCATCACCCTTTCCTCTTCGAGGGAATACAACGCAAGATCGAGAAGTAGCAAGATGAATTTCTGGCGCCGTTGCCGAGGAGGCTTACACAAAAGTCATATACCAAGTACCTATCACAAACCCTTATCCTTCGCACTACATTGTTTGCCTCTCGTTTTCCTCTCCCCCACTTCACCCTTGTCGTTTTATTCACCCTTCTTTTGCCGCGTGTTTACCGTTCGCTTTGTCTTGCCATCATGGCTAGCACACCTATCATTATCAATACTCCCGAGAGTGAGGTTCTTAATTTTAAACAAAGGGAGGAAAATCTAAAAGATGCCTGGTATAGAATTTGCAATGCTCAAAATAGATCTACAAGGAAGCTTTCCACTTCCGTGCTTCTTCGCAATTTTTATGTTGGCATAGCTCCCTCGAATAGATATATTCTTGATACCATTACCGGAGGGAATTTCTTGGGTAGCCATACTTTTGATTATTATAATGCTATGACAGAATTGTTTGGGCCACCACCTCTTCTGGTTAATGGAACTGTTTTAACTTTGGAACATGTAATGCAAAGGCTTGAAATTATTGAAAACAAAGTTGCTACTGTAGAGTTGGTTGAGAGTTTGGATATGAAGATCCACAACCAAATTACCCAATATGGATCCAAGGTAGGAGTTATTCTGATTTTTTTAAGAAAAAGAACCCATAGTTAAAGAGAAAATAGATCAAGATTCCACTAGAATCGATAAACTTGAGGATATTATCACTAATGTAGGGTCTTCTCTTTCTGCTATGAAAACTACTTCGAATTCCTCTACCACTAAATTGGCCAAGTTTATGTATATTCCTAAAAATAAGGGTGAATCATCTAGTAAGGAAATTGCGGATCTCAAACCTATAAGTGTTCATCCTAACTTTCTCACTTTCGCAAGGGAACCTTTTGCTACAAATGAATTTCTTGATTTCTTGCCAAGAAGTTTGATTATCAATACGAATAAAGAAGTTCCTAAGAATTATAAGTGCTTAGTTGAAGAATTGCCTACCAAAGCTGGCAATACCTAGATCTATCCTTGCATCGTGCCTAGCTAGGGGCGTTAAACTATAGCGCTTGTTCGGAGGCAACCCAATTTTTTTTGTTTTTGCTTCTGTTTAGGAATAAATATTGCATCTAGCTTCTGTTTAGATGTGGTTTTGTGTTTTAATTAGTGTTTGTGCCAAGTAGAACCTCTAGGGAGACTTGTGTGAAGTTTATATGATCTTGCTGTAAAAAAACAAAAACTTTAGCGCTCACGAGTTTGGCTGTAATTTTTTTACTGGAGAGCGCTATTTAGTTGATTCTTTTTGCAGATGATTAATAGACAAATTCCTCATGTTTACCAATTTATTTCAAATTTTTTGGAGTTACAGAAGTATTCAAAAGTTACAGACTACTACAGACTGTTCTGTTTTTGACAGATTCTGTTTTTCGTGTGTTGATTGCTTATTTTGATGAATCTATGAGTAGTATTGCAGGATATGAATCATGGAGAAGTTGGAATACAGTATGTTTAACACCAATATAAACAAATAATGAGTTCATTACAATACCTTTAAGTGGTGGTTTGTTTTCTTATACTAACGGAGCTCACATGATTTTTGGCTAAGTTTTGTGTTGTGAAGTTTTCAAGTTTTGAGTATGGCTTTGATGGACTATGGAACAAAGAGTGGCAAGAGCCTAAGCTTGGGGATGCCCAAGGCACCCCAAGGTAAAATTCAAGGACAACCAAAAGCCTAATCTTGGGGATGCCCCGGGAAAGCATCCCCTCTTTCGTCTTCATCTATCGGTAACTATACTCGGGACTATATTTTTATTCACCACATGATATGTGTTTGCTTGGAGCGTCATGTATGATTTGAGTCTTTGCTTTTTAGTTTGCCACAATCATCCTTACTGGACACACCTTTTGAGAGAGATAAATATGGTTTAGAATTTATTAGTATACTCTATGTGCTTCACTTATATCTTTTGAGCTAGATAGTTTTGCTCTAGTGCTTCACTTATATCTTTTAGAGCATGGTGGTGGTTTTATTTTGTAGAAATTGTTGATCTCTCATGCTTCACTTATATATTTTTGAGAGTCTTTTAGAACAACATGGTAATGTGCTTTGGTTATAAAACTAGTCCTAATATGATAGGCATCCAAGATGAGCATAGTAAAAACTTTCATATAAAGTGCATTGAATATGATGAGAAGTTTGATACTTGATGATTGTTTTGAGACATGAGGATGGTGATATTAGAGTCATGCTAGTGGATTAATTATAAATTTGAGAAATACTTGTGTTAAAGTTTGAGATTCCCGTAGCATGCACGTATGGTGAACCACTATGTGACGAAGTTAGAGCATGAAGTATTTATTGAGTGTCATCCTTTGTGTGGAGGTCGGGATCGCGCGATGGTTAACTCCTACCAACCCTTCCCCTAGGAGCATGCGTTGATACTTTGTTTTGATGACTCGTAAATTTTTGCAATAAGTGTATGAGTTCTTTATGACTAATGTTGAGTCCATGGATTATACGCACTCTCACCCTTCAACCATTGCTAGCCTCTCTTGTACCGCGCAACTCTCACCGGTACCATACACCCACCATATACCTTCCTCAAAACAGCCACCATACCTACCTATCATGGCATTTTCATAGTCATTCCGAGATATACTGCCATGCAACTTTCCACCGTTCCGCTCATGTGACATGCTTCATCATCATTCACATAGAGTCATATTTTGTTCTAGCTTCGAGTTGTAATCTTTGAGTTGTAATTCAATAAAAGTGTGATGATTTTCATTATTAGAGCATTGTCCCATGTGAGGAAAGGCCAAATAAAAAAAGATGGCCCAAAACAAATAGAGAGAGGGGCTAAATAAAAAAAGGGAGAGAAAGCCCCTCCAAAAAAATGGGAGAAAAGAGAGAAGGGACAATGCTACTATCCTTTTCCACACTTGTGCTTGAAAGTAGCACTATGATCTTCATGATAGAGAGTCTCTTGTTTTGTCACTTTCATATACTAGTGGGAATTTTCATTATAGAACTTGGCTTGTATATTCCAACGATGGGCTTCCTCAAATGCCCTAGGTCTTCATGAGCAAGCAAGTTGGATGCACACCCACTTAGTTTCTTTTGATGATCTTTCATACACTTATAGCTATAGTGCATCCGTTGCATGGCAATCCCTACTCACTCACATTAATATCTATTTATGGGCATCTCCATAGCCCATTGATACGCCTAGTTGATGTGAGACTATCTTCCTCCTTTTGTCTTCTCCACAACCACCACTCTATTCCACCTATAGTGCTATATCCATGGCTCACGCTCATGTATTGCGTGAAAGTTGAAAGGTTTGAAAAAATTTGAGTATGAAAACAATTGCTTGGCTGAAACCGGGGTTGTGCAAGATATGGATATTTTGTGTGATGAAGAGGGAGAATAGCCAGACTATATGATTTTGTAGGGATAAATTTCTTTGGCCATGTTATTTTGTGAAGACATGATTGCTTTGTCAATATGCTTGAAGTATTACTATTTCTTATGTCAATATAGACTTTTGTCTTGAATCATTCGGATCTGAACATTCATGCCACAATAAAGAATTTACATTGAGAATTATATTGGTTAGCATTCCACATCAAAAAAATTGTTTTTATCATTTACCTACTCGAGGACGAGCAGGAATTAAGCTTGGGGATGCTTGATATGTCTCCAACGTATCTATAATTTTTTATTGTTCCATGCTATTATATATTCTGTTTTGGATGTTTAATGGGCTTTATTATACACTTTTATATTATTTTTGCGACTAACCTACTAACCCAAGGCCCAGTGCAGATTGTTGTTTTTTGCCTATTTCAGGGTTTCGCAGAAAAGGAATATCAAACGGAGTCCAAAAGGAATAAAACCTTCGAGAGAGTTATTTTTGGAACCGTATCTACCTAGAAGACTTGGAGTACATGCGAGGGAACGAAGGAGGTGGCCACAAGGGTCCAGTGTGCGCCCCCTCCCCCTGGGTGCGCCCCACCCTCGTGGGCCCTCTCTGGCTCCCCTCATGCCCTCCTTCCTCCTATATATATCCATATACCCTAAAAACATCAAGGTAGCAGAGAAAACCCTGATTCCACCACCGCAACCTTCTATTCTCGGGAGATCCCATCTTGGGGCCTGTTCCGGAGCTCCGTCGGCGGGGGGGATCTACCACGAAGTGCTTCTGCATCAACACCATAGCCTCACCAATGAGTTGTGAGTAGTTTACCACAGACCTTCGGGTCCATAGTTATTAGCTAGATGGATTCTTCTCTCTTTTTGGGTCTCAATACAAAGTTCTCCTCGATCTTCGAGGAGATCTATTCGATGTAATCTTTTTGCGGTGTGTTTGTCGAGATCCGATGAATTGTGGGTTTATGATCAAGATTATCTCCGAACAATATTTGATTCTTTTCTGAAATCTTTTATGTATGATTATAATATCCTTGCAAGTCTCTTCGAATTATTGGTTTGGTTTGGCCTACTAGATCTATAGTTCTTGCAATGGGAGAAGTGCTTGGCTTTGGGTTCAATCTTGTGTCTCCTTTCCCAGTGACAGCAGGGGCAGCAAGGCGCGTATCGTATTGTTGCCATCGAGGATAAAAAGATGGGGTTTATATCATATTGTTTGAGTTTATCCCTCTACATCATGTGATCTTGCTTAAAGCATTACTCTGTTCTTATGAACTTAATACTCTAGATGCATGCTGGATAGTGGTCAATGTGTGGAGTGATAGTAGTAGATGCAGAATCGTTTCGGTCTACTTGTCACGGACGTGATGCCTATATATAATGATCATGCCTAGATATTCTCATAACTATGCGCTTTTCTATCAATTGCTCGATAGTAATTTGTTCACCCACCGTAGAATTCTGCTATCATGAGAGAAGCCACTAGTGAAACCTATGGCCGGCGTGTCTATTCTCAACATATTAATCTTCCATCTACTTTACTTTGCTTTATTTACTTTCCATTCTTATACCAAAAATACCAAAAATACTATCCTATCCTATCTATCAGATCTCACTTTCGTAAGTGACCGTAAAGGGATTGACAACCCCTTATGGCGTTGGCTGCGAAGTTCTTATTTGTTTGTGCAGGTGCGAGGGACTCGCGCGTGGTCTCCTACTGGATTGATACCTTGGTTCTAAAAAACTGAGGGAAATACTTACGCTACTGTGCTGCATCACCCTTTCCTCTTCGAGGGAATACAACACAAGCTCGAGAAGTAGCAGGGGCACGCAGAGTGCACCCACCGGGTGTAGTCCCCGAGACCACGGTCGACTGCGCGCAGTCGGCTGTGGTCTAAGAACGAATGTTGTTGTTATTTCTTGTATTCCTTCCACTCGTACTGGACGGATCATGTCGAGTGGAAACCCGTGGGGGCACGCCAAGTGCACCCACTGGGTGTAGTCTCCGAGACCGTGATCGACTGCGGGAAGTCGGCCGTGGTCTAAGAACCAATGTTTTTCAACTCCTTCCACTCATACTGGTCGGATCATGTCGAGTAGGAACCAGTGGGGGCACACCAAGTGCACCCACTAGGTGTAGTCCCCGAGGCTACTGTTGAATGTCTGATTCGGCAATAGTCTTAGAACTCTTTTGGTGTAGTAATTCAATCTCTGCACTTTGTCAATTGGAATTGACTGTCTTTACCCTTGCCGACTGACTTGTCTTTTTTGTTGACTACAGAAATCTTGTGAGTTCAGAGCTCAATTTGCTGAACTTTAGAAGAAGCAGATTCAACACAATCTCGATCTGGGGCTGGCCAAGGAGAACTTGCAGAAAGCCAAGGATGAAGCATCTGGTATGAAAGGTACAGAGCCCGTCAGATGTGTTTGAATGAATGTGCACATCGAAAAACCAACAAATTCAAGCTCATGTGACGAGCGCGATCTCTTGTAGATCAAATGAAGCAAGCCTTGGAGCAAAATGACCTCGACTTGGCGGCGGTGCAGGAGAAGACCGAACTTGCTGACCAGAAGCTGGCTTCAGTCGGCAAGTTGGAAGAAGAAAACGCTAATCTGAAGATTGCCCTCGACGAGGCCAACAAAGAAGTGACGCGGCTGCAGAAGGACAAGCTGGCTCTGGCCGACAAAGTTGGAGATCTCACCCAGAAGAGGGACGAACTGGAGACTTATCTGGGAGGACTCGCCAAAAAGATGTTCCTCATGCTTGAAGGTATTTTCCTTTATCTGACTGATTCGTAACTGTCGACTCACCATCCAACTGTCGAATCACCAAATCTTTGTATGTGTAGAATTCTGCCAAAACTTCGAGGAAGAGACTGGACGGATCGAGACGGGTCTGGATCCTGTCAATTCCCTTGTCAAGGATGAGGTTGTGATGAATGTGTTGCGGCCGGAATCTCGCCTTGCCAGCGTCACGGGCTACGTTGCACGACTGAAGGTGGCAGTGTCGCGTATCGACATGGCACTCTGGCGGGGAATGGTGCTTGAAAATGACCTCGAGTCTCTGATGACTCGGCTTAATGAGATTCATGGTCGAGTGCAGGAATGGAAGAAGTCATCTGCTCGGTGTGGTGCCGACATGGCTCTGTCTCTGGTCCGTGTCCATTGCAAGGAAGCTAAGAAGGAGAAGCTGGTGGCTCTCAAGGTCGCCAACACCAAGAAGCTTCAATTCCAGTCATTCATGGTGACTTTCATCGACGCAGCTACCCGCATCGTTGATGGAATCGACCTGGAAGAATTTGTTGGGCCTGCAAGCCCTCCTCCCGCGGAGTGAACAAACTTTATGCCTTGATTCAATTTGCCTCGGAATGCCGAGTGATTTTGTACCCGTTAAACTCTTTCGGGCCTGATGCCCGAGCACTTCCGCCCGAACCTTGCGGGATTTATCTGAACTTGGTTTATCTTGGAATATTATTGCCTTGCTTTTACTGCTTTCGGACCTTTTGATTTCGAGTGAAGTTTGGTACTTCACTCGGAACGGACATTGTACTTGTGGCGCAGCTCGGAGCGCAAAGGTACATTGTACTTATGGCGCAGCTCGGAGAACAAAGGTATGTTGTACCTATGGCGCAGCTTGGAGAGCAAAGGTACGTTGTACTTACGGCGCAGCTCGGAGTGCAAAGGTATGTTGTACTTATGGTGCAGCTCAGAGTGCAACCAAATCCCCGAGTGAGAGGGCTGCCCTTCACTCGGAGTGTTGGTGAAACTTAGGCGAGTACGGGGTCGCAGCTAAGCCCCCGAGTGAAAGGGTTGCTCTTCACTCAGAGTGTTCTTGAAATTTAGGCAAGTACGGGTCGCAACTAAGCCCCCGAGTGAGAGGGTTGCTCTTCACTCGGAGTGTTTGTGGAACTTAGGCAAGTACGGGGTCGCAGCTAAGCCCCCCAGTGAGAGG
>LR738715.1:552165087-552217504 GCA_902687465.1 Secale cereale | reverse complement strand
GGGTGAGAGGGTTGCTCTTCACTCGGAGTGTTCGTGAAACTTAGGCGAGTACGTGGTCGTAGCTAAGCCCCCGAGTGAGAGGGTTGCTCTTCACTCGAAGTGTTTTTGAAACTTAGGCGAGTACGGGGTCACAGCTAAGCCCCCGAGTGAGAGGGTTGCTCTTCGCTCGGAGTGTTTTTGAAATACTTAGGCGAGTACGGGGTCGCAGCTAAGCCCCCGAGTGAGAAGGTTGCTCTTCGCTCAGAGTGGTTTTGAAACTTAGGCGAATCGAATTCGCAGCTAAGCCACCCACTCGGGGGATTTGAACACGTGTGCCTTCGGAACAACAATCATTATGATACTGTCAAAAACTCGTCTTTGATAAGCAAACTGAAGGATTCTTATTACAACTCATCCATTCGAGTGTTTTTAAGTGTAGAAGCTGCGGAGCAGATCCGCATTCAACGAGCGTGGCTCGTCTACTTTCTTGGCCACGTTGTACAGGTGATACGCCCTGTTGTGGAGCACTTTGGTGATAATGAAGGGGCCCTCCCAGGCCGGAGCGAGCTTGTGAGGTCGTTTCTGATGCACTCGGAGTACAAGATCTCCTTCTTGGAATGTTTGGCCTCAGACATTATGGGCATGGAATCGATGCAGGTGTTGTTGATAGATGGTCGACCGGATCAGAGGCATCTCGCACTCTTCCTCCAGGAGATCGACTGCATATTGGCATGCCTGTTCAGATTCAGCTTCTGAGAAGAGTTCCACCCGAGGAGCGTTGTGTAGCAAGTCACTCGGAAGTACAGCCTCAGTGCCATATACCATAAAGAAAGGAGTCCAATGAGTCGATCGGTTCAGAGTTGTCCTGAGTCCCCACAAAACAGATGGCAACTTAGTTACCCAAGCTCTAGCAGCGTGCTTGAGATCGCTCATTAGTCGTGGTTTCAGTCCTTGAAGGATCAAGCCATTCGCCCTTTCTGCCTGCCCATTCGACTGCGGATGCGCAACGGATGTGTAGTCGACTCAAGTGCCCTGGGAAGTGCAGTATGCCGTGAATTCATCCGAATCAAAGTTGGAGCCATTATCCGTGATAATGCTGCGAGGGACCCCATATCTGAATATCAGTTCTTTGATGAAACTGACGGCGGTGCTTGCTCTGAGGTTCTTGATAGGCTTGGCTTCGATCCATTTGGTGAATTTGTCGACTACTACGAGCAAATGAGTGAAACCGCTTCTGCCAGTCCTGACGGGCCCAACCATGTCTAACCCCCAAACAACAAACGGCCAGACCAACGAAATAGTCTTCAAGGCAGATGCAGGCTTGTGGGACATGTTTGAATAGAACTGACAGCCTTCACACTTGTCGACTATATCTTTCGCCATCTCATTTACTCACAGCCAGTAGAATCTGTCTTGGTATGCTTTGGTGACAATGGTCTGAGAGGAAGCATGATGACCACAGGTCCCCGATTTGATGTCATTAAAAATCATTTGACCTTCCTATGGGGAAACACAACGCTGGGCAACTCCTGTGACACTTTCTTTGTAAAGCTGCCCTTTTATCACGGTGAAGGCTTTGGATCGACAGACAATTTGGTGGGCCTCATCTTCGTCCTCTGGGAGTTCCTTCCTGAGCAGGTACGCGATATACGGCACTGTCCAGTCGGGAGTGATCACCAAAACCTCCATGATCAAGTCGACTACAGCTAGGACTTTGATCTCAGTCAGATTGGTAGAACTTATCGGCTGTGGGGGCTCTTCCGTGAAGGGGTCTTCCTTGACTGATGGGGAGCGGAGATGCTCCAAGAACACGTTACTGGGGATAGGTTTCCGAGTGGAACCTACCTTCGCTAGTTCATCAGCAAGTTGATTCTTGATTCTAGGCACGTGGTGGAGCTCCAACCCTTCAAACTTCTTCTCTAACTTTCTCACTGCGTTGCAGTAACCGGTCATTGCTGGGCTCCTGACATCCCACTCCTTCATCACTTGATTGATCACTAAGTCTGAGTCCCCGCATACCATCAGGCGACGGACGCCGAGTGAGATGGCCATACGCAACCCATACAAAAGTGCCTCGTACTCAGCTTCATTGTTTGAAGAATCAAAATGAATTTGGAGGACATAGCTGAGTTTTTCGCCTCTGGGGGACACCAAAACCACACCTGCACCCGATCCACTCAGCATCTTGGATCCATCAAAAAACATAGTCCAATGATCAGACATAACTTGAGTCGGTTGCTCTTGTTCAATCCACTCAGCAACAAAATCTGCTATTGCCTCAGACTTGATTGCTTTATTTGCCTCGAACTTGATATCTAACAGAAGGAGTTCAATCACCCATTTAGCCACTCGACCGGTTGCGTCCCGACTGTTCATAATTTCAGATAACGGAGCGTCGCTCACGACTGAAAATGAGTGATCTGAGAAATAATGCCCAACTTTCTTGCCGGTCAAGTAGATTCCAGACACAAGCTTCTGATAATGCGGATATCTCTACTTGGATGGAGTCAAGACTTCAGAAATGTAGTAGACTGGGCGTTGAACTTTGTAGGCCTTGCCTTCTTCTTCCCGCTCGACTGTGAGCACTGTGCTAACAACTTGTCCAGTGGCTGCGATATATAATAACATAGGCTCTTTGTGACTGGGGTAGCAAGCACCGGCTGGGTGGAGAGCAGGGTTTTGAGCTCCTCAAATGCTGCCTCAGCTTCAGAATTCCACTCGAACTTGTCAGACTTCTTCATCAGCAGGTAAAGAGGTAATTCCTTTTCACCGAGATGCGAGATGAATCGACTCAATGCAGCCAAGCAACCAGTAAGCTTCTGAACGTCGTGCACACGCACATGGCGTTTCATTCGGAGGATTGTGCTGACCTTTTCGGGATTTGCGTCGATTCCCCGTTTGGAAACAAGAAAACCAAGGAACTTTCCACCTGGGACTCCGAATGTGCACTTCGACGGGTTGAGCTTGATATCATAACTTCTCAGATTTGCAAATGTTTCAGCGAGGTCAGTTAGTAGGTCGGAACCTTTACGTGACTTGACCATGATGTCATTCATGTATGCTTCCACATTCCGACTGATCTATTTAATCAGACACTTCTGGATCATGCGCATAAAATGTGGCGCCAGCATTCTTGAGGCCAAAGGGCATGGTAACATAGCAGAAACACCCGAACGGGGTGATGAAGGCTGTTTTTATTTCGTCGGGGTCCAAACAGTCCGATCTGATGATACCCGGAATATGCGTCTAGAAAGGACAAATGCTCACACCCCGCAGTCAAGTCGACAATTTGATCGATGCGGGGGGGAGGGAAGTAATCCTTCGGGCAGGCCCGATTGATATGTTTGAAATCAATGCACATGCGGAGTGACTTGTCCTTCTTGGGGACAATGACAATGTTGGCGAACCACTCGGAGTGGCATATCTCGCGGATGAACTCAACTGCCAGAAGCCGAGCCACCTCTTCGCCAATTGCCTTTCTCTTCTCCGTGGCGGACCGACGGAGATGCTCTTTAACTGGTTTTGCCTTTGGGTCGACTCGCAAACGGTGCTCAGCCAGTCCCCTGGGTACACCCGGCATGTCAGAGGGTTTCCATGCAAAGATGTCCCAGTTCTCACAGAGGAACTGGATGAGTGCTTCTTCCTATTTGCTGTCAAGTGTTGTTGAGATGTGACTCGGAGCAGCATTGGGATCAGTCGGATGAATATGTACAGGCTTTGTCTCTCCGGCCGACTGAAACACGGACTCGGAAGCAGGTTTCTTTCGCAACAAATCACTCGGATCTGTGTTCTTATGATACTCTTTCATCTCCACTGATGCCATCTGCTCATCAGCAATTTTTGAGCCGTTATGGAAGCACTCTTCTGCTTTCTGCCGATCTCCAGTGATTGTTATCACGCCCTTGGGACCCGGCATCTTTACCTTGAGGTACACATAACATGGTCGAGCCATGAAACGGGCATATGCAGGCCTGCCCAGAATTGCATGGTAAGCACTGTGAAAATCTACCACCTCAAACGTTAACTTTTCTTTGCGATAATTGTGTGAATCATCGAAAACCACATCAAGAGTGATCTGGCCGAGTGAGTCGGCTTTCTTCCCAGGGATGACGTCATGGAACCGCATGTTGCTCTCACTCAGCTTGGACATCGGAATGCCCATCCCACAGAGGGTCTCAGCATACAAGTTATTCGGACCACTCCCGCCATCCATCAAAACCTTGGTCAGTCGAGTGCCTTCAACAATTGGGTCGACCACCAATGCTTGCCACCCAGGGGTAGCAATGCGCGTCGGCTGGTCGGACTGGTCGAATGTAATGGGAGTCTTTGACCATTTCAAGCACGTCGTCGTTGCCGGAGCAACCATGTTTACTTCTCTGTTTATGATTTTTAGTCGACTCTTGCTCTCTATGTCAGCAAAATCATTAAGGTGGAATTGATATTGGGGTAACCACCATCCTCCTCTTTGTCTTCATCCTCCTCAGATTCCTTCTCTTTCTCGTTGGGCTAACCCTTTTGAAAGCTCTGAATCAGGAGTCGACACTGTCGAGTGGTATGCTTGGGGTAAACGAAATTCCCCTCTTCATCCTTTTTGGTGTGTATATGACACAACAAATCAAGCACATCATTTCATGCTTGATCCTTCACTTTCTTGGGGATCCATGGGCCTTTAGGTTTTCCTTTGTTCTTCCCCTGGTTCACGGCTGCAGCCTCTCCAGGAGTTGCGGGCTCTGCTTTGCGCTTCGGCTTCCGATTGGAATTTCCATCATCCTAGGCGACAGGTTTTTTGCCGCTACGGAGTCGGTCTGCTTCTTATGAAGGAAATATTCCCTAGAGGCAATAATAAAGTTGTTATTTATATTTCCTAATATCATGATAAATGTTTATTATTCATGCTAGAAACGTACTAACCGGAAACTTAGTACATGTGTGAATACATAGACAAAACAGAGTGTCCCTAGTATGCCTCTACTAGACTAGCTCATTGATCAAAGATGGTTATATTTCCTAGCCATAGACATGAGTTGTCATTTGATCAACGAGGTCACATTATTAGGAGAATGATGTGATGGACAAGACCCATCCGTTAGCTTAGCACTATGATCGTTTAGTTTTACTGCTATTGCTTTCTTCGCGACTTATACATGTTCCTATGACTATGAGATTATGCAACTCCCGAATACCGGAGGAACACCTTGTGTGCTATCAAACGTCACAGCATAACTGGGTGATTATAAAGATGCTCTACAGGTGTCTCCGAAGGTGTTCGTGGTGTTGGCATAGATCAAGAATATGATTTGTCACTCTGAGTGTCGGAGAGGTATCTCTGGGCCCTCTCGGTAATGCACATCATAATAAGCCTTGCAAGCAAATGACTAATGAGTTAGTCACGAGATGATGTATTACAGAACGAGTAAAGAGACTTGCCGGTAACGAGATTGAACTAGGTATCGAGATACCGACGCTCGAATCTCGGGCAAGTGACATACCAATGACAAAAGGAACAACGTATGTTGTTATGCGGTTTGACCGATAAAGATCTTCGTAGAATATGTAGGAGACAATATGAGCAACCAGGTTCCGCTATTGGTTATTGACCGGAGATGAGTCTCGG
Source organism: Secale cereale (assembly GCA_902687465.1). Lineage (NCBI taxonomy): Eukaryota > Viridiplantae > Streptophyta > Magnoliopsida > Poales > Poaceae > Secale > Secale cereale. The sequence goes on along the minus strand of LR738715.1, from coordinate 552,211,911 downwards.
TCATGTCTACATAGTTCTCGAACTCGTAGGGTCCGCACGCTTAATGTTTGATGACGATCGGTATTATGAGTTTATGAGTTTTGATGTACCGAAGATAGTTCGGAGTCCCAGATGAGATCACACACATGACGAGGAGTCTCAGAATGTCCGAGACATAAAGATTGATATATTGGACGACTATATTCGGACACTGGAAGTGTTCCGGAAGGTTTCGGATAAAACCGGAGTGTCGGGGGAGTTACCGGAACACCCCGGGGAAGTATTGGGCCCTAGTGGGCTTTAGGGGGGAGAGAGGGCAGCAGCCAGGAGGTGGCGCGCCCCCTCCCAAAGGGAAGCCCGAATTGGACTAGGGGAGGGGGGCGCGGCCCCCTCTTTCCCTCTCCCTCTCCCTCTCCTTCCTTTCCCCTCTCTCCTTCTTGGTGGACTCCTACTAGGAATAGGATTGGAATCCTATTCCTAGTAGGATTGCCTCTCTAGGGCGCGCCATAGGGGGACGGTCGGCCTCCCCCCTTGCTCCTTTATAAACGGGGGTAGGGGGCACCTCTAGACACACAAGTTGATCAGTTGATCTCTCCCAACCGTGTGCGATGCCCCCTCCACAGAAACACACCTCGGTCATATTGTTGCAGCGCTTAGGCGAAGCCCTGCGATGGTAACTTCATCGTATCCGTCACCATGCCGTCGTGCTGACGAAACTCTCCCGCGAGGTTCTACTGGATCAAGAGCTCGTGGGACGTCATCAAGCTGAACGTGTGCTGAACGTGGAGGCTCCGTACGTTCGGTGCTTGATCGGTTGGATCGCGAAGAAAGCTCGACTACATCAACCGCGTCACTAGACGCTTCCGCTTTCGGTCTATGAGGGTACGTAGACACACTCTCCCCTCTCGTTGCTATGCATCTGGTAGATAGATCTTGCGTGATCGTAGGAATTTTTTGAAATACTATGTTCCCCAACAGTGGCATCATGAGCCAGGTGTATGAGTAGATGATATGCACGAGTAGAACACGATGAGTTATGGGTGATAATACTCATACTGCTTACCAGCATGTCATACTTTGGTTCGGCGGTATTGTGAGATGAAGCGGCCCGGACCGACATTACGCGTACCCTTACGCGAGATTGGTTTCACCGTTATGAGAACTCATTGCTTAAAGGTGACTGGTGGGTGTCTGTCTCTCTCACTTTAGCTGAATCGAGTGTGGCTACGCCCGGTCCTTGTGAAGGTTAAAAAAGAACATACTTGACGAAAAATCGTTGCGGTTTTTGTATGCGTAGGTAAGAACGGTTCTTGCTAAGCCCGTAGTAGCCACGTAAAACTTGCAACAACAAAGTGGAGGACGTCTAACTTGTTTTTGCAGGGCATGTTGTGATGTGATATGGTCAAGACATGATGAGTTATACGTTATTGTATGAGATGATCATGTTTTGTAAAGTTATCGGCAACTCGCAGGAGCCATATGGTTTTCTCTTTATTGTATGAAATACAGTTGCCATGTAATTTCTTTACTTTATCACTAAGCGGTAGCGATAGTCGTGGGAGCAATAGTTGGCGAGACGACAATGATGCTACGAGGGAGATCAAGGTGTCGCGCCGGTGACGGTGGTGATCATGACGGTGCCTTGGAGATGGAGATCAAAAGCACAAGATGATGATGGCCATATCATGTCACATATTTTGATTGCATGTGATGTTTATCTTATTATGCTTCTTATTTTGCATAGTACGACGATAGCATTATAAGATGATCCCTTACAAAATTTCAAGGTATAAGTGTTCTTCCATGAGTATGCACCGTTGTGAAAGTTCATCGTGCCGAGACACCACGTGATGATCGGGTGTGATAAGCTCTACGTTCACATACAACGGGTGTAAACCAGTTTTGCACACGCAAAATACTTGGGTTAAACTTGACGAGCTTAGCATATGCAGATATGGCCTCGGAACAATGGAGACCGAAAGATCAAGCGTGAATCATATAGTAGATATGATCAACATAAGATGTTCACCATTGAAAACTACTCCATCTCACATGATGAACAGACATGGTTTAGTTGATTTGGATCACGTGATCATTTAGATGACTAGAGGGATGTCTATCTAAGTGGGAGTTCTTTAAGTAATATGATTAATTGAACTTTAATTTATCATGAACTTAGTCCTGATAGTTTTTGCATATCTATGTTGTTGTAGATCAATGGCCCGTGCTACCGTTCCTTTGAATTTTAATGCAATCCTAGAGAAAACTAAGTTGAAAGATGTTAGTAGCAATGATGCGGACTTGTTCCATGATCTGAGGATTTTCCTCATTGCTGAACAGAAGAATTATGTCCTTGATGCACCACTAGGTGACAGACCTATTACAGGAGTAGATGCAGACGTTATGAACGTTTTGACAAAAGCTCGGTATGATGACTACTTGATAGTTTAGTGCACCATGCTTTACGGCTTAGAACTGGGACATCAAAAACAGTTTGAACGCCACGAAGCATATGAGATGTTCCAGGAGTTGAAATTAGTATTTCATACTCATACCCATGTCGAGAGGTATAACACCTCTGACAGTACATTGCCTACAAGATGGAGGAGAATAGCTCAATCATTGAGCATGTGCTCAGATTGTCTGAGTACTACAATTGCTTGAATCAAGTGGGAGTTAATCTTCTAGATAAGATTGTAATTGACAAAGTTCTCTAGTCACTATCACCAAGTTAGTAGAACTTCGTGATGAACTATAATATGCAAGGGATGATGAAAGTAATTCCCGAGCTCTTCGTGATGCTGAAATCAGCGAAGGTAGAAATCAAGAAAGAGCATCAAGTATTGATGGTTAACGAGGCCACTTGTTTCAAGTAAAGGGCAAAGGGATAGAAAGGGAACTTCAATAAGAATGATAAGCAAGTTGTCACTCCCATGAAGAAACTTGAAGCTAAACTCAAGCCTGAAACTAAGTGCTTCTACTGCAAAGGAAATGATCACTGGAAGTGGAACTGCCCTAGATACTTGGCAGATAAGAAGGATGACAAAGTGAACAAATGTATATTTGATATACAGATTATTGATGTGTACTTTACTAGTGTTCATAGCAACCCCTGGGTATTTGATACCGGTTCAGTTGCTAAAATTAGTAACTCGAAACAAGAGTTGTAGAATGAACAAAGACTAGTAAAGGTGAAGTGACGATGTATGTTGGAAGTGGTTCCAAGATTGATATGATCATCATCGCACACTCCTTATAAATGTTATTTGGCATTTGCATTGAGCATGAATATGATTTGATCATGTTTGTTGCAATACAGTTATTCATTTAAAGTCATAGAATAATTGTTATTCTGTTTACATGAATAAAGCCTTCGATGGTCATACACCCAATAAAAATAGTTTGTTGGATCTCGATCGTAGTGATACACATATTCATAATATTGAAGCCAAAAGAGGCAAGGTTAAAAATGATAGTGCAACTTATTTTTGGCACTGCCATTTAGGTCATATTGGTGTAAAGCGCATGAAGAAACTCCTTATTGATGGACTTTTGGAATCACTTGATTATGAATCACTTGGTGCTTGCGAACCATGCCTCATGGGCAAGATGACTAAAACTCCGTTCTCCGGAACAATGGGGTGAGCAACTGATTTATTGGAAATCATACATACTGATGTATGTGGACCGATGAGTGTTGAGGCTCGCGGCGAGTATCGTTATTTTCTGACCTTCACTGATGATTTGAGCAGATATGGGTATATCTACTTGATTAAACACAAGTCTGAAACATTTGAAAAGTTCAAAGAATTTCAGAGTGAAACAGAGAATCATCGTAACAAGAAAATAAAGTTTCTACAATTTGATCGTGGAGGCGAATATTTGAGTTACGAGTTTGGTCTTAATTTGAAACAATGTGGAATAGTTTCACAACTCACGCCACCCGGAACACCACATCATAATGGTGTGTCCGAACGTCGTAACCGTACTTTATTAGATATGGTGCGATCTATGATGTCTCTTACCGATTTACCACTATCGTTTTGGATTGTGCATTAGAGACAGCTGCATTCACGTTAAATAGGGCACCATCTAAATCCTTGAGACGACACCTTATGAATTGTGGTTTGGCAAGAAACCAAAGTTGTTGTTTCTTAAAGTTTGGGGCGGCGATGCTGATGTCAAAAAGTTTTCAACCTGATAAGGTCGAACCCAAATCGGAGAAATGTTTCTTCATAGGATACCCAAAGAAAATTGTTGGGTACACCTTCTATCACAGATCCAAAGGCAAGATATTCGTTGCTAAAATGGATACTTTCTAGAGAAGGAGTCTCTCTAGAAAGAAGTGAGTGGGAGGAAAGTGGAACTTGATGAGGTAATTGTACCTTCTCCCGGATTGGAAAGTAGTACATCACAGAAACTAGTTCCAGTGATTCCTACACCAATTAGTGAGGAAGCTAACGATGATGATCATGAAACTTCGGATCAAGTTACTGCCGAACTTCGTAGATCAACTAGAGTACGTTCCGCGCCAGAGTGGTACGGCAACCCGGTTCTGGAAGTCATGTTACTAGACCATGATGAACCTACAAACTATGAGGAAGCGATGATGAGCCCAGATTCCGCAAAATGGCTTGAGGCCATGAAATATGAGATGGGATCCATGTATAAGAACAAAGTGTGGACTTTGGTTGACTTGCCCGATGATCGGCAAGCCATCTAAGATCTTCAAGAGGAAGACCGACGCTGACGGTAATGTTACTGTTTACAAAGCTCGACTTGTTGTGAAAGGTTTTCAACAAGTTCAAGGAGTTAACTATGATGAGACTTTCTCACTCGTAGTGATGCTTAAGTCTGTCCGAATCATGTTAGCAATTGCCGCATTTCATGAAATCTGGCAAATGGATAACAAAACTGCGTTCTTTAATGGATTTATTAATGAAGAGTTGTATATGATGCAACCAGAAGGTTTTGTCAATCCTAAAGCTGCTAACAAAATGTGCAAGCTCCAACGATCCATCTATGGACTGGTGCAAGCATCTCGGAGTTGGAATATACGCTTTGATAAGTTGATCAAAGCATATAGTTTTATACAGACTTGCGGTGAAGCCTGTATTTACAAGAAAGTGAGTGGGAGCACTACAACATTTCTGATAAGTATATGTGAATGACATATTGTCGATTAGAAATGATGTAGAATTTTCTGGAAAGCATAAAGGAGTGTTTGAAAGGAGTTTCTTCAGAGAAAGACCTCGGTGAAGTTGCTTACATATTGAGCATCAAGATCTATAGAGATAGATCGAGATGCTTGATAAGTTTTTTCTATGAGTACATACCTTGACAAGTTTTTGAAGTAGTTCAAAATGGATCAGTCAGAGAAGGAGTTCTTGCCTGAGTTAAACGGTATGAAGTTGAGTAAGACTCAAAAACCGACCTCGACAGAAGATAGAGAAAGAATGCAAGTCGTTCCCTATGCCTCAGCCATATGATCTATAGAGTATGCCATGTTGTGTACCAAACTTGTTGTGTACCTTACCATGAGTTTGGCAAGGAGGTACAAAAGTGATCTAGGAGTAGATCACTGGACAGCGGTCAAACTTATCCTTAGTTATTGGATGACTAAGGAAATGTTTCTCGGTTATGGAGGTGATAAAGAGTTCGTCGTAAAGAGTTACGTTGATGCAAACTTTAACACCGATCTGGATGACTCTGAGTCTCAGTCTGGACACATATTGATAGTGGGAGCAATTAGATAAAGTAGCTCAATGCAGAGCATTGTAGACATAGAAATTTGCAAAATACATACGGATCTGAATATAACAGACCCGCTGACTAAACTTCTCTCACGAAGCAAAACATAATCACACCATAGTACTCTTTGGGTGTTAATCACATGATGATGTGAATTAGATTGTTGACTCTAGTAAACCCTTTGGGTAGTGGTCAGATGGCGATGTGAACTATGGGTGTTAATTCACATAACGATGTGAACTATCAGTATTAAATCACATGGCGATGTGAACTAGATTATTGACTCTAGTGCAAGTGGGAGACTGAAGGAAATATGCCCTAGAGGCAATAATAAAGTTGTTATTTATATTTACTTATATCATGATAAATGTTTATTATTCATGCTAGAATTGTATTAACCCGAAACTTAGTACATGTGTGAATACATAGACAAAACAGAGTGTCCCTAGTATGCCTCTACTAGACTAGCTCATTGATCAAAGATGGTTATGTTTCCTAGCCATAGACATGAGTTGTCATTTGATCAACGGGATCACATCATTAGGAGAATGATGCGATGGACAAGACCCATCCGTTAGCTTAGCACTACGATCGTTTAGTTTTACTGCTATTGCTTTCTTCATGACTTATACATGTTCCTATGACTATGAGATTATGCAGCTCCCGAATACCGGAGGAACACCTTGTGTGTTATCAAACGTCACAACGTAACTGGGTGATTATAAAGATGCTCTATAGGTGTCTCCGAAGGTGTTCGTGGTGTTGGCATATATCAAGAATAGGATTTGTCACTCTGAGTGTCGGAGAGGTATCTCTAGGCCCTCTCGGTAATGCACATCATAATAAGCCTTGCAAGCAAATGACTAATGAGTTAGTCACGAGATGATGTATTACGGAACGAGTAAAGAGACTTGCCGGTAACGAGATTGAACTAGGTATTGAGATACCGATGATCGAATCTCGGGCAAGTAACATACCGATGACAAAAGGAACAATGTATGTTGTTATGCAGTTTGACCGGTAAAGATCTTCGTAGAATATGTGGGAGCCAATATGAGCATCCAGGTTCCGCTATTGGTTATTGATCAGAGATGAGTCTTGGTCATGTCTACATAGTTCTCGAACCCGTAGGGTCCGCACGCTTAACGTTTGATGACGATCGGTATTACGAGTTTATGAGTTTTGATGTACCGAAGGTAGTTCGGAGTCCTAGATGAGATCACGAACATGACAAGGAGTCTCGGAATGTCCGAGACGTAAATATTGAGATATTGGACGACTATATTCGGACACCGGAAGTGTTCCGGAAGGTTTCGGATAAAACCGGAGTGCCGGGGGGGGGGTTATCGGAACCCCCGGGGAAGTATTGGGCCCTAGTGGGCTTTAGGGGGGAGAGAGGGCAGCAGCCAGGAGGTGGCATGCCCCCTCCCAAAGGGGAGTCCGAATTGTACTAGGGGAGGGGGGGCGCGGCCCCTCTTTTCCCTCTCCCTCTCCCTCTCCTTCCTTTCCCCTCTCTCCTTCTTGGTGGACTCCTACTAGGAATAGGATTGGAATCATGTTCCTAGTAGGCTTGCCTCTCTAGAGCGGGCCATAGGGGGCCGGCCGGCCTCCCCCCTTGCTCCTTTATATACGGGGGCAGGGGGCACCTCTAGACACACAAGTTGATCAGTTGATCTCTCCCAACCGTGTGCGGTGCCCCCCCCTCCACAGAAACACACCTCGGTGATATTGTTGCAGCGCTTAGGCAAAGCCCTGCGATAGTAACTTCATCATATCCGTCACCATGCCGTCGTGTTGACGAAACTCTCCCGCGAGGTTCTACTGGATCAAGAGCTCGTGGGACGTCATCAAGCTGAACGTGTTCTGAACGCGGAGGCTCCGTACGTTCGGTGCTTGATCGGTTGGATCGCGAAGAAAGTTCGACTACATCAACCGCGTCACTAGACGCTTCCGCTTTCGCTCTACGAGGGTACGTAGACACACTCTCCCCTCTCGTTGCTATGCATCTGGTAGATAGATCTTGCGTGATCGTAGGATTTTTTTTGAAATACTACGTTCCCCAACATCTTCGCCGTTAGCGTACTGACTGGCTATTTTCATCATCCGAGCCAGAGACATGTCTCCTGTCCGACCGAATTTCGGGTTTAGCTCTCTATATTGTACGCCCTCTTTAAAGGCGCAAACTGTCTGATCCTCTAACACATTGTCCACTGTATGATGAAGAGTGTGTTGGGGAACGTAGTATTTTCAAAATTTTCCTACGAACACGCAAGATCTATCTACTAGATGCATAGCAACGAGGGGGAGAGTGTGTCTACGTACCCTTGTAGACCGAAAGCGGAAACGTCTAGTCACGCGGTTGATGTAGTCGAACTTCTTCGCCATCCAACCGATCAAGCACCGAACGTACGGAGCCTCCGCGTTAAACACACATTCAGCTTGATGACGTCCCACGAGCTCTTGATCCAGTAGAACCTCGCGGGAGATTTTCGTCAGCACGACGATGTGGTGACGGAGATGATGAAAAACTTGTCGCAGGGCTTCGCCTAAGCGCTGCAACGATATGACCGAGGTGTGTTTCTGTGGGGGGGCACCGCACACGGTTGGAAGAGATCAACTGATCAACTTGTGTCTTCTTAGGGTGCCCCCTTCCCCACGTATATAAAGGAGGGAGGGGATGTGACGCCCGAAGACCGACGTCCCAGAAGATCCCAGAAGATTCCAGATGTTCCGGGTTCTTCCGTGTGTTTCATTTGTGCTTGCGTTATTTATTTTGCTTTGCATCATGTCATCATGCCATCATGTCTTTAATCTTTTCTTCTCAACTAAATAAATTGTGTGGACCTTCGATCCATTTAAATCGAGGGAAGGATGACTTCTCTTTATAACATATCCTCCTAATATTTATGGAGCTATTATAAAAATATTCCATTGTTTGGAATTAACCGCAACACACTTGCATATTTTTTCCCATGCCCATTTTGCTTCAAGTTTCCCTCCTACCTTGCCAACTTTTCCTTTCCCTTTTATCGAGGCTCCTCCTAAAGTCTAGACTCCTTTCAAACTCCTTTAAGGCAAGCTAAATATTTTTGGTTTGCACTTCCCTATTTTGTTGGAACCACTTTTGTTGGGTTGGTAATATTCCTTAAAGCCTTACAAAAATGTTCCATCATTTATTTACTGTTCATGGCCTCTTTTCTTAATATTTTGAACTCTCTCTATTTTATTCTGCTAAAGAAATAAATAAGAAGATCCAGCCGAACTGAGGCCATCTGGGCTCCCAGCCGCAGCTGGCCCAACCTTCTTCCCCGTCTGGCCCATCTGGCCAAGCCACCAGGCCGCCTCAGCCTCCAGGCCGGCCCGAGGCCCCGCCTCCCTCTCCCCCTCGCAACCCTAGCGACGACCGCTCCTCACCCCTCGCTCCCCGCTCCCTCTTCCAGTGCCGCAGCCTTCCTTCCCGATCCCCCCGAGCCTCTCCTCTCGATCTCCCTCTCCCTCTCGTCACCCCGTGCTGCCTCTCCTCATATCGCGCCGCGCCCCTCCTCTCCAGCGCCACGCGCCCGCGCCCCCTCCTCGTCCAGTGCGCCGCCCGGCCTCGTCCAGTGAGCCGCGCAGCCAGCCTCCGCCGCGGAGCGCTCCTGCCAGCGCCATGGCGATCTCGTCCCCGCGCCTCTGCCTATGCCTCGCCTCCCTCCGGACGAGGCCCAGCCAGGTCGCCGGCGCGGTCGACCTCTTCGTCGCGTCGTTCCCGCTGCACCGGCCTCCCTTCCTCCCCTGCTGCACATCCCCGACGCTGTCCTTCTTTGAGCCGCTGCTCGGCCATGCTCCTACTGAAGGAAGTATGCCCTAGAGGCAATAATAAAGATGTTATTTGTATTTCCTTATATCATGATAAATGTCTTTTATTCATGCTACAATTGTATTAACCGGAAACTTGATACATGTGTGAATACATAGACAAAACAGCATGTCCCTAGTATGCCTCTACTAGACTAGCTCATTGATCAAAGATGGCTATGTTTCCTAGCCATAGACATGAGTTGTCATTTGATCAACGGGATCACATCATTAGGAGAATGATGTGATGGACTAGACCCATCCGTTAGAATAGCACTATGATCGCTTAGTTTTACTGCTATTGCTTTCTTCATGACTTATACATGTTCCTATGACTATGAGATTCTGCAACTCCCGAATACCGTAGGAACACCTTGTGTGCTATCAAACGTCACAACGTAACTGGGTGATCATAAAGATGCTCTACAGGTGTCTCCGAAAGTATTCGTGGTGTTGGCATAGATCAAGATTAGGATTTGTCACTCGGAGTGTCGGAGAGGTATCTCTGGGCCCTCTCGGTAACACACATCACAATAAGCCTTGCAAGCAAAAGACTAATGAGTTAGTCACGAGATGATGTGTTACGGAACGAGTAAAGAGACTTGCCGGTAACGAGATTGAACTAGGTATAGAGATACCGACGATCGAATCTCGGGCAAGTAACATACCGATGACAAAAGGAACAACGTATGTTGTTATGTGGTTTGACCGATAAAGATCTTCGTAGAATATGTAGGAGCCAATATGAGCATCCAGGTTCCGCTATTGGTTATTGACCGGAGATGAGTCTCGGTCATGTCTACATAGTTCTCGAACCCGTAGGGTCCGCACGCTTAACGTTTGATGACAATCGGTATTATGAGTTTATGAGTTTTGATGTACCGAAGGTAGTTCGGAGTCCCGGATGAGATCACGGACATGACGAGGAGTCTCGGAATGTCCGAGACATAAAGATTGATATATTGGACGACTATATTCGGACACCGAAAGTGTTCCGGAAAAGTTTCGGATTTAACTGGATTGCCGGAGGGGGTTACCGGAACCCCCTACGAGGGGGGATGGTCCATAGTGGGCCTTGAGGAAAGGAGAGAGGCAGCCCATAGAGGCTGGCCAGCGCCCCACCTAGGGATCCTAGTTGGACTAGGATTGGGGGGGGGCGCCACCTCTCCCTCTTTTCCTTTCCCTCTCTTCCTTCTTGGTGGACTCCTACTAGGAATAGGATTGCAATCCTATTCCTAGAGGATTGCCCTAGCCGCACCATAGGAGGCCGGACGGCCCTCCCCTCTTGCTCCTTTATATACGGGGGCAGGGGGGCACCCAAAGACACACAAGTTGAATTGTTCTAGCCGTGTGCGGTGCCCCCCTCCATAGAAACACACCTCGGTCATATCGTCACAGTGCTTAGGCGAAGCCCTGCGCCGGTAGATACATCATATCCGTCACCACGCTGTCGTGCTGACGAAACTCTCCCGTGAAGCTCGGCTGGATCAAGAGCTCGTAGGACGTCATCAAGCTGAACGTGTGCTGAACGCGGAGGTGCCGTACGTTCGGTGCTTGATCGGTTGGATCGCGAGGAAGTTCGACTACATCAACCGCGTCACTTAACGCTTCCGCTTCCGGTCTACGAGGGTACGTAGACACACTCTTCCCTCTCGTTGCTATGCATCTGGTAGATAGATCTTGCGTGATCGTAGGAAAATTTTAAAATACTACGTTCCCCAACAGTGGCATCATGAGCCAGGTCTATGCGTAGATGATATGCACGAGTAGAACACAATGAGTTGTGGGCGATACTAGTCATACTGCTTACCAGCATGTCATACTTTGCTTCGGCGGTATTGTGAGATGAAGCGGCCCGGACCGACATTACGCGTACGCTTACGCGAGACTGGTTTCACCGTTACGAGCACTCGTTGCTTAAAGGTGACTGGCGGGTGTCTGTCTCTCTCACTTTAGCTGAATCAAGTGTGGCTACGCCCGGTCCTTGTGAAGGTTAAAATAGCACATACTTGACGAAACATCGTTGTGGTTTTGTATGCGTAGGTAAGAACGGTTCTTGCTAAGCCCGTAGCAGCCACGTAAAACTTGCAACAACAAAGTAGAGGACGTCTAACTTGTTTTTGCAGGGCATGTTGTGATGTGATATGGTCAAGACATGATGAGTTATACGGTTTTGTATGAGATGATCATGTTTTGTAATGTTATCGGCAACTGGCAGGAGCCATATGGTTGTCGCTTTATTGTATGAAATGCAATCGCCATGTAATTGCTTTACTTTATCACTAAGCGGTAGCGATAGTCGTAGAAGCAATAGTTGGCGAGACGACAACGATGCTACGATGGAGATCAAGGTGTCGCGCCGGTGACGAAGGTAATCATGACGGTGCTTTGGAGATGGAAATCAAAAGCACAAGATGATGATGGCCATATCATGTCAATTATTTTGCTTTGCATGTGATGTTTATCTTATTATGCTTCTTATTTTGCTTAGAACGACGGTAGCATTATAAGATGATCCCTTACTAAATTTCAAGGTATAAGTGTTCTCCCTGAGTATGCACCGTTGCGAAAGTTCGTCGTGCCGAGACACCACGTGATGATCGGGTGTGATAAGCTCTATGTTCAAATACAACGGGTGTAAGCCAGTTTTGCACACGCAGAATACTCGGGTTAAACTTGACGAGCCTAGCATATGCAGATATGGCCTCGGAACACTGGAAACCGAAAGGTCGAGCGTGAATCATATAGTAGATATGATCAACATAAGATGTTCACCACTGAAACTACTCCATCTCACGTGATGATCGGACATGGTTTAGTTGATTTGGATCACGTGATCATTTAGATGACTAGAGGGATGTCTATCTAAGTGGGAGTTCTTAAGTAATATGATTAAATTGAACTTTAATTTATCATGAACTTAGTCCTCGTAGTATTAGCATATCTATGTTGTAGATCAATAGCTCACGATGTTGCTCCCCGTTTATTTTTTATATGTTCCTAGAGAAAACTAAGTTGAAAGATGTTAGTAGCAATGATGCGGAATTGTTCCGTGATCTGAAGATTATCCTCATTGCTGCACAGAGAAATATGTCCTTGATGCACCGCTAGGTGACAGACCATTTGCAGGAGCAGATGTAGACGTTATGAACGTTTTGGAAAAAGCTTGGTATGATGACTACTTGATAGTTTAGTGCACCATGCTTTACGGCTTATAACCGGGACTTCAAAAACGTTTTGAACGGGCATATGAGATGTTCCAAGAGTTGAAATTAGTATTTCATACTCATGCCCGTGTCGAGAGGTATAAGACTTCTGACAGTACTTTGCCTACAAGATGGAGGAGAATAGCTCAACCAGTGAGCATGTGCTCAGATTGTCTGGGTTCTACAATTACTTGAATCAAGTGGGAGTTAATCTTCCAGATAAGATAGTAATAGACAAAGTTCTCTAGTCACTATCACCAAGTTAGTAGAACTTCGTGATGAACTATAATATGCAAGGGATGACGAAGGTAATTCCCGAGCTCTTCGCAATGCTGAAATCAGCGAAGGTAGAAATCAAGAAAGAACATCAAGTGTTGATGGTTAATAAGACCACTTGTTTCAAGTAAAGGGCAAAGGGATAGAAGGGGAACTTCAAGAAGAATGACAAGCAAGTTGTCACTCCCATGAAGAAACCCAAAGCTAAACTCAAGCCTGAAACTAAGTGCTTCTACTGCAAAGGAAATGGTCACCGGAAGTGGAACTGCCCTAGATACTTGGCGGATAAGAAGGATGGCAAAGTGAACAAAGGTATATTTGATATACATATTATTGATGTGTATTTTACTAGTGTTCATAGCAACCCCTCGGTATTTGATACTGGTTCAGTTGCTAAAGAGTAGTAACTCGAAATGGGAGTTGCATAATGAACAAAAACTAGTTAAAGGATGAAGTGACGATGTGTATTGGAAGCAGTTCCAAGATTGATATGATCATCATCGCACACTCCCTATACTTTCGAGATTAGTGTTGAACCTAAATAAGTGTTATTTGGTGTTTGTGTTGAGCATGAATATGATTTGATCATGTTTATTGCAATACGGTTATTCATGTAAGTTAGAGAATAATTGTTGTTCTGTTTACATGAATAAAACCTTCTATGGTCATACACCCAATGAAAATAGTTTGTTGGATCTCGATCGTGTGATACACATATTCATAATATTGAAGCAAAAAGATGCAAGGTTAATAATGATAGTGCAACTTATTTGTGGCACTGCCGTTTAGGTCATATTGGTGTAAAGCGCATGAAGAAACTCCATAGTGATGGACTTTTTGGAATCACTTGATTATGAATCACTTGGTGCTTGCGAACCATGCCTCATGGGCAAGATGACTAAAACTCCGTTCTCCGGAACTGTGGAGCGAGCAACAGAGTTGTTGGAAATCATACATACTGATGTATGCAGACCAATGAGTGTTGAAGCTCACGGCGGGAATCGTTATTTTCTGACCTTCACTGATGATTTGAGCAGATATGGGTATATCTACTTAATGAAGCACAAGTCTGAAACATTTGAAAAGTTCAAAGAATTTCAGAGTGAAGTGGAGAATCATCATAACAATAAAATAAGAGTTTCTACGATATGATCGTAGAGGTAAAATATTTGAGTTAGCGAGTTTGGCCTTCAGTAAAAACAATGTGAAATAGTTTCACTACTCACGCCACCTGGAACACCACAGTGTAATGGTGTGTCCGAACGTCATAACCGTACTTTATTAGATATGGTGCGATCGATGATGTCTCTTACCAATCTACCACTATTGCTTTTGGGGTTATGCATTAGAGACAGCTACATTCACGTTAAATAGGGCACCATCTAAATCCGTGGAGATGACACCGTATGAACTGTGGTTTGACGAGAAACCTAAGCTGTCATTTTTTTAAGTTTGGGACTGCGATGCTTATGTGAAAAAGTTTCAACATGATAAGCTCGAACCCAAATCGGAGAAGTAAATCTTCATAGGATACCCAAAAGAAACTGTTGGGTACACCTTCTATCACAGATCCGAAGGCAAGGTCTTTGTTGCTAAGAGTGGATCCTTTCTAGAGAAGGAGTTTCTCTCGAAAGAAGTGAGTGGGAGGAAAGTAGAACTTGATGAGGTAATTGTACCTTCTCCCGAATTGGAAAGTGGAACATCACAGAAACTAGTTCCAGTGATTCCTACACCAATTAGTGAGGAAGCTAATGATGATGATCATGAAACTTCAGATCAAGTTTCTGCTGAACGTCGTAGATCAACCAGAGTGCATTCCGCACCAGAGTGGTACGGCAACCCAGTTCTGGAAGTCATGTTACTAGACCATGATGAACCTGCGAACTATGAGGAAGCGATGATGAGCCCAGATTCCGCAAAATGGCTTGAGGCCATGAAATCTGAGATGGGATCCATGTATGAGAACAAAGTGTGGACTTTGGTTGACTTGCCCGATGATCGGCAAGCCATCGAAAATAAATGGATCTTCAAGAGGAAGACCGACGCTGACGATAATGTTACTGTTTACAAAGCTCGACTTGTTGTGAAAGGTTTTCGACAAGTTCAAGGTGTTGACTACGATGAGACTTTCTCACCCGTAGCGATGCTTAAGTCTGTCCGAATCATGTTAGCAATTGCCGCATTTTATGAAATCTGGCAAATGGATAACAAAACTACATTCTTTAATGGATTTATTAAAGAAATATTGTATATGATGCAACCCGAAGGTTTTGTCAATCCTAAAGGTTCTAACAAAATGTGCAAGCTCCAGCGATCCATCTATGGACTGGTGCAAGCATCTCGGAGTTGGAATATACGCTTTGATAAGTTGATCAAAGCATATAGATTTATACAGACTTACGGTGAAGCCTGTATTTACAAGAAGTGAGTGGGAGCACTACAACCTTTCTGATAAGTATATGTGAATGACATATTGTCGATCGGAAATGATGTAGAATTTTCTGGAAAGCATAAAGGAGTTTTTCAAAGAAAGACCTTGGTGAAGCTGCTTACATATTGGGCATCAAGATCTATAGAGATAGATCAAGATGCTTGATAAGACTTTCGATAAGTACATACCTTGATAAGATTTTGAAGTAGTTCAAAATGGATCAGTCAAAGAAGGAGTTCTTGCCTGACATGTAAGGTGTGAAGTTGAGTAAGACTCAAAGCCAGACCACGGCAGAAAAATATAGAGAGAATGAAAGTCATTCCCTATGCCTCAGCCATAGGTTCTATAAAGTATGCCATGCTCTGTACCAAACATGTTGTGTACCTTGCCATGAGTTTGTCAAGGGGGTACAATAGTGATCCAGGAGTAGATCACTGTACAGCGGTCAAAATTATCCTTAGTAACTGGATGACTAAGGAAATGTTTCTCGATTATGGAGGTGATAAAGAGTTCGTCGTAAAGGGTTACGCCGATGCAAGCTTTGACACTAAATCCAGATGACTCTAAGTATCAATCTAGATGCGTATTGAAAGTGGGAGCAATTAGCTAGAGTAGCTCTATGCAGAGTATTGTAGACATAGAAATTTGCAAAATACATACGGATCTGAATGTGACAGACCCGTTGACTAAACTTCTCTCACAAGCAAAACATGATCACACCTTATTACTCTTGGGTATTAATCACATAGCGATGTGAACTAGATTATTGACTCTAGTAAACCCTTTGGGTGTTGGTCACATGGCGATGTGAACTATGGGTGTTATTCACATAACAATGTGAACTATCGGTATTAAATCACATGGCGATGTGAGCTAGATTATTGACTCTAGTGCAAGTGGGAGACTGAAGGAAATATGCCCTAGAGGCAATAATAAGGATGTTATTTGTATTTCCTTATATCATGATAAATGTCTTTTATTCATGCTACAATTGTATTAACCGGAAACTTGATACATGTGTGAATACATAGACAAAACAGTATGTCCCTAGTATGCCTCTACTAGACTAGCTCATTGATCAAAGATGGCTATGTTTCCTAGCCATAGACATGAGTTGTCATTTGATCAACGGGATCACATCATTAGGAGAATGATGTGATGGACTAGACCCATCCGTTAGCATAGCACTATGATCGTTTAGTTTTACTGCTATTGCTTTCTTCATGACTTATACATGTTCCTATGACTATGAGATTATGCAACTCCCGAATACCGTAGGAACACCTTGTGTGCTATCAAACGTCACAACGTAACTGGGTGATCATAAAGATGCTCTACAGGTGTCTCCAAAAGTATTCGTGGTGTTGGCATAGATCAAGATTAGGATTTGTCACTCCGAGTGCCGGAGAGGTATCTCTGGGCCCTCTCGGTAACACACATCACAATAAGCCTTGCAAGCAAAAGACTAATGAGTTAGTCACGAGATGATGTGTTACGGAACGAGTAAAGAGACTTGCCGGTAACGAGATTGAACTAGGTATAGAGATACCGACGATCGAATCTCGGGCAAGTAACATACCGATGACAAACGGAACAACGTATGTTGTTATGCGGTTTGACCGATAAAGATCTTCGTAGAATATGTAGGAGCCAATATGAGCATCCAGGTTCCGCTATTGGTTATTGACCGGAGATGAGTCTCGGTCATGTCTACATAGTTCTCGAACCCGTAGGGTCCGCACGCTTAACGTTTGATGACGATCGGTATTATGAGTTTATGAGTTTTGATGTATCGAAGGTAGTTCGGAGTCCCGGATGAGATCACAGACATGACGAGGAGTCTCGGAATGTCCGAGACATAAAGATTGATATATTGGACGACTATATTCGGACACCGAAAGTGTTCCGGAAAAGTTTCGGATTTAATTGGATTGCCGGAGGGGGTTACCGGAACCCCCTACGAGGGGGGATGGTCCATAGTGGGCCTTGAGGAAAGGAGAGAGGCAGCCCATAGAGGCTGGTCGGCGCCCCACCTAGGGATCCTAGTTGTACTAGGATTGGGGGGGGCGCCACCTCTCCCTCTTTTCCTTTCCCTCTCTTCCTTCTTGGTGGACTCCTACTAGGAATAGGATTGCAATCCTATTCCTAGTAGGATTGCCCTAGCCGCACCATAAGAGGCCGGCCGGCCCTCCCCTCTTGCTCCTTTATATACGGGGGCAGGGGGCACCCAAAGACGCACAAGTTGAATTGTTCTAGCCGTGTGCGGTGCCCCCCTCCACAGAAACACACCTCGGTCATACCGTCGCAGTGCTTAGGCGAAGCCCTGCGCCGGTAGATACATCATATCCGTCACCACGCTGTCGTGCTAACAAAACTCTCCCGTGAAGCTCAGCTGGATCAAGAGCTCGTGGGACGTCATCAAGCTGAACGTGTGCTGAACGCGGAGGTGTCGTACGTTCGGTGCTTGATCGGTTGGATCGCGAAGAAGTTCGACTACATCAACCGCGTCACTTGACGCTTCCGCTTCCGGTCTACGAGGGTACGTAGACACACTCTTCTCTCTCGTTGCTATGCATCTGGTAGATAGATCTTGCGTGATCGTAGGAAAATTTTAAAATACTATGTTCCCCAACACCTACAACCAGGAGCTCGTGCTGCCTCCATGCACCTCCGGTGGTCTCTCGTCGTAGAGCCGTGCAAGTCCTTCGTTCGTCAAGATGGCCAAGTCCGGGGATAACAAACGTGTACCACTACCTCCCACGACACTGCGACGACGACCTTCAAGTTTGACTACACGGATTCCACGAGTACCACGACGACCCTTGCGCCAAGTACCACTACGCCCGGAGCACTCGGAACCCTCAAGTACCCCTACCGATGACCGTGAACGACTACTTCCACTACCGTCGCGACGACTACTTCCTCTACGACCCTCGAGTACGACTACATACGAGAACCGCGAGTACCACTACATCCATGTGTACCACTATCGTCGCCGACGACCCGTGTAATGCAAGCGTCAAGTTCGACTACCGTCGCCGTGTACCACTACTTCCTTTTGGCAACGTGAACGACAACTTCGACAACGACCGCCTCGAGAACGTCTACTTCCACTACTTCCACTACGTCCCTCGACGACTCGAACCGCTTCGAGAACGAACGCTTCGAAGGTATAACCCCGAGACAATGACCCGTGGACGAATGCTTGTTGTGTTGAATGAGATGCTTCCCTTGTGCACTGGGATGCCGAGCCTGATCGGATTTCCCTAAGATAAGGGGTGATGATATTATATTTATCACTTCAACTAATCGTAAGAGCTTGTGATGGGCTATGTTGGGACACCCCTGCAGGGTTATAATCTTTCGAAAGCCGTGCCCGCGGTTATGTGGCAGATTGGAATTTGTTAATGTTCGGTTGTAGAAAACTTGACAGAGGATCCGAAGTAAAACACACAACGGTGTGAGTAACCGTGACTGTCTCTTTTCAGTTTGAGAAGAGAACACGGTGGGGTTATGTTTGACTCATAAGTAGTTCAGGATCTTTAGCGATCACTACTAGTTGCGACTGTTTGCGTAGATGCTCATCTTATTCTTGTACTCGTAAGCTAGCCACCATATTATGCTTAGCCGCTGCTGCAACCTCACCACTTTACCTCTTCCTACCCATAAAGCTTTGCTAGTCTTGATACCCATGGTTATGGGATTGCTGAGTCCTCGTGGCTCACAGATACTACAACACCAGATGCAGGTTCAGCCGAGAATGATGCAGGAGCTGGTTCAAGTACTTCACTGGGAGCTCGATGAAGAGAGTTTGGCCGTATGCTTGTGACGTTTTCGACGATCAGTAGTGGTTTCTACTAGGGGCGATTCGGACCTGTGGCTTTATGTTTGTTTTTGGTATCTTTCATTTGGATCTTCGCCCGTAGTTGGGTTGTGATGTTTTGAATGATGTTTTGCTTTTGTAATGTATTGTGTGAAGTGGCGAGTGTAAGCCAACTATTCTTTTGCAATTTCATCCCTATTCTTACATGAGTCGTGCAAAGATACCAAACTTGAGATCATTCCAGAATGGGCTTATACCTTTAAGTCGTGCCTCGACACGTAGGAGGTATAGTCCCATCCGGGGCATTACAGGGGAGGCCGGCGGGTCTCTCTAGGCGCGCCAAAGGGAGGAGGAATCCTCCTCCTAGTAGGAGTAGGACTCCTCCTAGTAGGAGTAGGACTCCTCCTTTCCTAGTCCTACTAGGAGGGGAAGGAAGGAGAGGGGGAGGAGAAGGAAAGAGGGGGCGCAGCCCCTCCCCTAGTCCAATTCGGACTAGGCCCATGGGGCGCGCGGCTAGCCCTCGTGGGTTCTCCTCTTTTTCCCCTAATGCCCACTAAGGCCCATATGTACTCCCGTATTCCCGTAACTCCCCCGATACTCCAAAAAATACCCAGATTACTCGGAACCTTTCCAATGTCTGAATATAGTCGTCCAATATATCGATCTTTACGACTCGACCATTTCGAGACTCCTCGTCATGTCCCCGATCTCATCCGGGACTCCGAACTACCTTCGGTACATCAAAACACATAAACTCATAATACCGATCGTCATCCAACGTTAAGCGCGCGTACCCTACATGTTCGAGAACTATGTAGACATGACCGAGACTCATCTCCGGTCAATAACCAATAGTGGAACCTGGATGCTCATATTGGCTCCTACATATTCTACGAAGATCTTTATCGCTCAAACCGCATAACAACATACGTTGTTCCCTTTGTCATCGGTATGTTACTTGCCCGAGATTCGATCGTCGGTATCTCAATACCTAGTTCAATCTCGTTACCGGCAAGTCTCTTTACTCGTTCCGTAATACATCATCCCGTGACTAACTCATTAGTCATTTGCTTGCAAGGCTTATTATGATGTGTATTACCGAGAGGGCCCAGAGATACCTCTCCGACACTCGGAGTGGCAAATCCTATTATTGATCTAGGACAACACCACGAACACCTTCGGAGACACCTGTAGAGCATCTTTATAATCACCTAGTTACGTTGTGACGTTTGATAGCACACAAGGTGTTCCTCCGATATACGGG
Organism: Secale cereale; assembly: GCA_902687465.1. Lineage (NCBI taxonomy): Eukaryota > Viridiplantae > Streptophyta > Magnoliopsida > Poales > Poaceae > Secale > Secale cereale. The sequence goes on along the minus strand of LR738715.1, from coordinate 552,191,344 downwards.
AGTTGCATAATCTCATAGTCATAGGAACATGTATAAGTCATGAAGAAAGCAATAGCAGTAAAACTAAACGATCATAGTGCTAAGCTAACGGATGGGTCTTGTCCATCACATCATTCTCCTAATGATGTGATCACGTTGATCAAATGACAACTCATGTCTATGGTTAGGAAACATAACCATCTTTGATCAATGATCTAGTCTAATAGAGGCATACTAAGGACACTCTGTTTTGTCTATGTATTCACACATGTACTATGTTTCCGGTTAATACAATTCTAGCATGAATAATAAACATTTATCATGATATAAGGAAATAAATAATAACTTTATTATTGCCTCTAGGGCATATTTCCTTCAGAGTGGTCCACCTCTGGATGTAATCTCTCAAAGTTCCATTCAGCTTTTGGACGCAATGCTGCAATTCCGCCAGTCCGGCTGGTCGTTTGCAAGTGCCTTCAAAGGTCCTGACAAACACTCGGGGTCAATTCTTCCCAGCTGAATATGCTATGAGGGGCCAACTGATTTAGCCAAGCTCTGGCCGAGCCTTCCAGTATCAGAGGGAGGTGCTTCATGGCTACATCATCGTTGTCGCCACCAATCTGCACAGCCACTCGGCAATCCTCTAGCCAAGTATCTGGCTTCGACTCACCATTAAACTTGCTCACCCCTGCCGCCAACCTGAAGTTTGGAGGTATCTCAGCGGCCCTGAAACATTCGGGCCCAGAAACATGTACTCTGCTGCCACTCGACGGTCCCTGTCCTGTCCTTCTCTGTGTGCCCGGTTTCTGTCGACCAGACCTTGCACAAGAATTGATCTTGCATCAAAGCCGAGTTTTTTGGGATCTACAGGGATCCTCCACTCATCACCATGAGGGCGCCTGCCATCGTACCGTCGGAGCGAGTACGATCCGCTCCCCGGAGGTGGCGTGGGCACTCGACGGTGGTCATCTCGTCCGAGTTGACGGTCATACTGATCATAGTTCCGAACCAGATGTTGCTCTTGGCGGGGCCCACGACTTCACGCCGTGGGGGCGATCTTGGGCTGTGAACCGACCAGACTATGTCCGCTGCCACGAACCTGCTGTGAATTCTGTTGCGTGACTGGGAAACGGCTGAATTTTGTTCACCTGCTGCTCGGAGCAGCGCTCGAATCTGCAGCAAACCTCTTCCAGCTTCCGATTGGGATGGCTGGATCGACTCTGCAATACGGGCTACGGTTGTAAGATTCTGAATCGGAGTGCGGTATACCTGGGGCTCGCGAGGAGACAAACTATCGCTGCCGTCGACTGGATTCGGGAATCAGTCGGCAGGGCCGATCGTCGAGTGAACGCTGAAGGTTCTCCAGACGCACGCGCTCGGCCACGGTGGCTAGGCGCGTGGCTTCCAGGGCCCGAGCCTCGGAAGTCTCTCCCAAGATGGGGGTCTGAAGCGCTTCAATGTTGTGGCGACGCACCTCTTCTCTTTGCTCCGCAGTGAGGAGCTGAGGCACGTACCCATCGTGGTCGTACGACTGACCATCGTCGCTACCACCGCCATCACCGCGAGGGTACCCAGGCGGACTGCGACGGGAGCCAACCATGAAGACCTCTGCCGCGGGGTCGCTGCTCCCGCACTCGGAAAGTGTATCTAAGGAACCAGTCGACAGATCGACCGACCCGTAGTGGTACTCGTCGGGCTCGATTGTCATGACTTGGGGGGTGGCCGACTGGCGAGCCACCGCGTGCTTCACCCATCGCTGAAGCCGCGATCGACCGGACCGTTTGCGACGGCGTGCAGCGGGGAGAGCGGATGACGAGGGAGCCGACCGATACTGAGTCGACGGGTGCCGGAGAAGGATGCCACAAGCACTCGCGCGAAAGTGCGCCTCCCCGCGGACGGGAAGTGCCTCGATGTCGAGGGGGGCCTCTTGAAGCCAGGCGGAGTCGTCGGCGATGAAGATGAGCGCGCCGAGTCGGATCTCGCGGCCCAGAGCTAGACCACCGCTAGAAACCATGTTGATGAAGATCGGAAAAAACTTGCAACCTCACCGGAAGTCGCTAAGACACCTGCCCCACAGTGGGCGCCAACTGTCGTGGTACTAAGCCTGACAATAAGAGTAGGGGGTACGTAGGAGGAGGCAAGGTCCTAGCTACGGCGAGGTTGTGCACACGAGGTTTACGAGTTCAGGCCCCTCTCGGAAGATGTACAAGCCCTACGACTCGGTGCCCGAAGGTTGTCGACTGGAACATGGGATGTGTGTTACAGGGGGGTGCGAACCCTTGTACCGAAGGAGGGGTGGCTTATATAGAGTGCGCCAGGACCCCAGCTGTCTCACGTTACAGAGGGTTCAATGTACTTAAAGATAGGGCGTTACCGATAACACCTATAATAAAGAGTTATAAATGACCTTTAAGACTACGGAGTGAATGCCCGACCGTTGCTATCTGGGGTGGCCGTTGATCTCCTATGCTCCGAGTGATTCTACGTTCGGTCTAGTGACTTTATACTGGTCGAATGGAGTGAGAAACATGATCAAGTGGATTGCACTCTTCGATTACTTCAGGCGGTATCTTTTGTCATCCTTGGAATGTCTTTGATTCCAGGGTAGTGATCTTGGATAGGGCGTCTAGGTCAGGCCTATGACCCCATTCTAGATCTATGGTATCGTCATCCGGCTCTCGGGATACTACCGGTTCGACCGTTCCCAACGGACCATGCCCAATAGTGCTTTAAGAACAATGCTATACAGATTCAACAGTGTATACGAGGAACCAAACAACCGAGGTCCGAAAAGATGCTGCACCGCGCGGGTTTGATTGGGCTCGATGCGGGCAACCAAATGCGCCCATGTAGCCTTGAAGGTGACAGAGGTAAGGAATAAGCGTGGGCGCCGCCGCCCATCGGTCGGCCGCGGCGGTCGGTGCTCGCGGGAACCCAACGAACGATGACCGCGACATTTTCCTAACTCGCATCGAGCGTGCGCTGTGACCAAGCAGTGATCAAAGCAGGCTGCTAAAACTGAGGGCCAGTAGGAAATTCGGGGAAGCGTCTGGAAAGCCAGGGGGCATATATGCCAGCATATTCGCGGCTTCTGCCTGGTGGCAGACCGGAAATTATCTGCACCAACGGACGGGCATATCCGGCCATCAGCCTCTCGATGCGCAGCTGGTCGTCGTCGGAGACCCCACCGCGCCACGAGACGCCCGTCGGCCGTCCCGCACAGATCTCCGGATCTTCCGTGCCCGCCCGTTCCTGTCGCCGTTTCGCTTCACGTGCGGTGCCTGCGGTTCTCAGCAATTCGAAAAAGGGAACACACTCACGTGTACCCCAGCAGCTCAAGTGCAGAACCGAACATGGAAAAACGTCAAGCCAGCAAAGACGCCACATAACTCCATGGCTCAGAGGATCCCGGGCAGCTGGATTCCACACCGTCCAGGTCGGACAAACTCGCGGGGGTCGCCGCCGCTTGCCGTCGTCGGCGGCCACCAAACCTTCCGGACCACCTGCTACCCACCCCAGTCACAGCCATAGAACCACCCAGGCCGAGCCACGTAAACCCATTCACGCCCCAAGCAAAAAAGAACAATTCCCATCCAAAAAATCAAATCCCACTTGGCGTCCGTTTGTTTAGCCGCATTATTGGAAGGCCAGGTATTTTTCTCCTGGCACCGAAGGGAAAGCAAAAATGCCTTTGTTCTTTCTTGCGCGAGAAACCACGCCGCACGAACGTCAGCAAACGCCCCTCGCATTTCTTTCCTTTCTTTCTCGCCCGAGAAACCACGGGCGGCCAGCAGACGTGTACCTACCTCCAGGCCTCGCAATGACACGCGGGCCGCGCCGACTTCCGGGCCCACGGCTCATCGAGACACCCGGGGGGCTCTGCCTTGTGGAGAAAGGCGTGGAAGGGACAGGTCACCCGCGCACCTCGCCCGAAATCAATTCGTCTGGATTTGTTTATTAGTTTGCTCGATATTCCATTTCGCCTTTCCTCTCCTGGCTTTATAAAACCGGGTGCTTAAACCCTCCCCACCTCTCCATATCTGCTTCCAGACACTTCCCCCGTCCCGTTCCCAGCCAACCTCCAATCTCCGTCTCGCGTCGCAGCGGCAGTTCCACTCCCTCGCCATGGGTAAATTGCTCTTCGAATTCCTGCTGCTTCGCATCCTGATCTAAGTGCTGATTGTTTTTTGCTGATCGATTTTACTCTTTTGCTCTTTGTGCTTGGTTTGGGACGCATGCAGGCAAGATTAAGATCGGAATCAACGGTGAGTTTTCCGTCTCCTTCTCGCGCGCGCCTCTGGATTCACCGATCGGTGTTGGTGTGCCTCTGTTTTGACTCGAGTGATTGTTTTCGCTCAGGTTTCGGAAGGATCGGGAGGCTCGTCGCCAGGGTCGCCCTCCAGAGCGACGATGTCGAGCTCGTCGCCGTCAACGACCCCTTCATCACCACCGAGTACATGGTATGCCCCTCGATCTGCGAATTTCACACGCTCCGATAGCTAGATCTGGTGGTCTAAAAGGTTTTAGAGTGCTTTTACCTGTGATTTCTTCTGTTAGCATGCCTGCTGCTTGTGGTTGTTCTGTTAGCGCTCTATGAGGTCTGAGAGTTCGCGTGATTTTGGAGTGGTCTCTAGCTTGTTAAGAGTTCAGGCCTGATTTTGCTAGTAAAGTAGTATTAGTCGCCTTCTGTAGCATGGCTTTAGATATCATGATTCTGCTCGGTTGGTTATATTAATTGAGTTGAATTCTGTGGTTTTGTGTGATGTGCAGACCTACATGTTCAAGTACGACACCGTTCACGGCCCCTGGAAGCATAGTGACATCAAGCTTAAGGACGACAAGACGCTGCTATTCGGCGAGAAGCCAGTTACCGTCTTTGGCGTCAGGTAGTATTGATAGTATAGCCTCTTCGGATGGTTTTTGTTTTTAAGTTGTGGAATTAATGTTTGATGTTCTTTTGCCTAAAGGAACCCTGAGGAGATCCCGTGGGGTGAGGCTGGTGCTGATTACGTTGTGGAGTCCACCGGTGTCTTCACTGACAAGGACAAGGCTGCTGCTCACTTGAAGGTATAACTGACGTTATGGTTTTCGCTCATTCACACATCATATTGACGTTCGATTAGAAGTTGTGTCCTGCTCCGTATATATTTATTTCTTTGTATAGTGTGTATAAACTTGATGAGAAAACGAACACTTTATTTCTTCAGTGTGTAAAAACTTGACGAGAAAACGAACACACTCTCCCTCAAAGAGAGGAGAGTAAAGCAGAGAGTCTAATGCTGTTTGTCCCAATTTGTTTAGTTGGTTTCGTTGCTTAGGTACACTAGTAGTAAACACTGCCTTCATGGTAGTACACTCAGTGTCGTAGTAATCATTAATTTTACCGGTTTATCTCAAATACTGAGTTCTTCTAGCTTGTTTTAATTAATTTTTTCTGCTAGCTGTATGCAAGTGCCGCTGTTCTTCACGGCCTTTGGTTTTGCATTGTATTTCCAACACTAGTGATGTGATGATAACTTACATTCTTCACTGAATATTAGGGTGGTGCCAAGAAGGTTGTCATCTCTGCCCCAAGCAAAGATGCCCCTATGTTTGTGGTTGGTGTCAATGAGGACAAGTACACCTCAGACGTTAACATTGTCTCAAATGCTAGCTGCACCACTAACTGCCTTGCTCCCCTTGCTAAGGTATGTTTTGTTTCTTTGCGTCATCTTACCTAGACTGCTATTGGGATTGGGTTCATTTTGTAATAATAATGTTTTTGTCATACACCAGATCATCAATGACAACTTCGGTATTATTGAGGGTTTGATGACTACTGTTCATGCCATCACTGGTAAGATTTTGTTGGCGGTTTGGCAGTTCTCGTAAGTTATCTGCCTTGGTAATCTTGGTAACTTGACATTGGTGTACTTGCCTCTCAGCCACACAGAAGACTGTTGATGGTCCCTCGAGCAAGGACTGGAGAGGTGGCAGGGCCGCAAGCTTTAACATCATTCCCAGCAGCACTGGTGCTGCCAAGGTATGCCACGAACAGCATTGTGCATTTGCTGTTTTGAATGGATTGCTTACCTTTTCCCCTATTGCTTGTGTTGTGCATATCGGGTACATGTTTTTTCCTTGTGATATAATTCTGTTATTGTGAATTGATATACTAAACTGAACTTTGGTTTCATTATCAACATTGTGCATGCTTATTTCATTTCTGGTCTTCCAGTGGACCAGAATAGTAGCATGCAGTTTCTTCCTTAATTGGAGTACATCACTTCACCTAATGATATGATTGGTTTCAGGCTGTTGGTAAGGTTCTTCCTGAGCTGAATGGCAAGCTTACCGGTATGTCTTTCCGGGTTCCCACTGTGGATGTGTCAGTTGTTGATCTCACTGTTAGAACCGAGAAGGCTGCATCATATGATGACATCAAGAAGGCTATCAAGTAAGTTGTTGAGAAAGATCTACTTCTATTTCCTGCCTGTCTGCCCTTGTGTAACCATACGACGAGGATCTGACGGTGTTCCTGAATGGTGCTGATGAGTATGCAAATTATTTTCAGGGCTGCATCTGAGGGGAAGCTCAAGGGGATCATGGGTTACGTTGAGGAGGATTTGGTCTCCACCGACTTTGTTGGTGACAGCAGGTATGCTCGATGTCGTAATGCTGCTGGCAAAAGCTACTGGTGTTCTCAGATAGTAACCGTTCTCCATGTTATATTTTTTCATTTATTAGGTCGAGCATCTTTGATGCCAAGGCCGGAATTGCTCTGAACGACCATTTTGTCAAGCTTGTCTCCTGGTATGACAACGAGTGGGGTTACAGGTGAGTTGCCATAACGGATTTATTTCTACAACATGCTATCCAATGTCTCTGTTTCATCGCTTCAGCTTCAGCCTGTGACACTTGAATCTTATTCCTACGCAGCAACCGTGTTGTGGACCTGATCCGCCACATGGCCAAGACTCAGTAGAGCGTTCTGCTTTCCTCTCTGGCGCCTGGGTCAGAGGTGTCCCTGCTTTGTCTATGCGAAGAATAAATGTGGATGGTGTCGCCAGACGACGCCTGGTTCATGTTAGTTGGACATGAGTTACCTTCTTTTTTCCGCATCAACTAAGTACTAGTATCTGTAATGGGGTTGCTAAATCAAGTACTCTTTTTTGGTTGTGGTCTTGTGTTTGCTTGAATAGAGAAAGATAACTCTGTTAACTCGCCCGTGTCTTGGATTTCTGCTTTTGGTTGGTTTGAGATTGTCGTTGGTTCAGATGTTTGATGCTTGTGCAGCATGAGCCAGAATTGTGTTGCTGCAATGGCTTTAAGGTCCCTTAGGTTCACCTTTCAAAAGCAGATTTTGTGCAGCAGATTATTGGAACCCAAACCAGCTTTCAACAACATTTGCTTTGACAACAGGGGGCGCCATCCATCTCTGAGTAAGTATAATTTACAACCAAAAGCATTAAGTGAGCTTCCTTCTGCTCCCAGTGCCCAGGGCAAAGTTTGAGATTCTTATAAGCTGTGGCCGGAGATTGCTCTATTTTGAATCTGGAAAACTAAGCGCCATATCAGCTTTGCAAGGGAATGAAGCTTCAGGCTCTTTCACTTCTGTAAAAGAAGTCGGCAACATATGAAAAATAGAATCTGGTTTCTTGAAGTTCCTTGTTTTGTGTTCAGGTGCTACCGTGTGCATCGGATGTTGTGGCATATTTTTCAAAAATATCTAGCACAGTAGGCACAACATCAATGTATTTTGTCACAAAAATCCATATCACATTGCTTGACCTTGATGTTTTGCAATCTAGCACATTAGGCACAACATCAATGTATATTGTCACAAAAATCCATATCACATTGCTTGACCTCAATGTTTTGACTGAGGCATCGATCCATTACACGTCGGGATGCTTTCTACACGTCGGGATGCATCAAAGCCAAGGCTTCTTGCCTTTCCTTTGACGGCTCTATGCCTAAAAACCAGCCTCCGATATCAGTACTAAATATTTGCCATGGCTGTAGTTCAAATTATAATTTGATTTGCGAGGCCCTCTCATATCTTCCAATTCTTTGGTTGGTTTTCTGGGGCCTAACTTGAGTGCGTGATTTCTTTCAGCTAGAGCTACAATGTGGGGACCCTGACTCATCAATTGCGATCATCGAATGCATGTATACAATGATTCCGGAGATCTTACTGAATACATAGAAACTGAATAACGAGAGTTTTACATCCATACGTACCGTATTACACAAGTAGGATCATTATGATCAAGTTTTGAGTATAACATTGCAGCGTAAATCTTTGTTGACAACTTGGATCCATGCCATCTGCCAACTCTGTAGGCATTCTGACTAGGAAGCGTCCTAGCTCGCATGTTCGTTACCAAGGTACTCTTCATTGTACCTGTTCTTTCATTCAGTGGCAAGCCAATGAGTACATTGAATGTACTCGCAAGCAACCCATGTTTTTGGATCAAGGTAACAATGCATGATATAACAATAAGTAGGTAACCTAGCATCAAGCTAGTTGGAATTTCAATGACATGTCCTTTCAACTTATGAAGCATGCATCAATGAACTCTGGTAACCATGTGAACATGTTACAGATATCAACATAAATAGAGTTTGGATCAACTCCAGCTTAATCAACATGTCAAGTCATCTGCCTTGACTCAAATAGTTCTCTTCCACATACACACATACCAAGTTTGTAAAATACTCGACATAGTTAAGTAGCATCACCCAACTGCCCTTGACCGTGGGCATGGCTATCCGAATAGTTTGACACTCTGCAGAGGTTGCACATTTTACCCACAAGATTTGGGAAGCTTTTGTGTCAACCACGGTCCCGCGGTACCTCAAGTACTCAGGGGAAGCACTGGATCACTATCTTTCCGTATGCGACATTAACATAGATTCCACTCGTTGGTACATGGCCCTCGTATATAAGCATAAAGATCTTGAGACTCTGCCCTTTTCATTATCACACATACAGGATCAACGGTGTGTCCGGTGCTCTGTAAAAACAGTAATGGCCGCCTATCCAAGCACGACCCCGTTCCGAGAGTGAACTAACATCACCCCGTCATTAGTAATGTGGGCACCATGCCAGCATCGGACTAGGTAATCAATAATGCCCCGTCTCATAAGAGGTAGAGTGGTTGTATAAGTTTGGTTGGGACGGTAGACAATATTAAATCTAATCCATCTTTTACACACACAAATGCTTGCTCTGGTACACCACTTCTTCCTCAAGTGGTGACCTAGTTCAACGTCTCACACGGGCATTAAGGGCACCTGATGGGGTTTTCGAAAAGAATGTAACCACAAGGTGTTCATGAACATCATGCAACATTATGCATTAATAATTAAACTTTTGACATCAAATCTCCAAGCACAAGGTAGAGCTACGGATATGGGCATACATCATTTGGTGAATCACAACAAGTTCATCTCCGTCACTTTCATCATCATGCAATCAGAAAAATGTACCGATGAATAAGATAGGTATCATGGTCAAATGGATGCTTGACTGGCTCAACCAAGTCTTCGAGGTCTTAAAATCCGGTGGGCACCAACTGTCGTGGAATTAGCACGACAGATGTCCGGTTTAGCGGACTTAGTCGTGAGGTCGCGCATCTATGTAGTAGCTTGAGATGGGTTGAGCGGAATCGAGAGACGCGATGCAAAACAAGGGTTTAGACAGCTTCGGGCCCCGGGAAACATCATCCGGAATAGCCCTACGTGCTGTTTGAGGCTAGATCTCATTATGATCCTCATGGTCTCGCCGGTAAACCGGCTCTTGGTGTCTAGCCCTAGGAACTTGTGAGAACTCCTCAGAACCTTGTCCCTCTTTGGGGAGCCTTGCCCCTCCTTATATATGTTGAAGGGGTGGGTTACATGTAGAGTCCTAATAGGATTAGGATTGCTTTATTACAAGGAGTCCTAGTCTTGCTTCCTTTGTAGGAGAATATTCCTTGCGCTTTATTCATAAACCGGCCCACCATACATGAACCGGCCTTCTAGGCCTTGGGCTTTGTCATCCGTGATCCGCCACCCGGGTTACCAGTGAGTGGTATTATTTAGGCAGGTTGCTTGTAAACCGTCTGGTTACGACGGATCGCCAATGAATCACCAAGTGTAAACCGTCAAATAAACCGCCAAGTCCGGCCGGGTCATAATTCCATCCGGTTCATACCGCGGGGTATATCCCCGACACTTCTGGTCCAACTCCTTCGCCAACTTCACAATCTAATGTCGCAAAGTACCGGGCACACAATAAGGCAATAGCACAAATAGAAAAATAAAAGTGCTCATAAAAATGTCAACTTATTTTTATTAAATATTAGGATGAAAACTAAGAATGGAAAATTCTTAGTCTTGGAATTGGAGCTATGGAATAAGAGACATGGATTTTCAAATATGGGTTTAAATGCTCAAATTTGAATTTTAATTTGAACAGTACAAAAAAGTCTGATGGATGTGCATGAAAGTTGCACCATTAAATAGGTGGGATTTTTACAATAATTTAGGAGTTGGAATTATTGCATTTGGATATTTATTTAATCATGTGGAATTATTAGAAAACAGACAAAAAATGAAAAGGGAAAAGGGCACTGTGCCACCGGGCTAGAATGGCCACAGTGCAGCGACCCAAAGGGAAAATAGGCCCAGGCGAGCCGGAGCGGCGCGCGCGCCAGGTTTCAAATCTGACGGGCTGGGCCCGGCATCAGAGAGAGAGAGAGAGGAGAGCGAGGGAGAGGTGAGGATGACAAGTGGGCTCCACCTGTCATCTCTAACCTCGCAGCAGAGAGGCCAGCGAGCTCACAAGCGACGTTTCCGGGCATGGCAGGACGAGCTGATGGCACGGCTGGCTTCCTCGTCGTGTCGCCATTCGGGTGGTGGTGGATGTGGTCACCGGAGTGGCCTGGTTTGCCAGTGACGAGGTCACGCGGTGGAGGAGCTTCGAGCGTCGGTGGTTCTGGCTGTTTCTGGCTGCAAAAGAAGCGGGGAGGAGAGGGGAAAGGGTCAGTGGGCTACGGTGGTTCCAGATCGAGGAAGAGGAGCGGCGGAGGAGGTATGTACCTCGTGAACGCCAGCGAGCCGAAGCGGCGAAGCTCGAGCTCGGGCCCCTCTGGAGAGGTGTGGGTGGTGCAAGGGGCCGATAGGGAGTGAGAGGGAGCGAGTGGTGAGGAAAGAAGGGCTCGGGGAGGCCTTTAAATAGGCGGGCGATGGCTCACCGTGGACCTGTGCGTCAGCGAGGTCATTGTCATCACTACGGGTCATGGGGGCTTGCAGAGATGTGCTAGGGGTGCTTGTGGGGTTGGTCTAGGGCTAGGGGAAGGAATAGAGAGAGCGAGGAAGGCCAAAGGCGCCGCGCGTGCGAGGGGAGCAGCAGGGGGGAGAAGGAGGAGGGTGACAGGGGTGTAGCATGCTGCGGACGTCGAGGCGCATCGTTGGGCGTGCTGGGGAGGCCCGAGGTGGCCGGAGGCATTTGGCAGAGGGCGGCTACAGTGCTTGGCCGCACTGTAGCGCGCTCTAGAGCGTTCATATGGCCGGCATTGCCATTTTAAAAGGCCAGGGGCATGCCCTCTTGTGTCTTGGAGCTTCCTAGGATCCTCTAGAGTGGACATGAGCTAGGTGGGGTGCTGCATATACAAATGGGAGAGAGAGAGAGAGAGGTGTTGTGATGGGTGAACACAGAGAGAAAGAGGTGGGTTTTACCCCCAAATAATTGAGCTGTGGGTTGCAATTGTTACTGGAGGTAGAAGGGGACTAGGAGGAGTTGTGGTAAGAATTTTAACTCATGGGGAATAGTGGAAGAGGTCAAAATGATAATTTTTTAAACATGTCAGAAGGTGTTTGATGCAAGTTTGACCCACTTGTACTCATCTCCTCCTTGTGCCACTTGATGGGGGTGTTGTGCATGACCATGTGGCACTGTGGTAGAAATTTGAGCTCATTTGGATAAAATTGCCAATGTAACTTTTGTAAACCCTAGAAATCAACAGAAATGGATTTTCTTAGATCTAGCTAACCTAATCTCTTCTCCTTGATGCACCACTTGGTGTAGTGTCATTATTTGAGGATTTGAGCATGTCCACAAAAATTGATATTAAAAGGAGAATGGTGGCAATGTAGAGTTGTTCAAATTTGGTTCTGTACATAGAGGGCTTTGGGGTACTTTGATCAAGTTATACTTCTCTCCAACTTGTGCAATTTGGTCTAGATGCATAATTACACCATTTGAGCATGTGCACCAAGTGTGAGAGCATTTGGACATGTCTGGCAATGTAAAGTTGCTCAAACTTCAAAATGGACATAAGTAGTTTTGAGGGGTTTTGGTAATGTTATCTTCTTCTCCAAGACATGAGACTTGGTAAGATCACCAAATAGGGAATTTATGACATGGTAGAATTTTCCTGAAATTTTCAGAGAAAAATTCCTTTGTAGATATTTCAAAACCTTGAAATATATAGAAAGTGTTTTTGATGGTTTTGACCAATATGTTGAACATGACCAGGTGGTGAATCTCTTATATATGGACAATATATGTCCAATGAGCTTCCCTAAATTTTCTTAAATATTTTTGAAACAGTAAAATAATTTTAACATATTAAAGACCATTTCTGGCCTAAAGAAAAAACCTTTCAATAAAATAGGAAAATAACTTTTAAAATAATGTTTTTGTGACTTTTGGGAGTCCTATATCTAATAGGAGTCAAATATAAATTTTAAAAAAATTCACATCCTTAATTAAATATTTGTAGTTCAAGTCTCAATTTTGGGGGTTTTGGAGAAAACCTAATTTAGAAAATATTTTTTTGGCCAAATTATTTTTGTAAGAAAATACTATTCTGTTCTATACACATGGCATGATCATTGGGCAAAGTTTTGGATCAAGGAGAAGGAGTATAAGAGTTGGAGGGTTTATTTGATTTTTAGAGCACTTGCAAACAGTAAACAAAAATCCAATCAAGCAAAGTTCAAAACACTCAAAAGTTTTGTCAAACCACAATTTTCATGATTTATTGTCTTAAGTATTGTGGCATGAAAATCAGGGTGTGACATACAACTTTCAGCCAGTTTTTCAAATTCAATTATGAAATCAGAGGCATTTCAGAGAGAGAGAGAGAGGGAGAGGGAGAGGGAGAGAGAGAGAGAGAGAGAGAGAGAGAGAGAGAGAGAGAATGTTGCTTAAGCATGAAAACATTGGTGACACAACATCGATGTATATTATCCTAAAATTTCATATCAAAATTCAAAATGTTGCTCGCGATACAAAAATGATTAATTTGACATCAATGTGACAATTGGCCAAATCTAAAGCCAAATTTATATATGTATTACCTCTGTTTATTTTTATAAGACGTTTTAGACATTCAGACATTGTTCAAAATAGTACAAAGCAAGCTGTCTGAAACGTCTTATAAAAACAAACAGAGCAAGTACTTACTATTTAGTGTCGAATTTGTCATTTTATTTTCTGAGCTATATTTTGATTTTTTGAGACAAAATGCATTATTTTTTAGTTTTAATTTGAAATTCTGTGACAAAACACATTTGTGTTGCGTAAAGGTGCTATTTTAATTATTTTTGTATATTTAAAATGTGCTAGGGGAGTTCGATGCATGGGTTGCATCACAAGGGTGGATCCTGACTAGGCATGGGTTGCAGCGCTCTGAAATTCTTTAAGCTCGATACTATTGGTTGCTGCACCTGGATCGGTACACATCCTTCATCCTTGTCAAACTTTTCTTTGCGAGAAAACTCCCAAACTATTCATATTCAATCATGGCAGTTCAACGAACACTAGAAATAATAAAAATTACATCCAGATCCGTAGACCACCTAGCGACAACTACAAGCACTGAAGCGAGCCCAAGGCGCGCCATCGTCATTGCCCCTCCATCGTCGGAGCCGGGCAAAACTTGTTGTAGTAGATAGTCGGGAAGTCGTCGTGCTATGGCCCCATAGGACCAGCGCAGCAGAACAGCAACCGCCGCCGATGAAGAGTAGCGTAGATCGGAAGGATCGAACCTGAAAACACATGAACGTAGACAAACTACAACCAAATCCGAGCAAATCCACCAAGGATAGATCCGCGGGAGACACAACTCCACACGCCCACCAATGATGCTAGACACACCATCGAGATAGGGGCTAGGCGGGGAGAACATTATTCCATCCTCAGGGAGCCGCCGTCGTCTCGTCTTCCTGGGTAGAACACAAACCCTAACAATGCGAAGAGACAACTGAAAACGAAGCCCTCCCATTGACAAGGGCCGAGATCCACCGCGCCGCCATGGCCGTGAGGCCACTGGAGACGAGGCGGGCCGATGGCGGCGCCAGTGGGAGGCAAGAAACCCTAGACTTTTCTTGAGAAGAAATCAAGGCTAGAAGAAAAAACATCCTTGTCAAACTTGTCTCTGCTTGTGCCCCTGCTGTCGGGATCAGAGAAGCTGATACAAAACAGTTCGGCAGCAGCATCCCCTTCCTTGCTCTCGGCGCCTATTCGGGGAACTCCTATCTCCCGCTCTCTGCTACGATTTATAGCTTGGAAAAAATGCACCCTCGAAGGGTATCCAACCAAGGGTACCTTACAAAGAGCCAAAGCGATACAACTCAACCTAGCAATTCGACCCATGGATACAATCGCCCATGGGCACACGATCCGAATGAGTAGGATATGTGTCTTCATCTTCACACATGGGCCTGACCCATGAGTAACCCGTTTAGTCGTGGGTAGGGTATGAGTCTTCATCTATACCCATGGGTTACCTGATGGGCTACCCGATTAATATTAATAAATCAATATGACTATTTTACTTCTTATAATTTGTGAGCCGCAAAATACAAATACATATAAGCAGACATGTGTATGTACGCTATACAGAGAACCCATACACATGCATCAGACTACTTGTCACGCTTCAAGTTTTTATTTTTTTATAGAAATGTTTTTTTAGACAACCTCGCGAGACTTTTATTTAACTCGTCACAATGTTTGCATGGACGAACGAAATACCGACGGGCTGGCCAAACCAGACATGGCGGTCAGGCCCCAATGTTAGAGCATGTCTCGCTAAGTTGTGAGCTCAACATTTGAGCTCCTAAATTCATGAACTAAATTACATGAAATAAAAGTAGATTGTCGTTGCTTGATCTCCTTGATGATTGCCCCATAAATAGCTCCACTTCCTCTCTGAGTTTCTTCGACTACTCCCTTACAGTCTGATGCGAGCTGTACTTGCTGAACATGCAAGTCTGTAGCCAGGTCCAAACCCTCGCGAATGGCCATCGCCTCCAAAGTAGTCGGATCTCCGTTGTTAAAAACCATAGCAGATGCTCCAAGGAATACTGATGACCCACAAGTGTAGGGTATCTATCGTAGTCCTTTCGATCCTAACGAGGAGCAGAAGGAAATGATAGGCAGTTTTCAGTAAGGTATTTTCTGCAAGCACTGAAATTATCGGTAACAGATAGTTTTGTGATAAGGTAATTGGTAACAAGTGACAAAAAGTAAAAGTAAATAAGGTGCAGCAAGATGGCCCAATCCTTTTTGTAGCAAAGGACAATCCTGTACAAACTCTTATATGAAGGAAAGCGCTCCCGAGGACACATGGGAATTATCGTCAAGCTAGTTTTCATCACGTTCATATGATTCGCGTTCAGTACTTTGATAATTTGATATGTGGGTGGACCGGTGCTTGGGTGTTGTCCTTACTTGGACAAGCATCCCACTTATGATTAACCTCTATTGCAAGCATCTGCAACTACAAAAGAAGTATTAAGGTAAACCTAACCATAGCATGAAACATATGGATCCAATCAGCCCCTTACGAAGTAACGCATAAACTAGGGTTTAATCTTCTGTCACTCTAGCAACCCATCATCTACTTATTACTTCCCAATGCCTTCCTCTAGGCCCAAACAATGGTGAAGTGTCATGTAGTCGATGTTCACATGACACCACTAGAGGAAAGACAACATACATCTCATCAAAATATCGAACGAATACCAAATTCACATGACTACTTATAGCAAGACTTCTCCCATGTCCTCAGGAACAAAAGTAACTACTCACAAGACATAATATTGTTCATGATCAGAGGGGTATTAATATGCATAGTGGATATGAACATATGATCTTCCACCAAGTAAACCAACTAGCATCAACTACAAGGAGTAATCAACACTACTAGCAACCTACAGGTACCAATCTAAGGTTTTGGTACAAAGATTGGATACAAGAGATGAACTAGAGTTTGAGAGGAGATGGTGCTGGTGAAGATGTTGACGAAGATAACCCTCCCCAAGATGGGAGAGTTGTTGGTGATGACGACGGTGATGATTTCCCCCTCCCGGAGGGAAGTATCCCCGACAGAATAGCTCTGCCGGAGCCCTAGATTGGTTCCGCCAAGGTTCCGCCTCGAGACGGCGGCGTCTAGTCCCGAAAGCCTCCCTATGATTTTTTTCAGGTCAAAACACCTCATATAGGAGAAAATGGGCATCGGGGGGTCACCGGCTGGCCCACGAGGTAGGGGGGCGCGCCCCACCCTCGTGGACAGGTGGTGGCCCCCCTGGCAGATCTCTTTCGCCAGATATTTTTTTATATTTTCTGAAACGATGTTTCGTGGAGTTTCAGAGCTTTTTGAGTTGTGCTGAATGGGTCTGCAATGTTTGCTCCTTTTCCAGCCCAGAATTCCAGCTACCGACATTCTCCCTCTTCATGTAAACCTTGTAAAATAAGAGAGAAAATGCAAAAGTATTGTACATAACGAGTAATAACAACCCATAGTGTAATAAATATCAACATAAAAGCATGATGCAAAATGGACGTATCAACTCCCCCAAGCTTAGACCTCGCTTGTCCTCAAGCGAAAGCCGATATCGAAAAATATTTCCGCATGTTTAGAGATAGAGGTGTCGATAAAAATAAAATACGGACATGAGGGCATCATGGTCATTCTTATAACAACAACACACATATATTGTCATATGATTCTTATGCTAAAGTAACAATTCAGTCACAATGTCAAGTATGACTCAGAAACTTCATTGAAAGCCACAAACTATGATCTCGCATTGAAGCAATTGCAATTTATCGTAACATCGGAAAGAGTCAATATAAGAGCTTTTCAGCAAGCCCACATACTCAACTATCATATAGTCTTTCACAATTGCTTACACTCACGCAATACTTATGGGTATGGAGTTTTAATCGGACACACAGAAAGATAGGGGCTTATGGTATTGCCTCCCAACCTTTTACCTCAAGGGTAATGTCAACAGTAATAGACTATGATATCTTACATCCAAGTGGGTATATATGTCAGGATCTTTCCAACACAATGTGCTTGCCAAAGGATAAAATGTAAAAAGGAAAGGTGATTTTCACCTTGACTCTTATAAGGCAAGAATAATAGATAGGCCCTTCTCAGAGGGAAGCAGAGGTTGACATGTGCTTTTATGGTTGGATGCACAAAATCTTAGCGCAAAAGAACGTCACTTTATATTGCCACTTGTGATAAGGACCTTTATTATGCAGTCCGTCGCTTTTATTACTTACATATCACAAGATCGTATAAAGCTTATTTCCTCCACACTAATAAATCATGCATAGTTTAGAGAGTTTGCAACAATGACAACTTACTTGAAGGATCTTACTCAGTCCATAGGTAGGTATGATGGACTCTCATGGCAAAACTGAGTTTAAGGATGTATGGAAGCACAAATAGTATCTCTACTTGGTGCAAGGAGTTTTGGCTAGCATGAGGGGGAAAGGCAAGCCCAACATGTTGGATGATCCATGACAATATACTTTATTTCGAATATAAGAAAACATAACCCATTATGTTGTCTTCCTTGTCCAACATCAACTTTTTAGCATGTCATATTTTAATGAGTGCTCACAATCATAAAATATGTCCAAGATAGTATATTTGTATATGAAACCTCTCTTTCTTTATTACTTCCTATTAATTGCAATGATGACCAAAACTATGTTTGTCAACTCTCAACAACTTTTATTCATCATACTCTTTATATGTGAAGTACTTACTTCCCATAAGATCAATATGATCTCTTTGATACTTTTCATATTTTCTTTTATTCTCTCATGACCATAGCGAGGAAATCAAGCCCTTGACTCAACACTAATCTTTACTAGTAGAATGCCCGTGCGTTGCTACGGGCAATCCGTCATGTTATTTCCAACACACAGGATGATGCCCACCTCATCTTCGCTATGGTCCCCTCTCTTCTTTACACCGTACTTGCTCATGGACCGCCAAGGAGGAGTCCCACGCCAATTGCCCCGCTCTCTGCCCTGATCATCCCTCATGTTCACACCAATCCGCCACCGCCATCAAGGGGATGAGCCATGCGCCGCCCATGATGGCATTGCCACGTTGTCACATATAGTTGAATGTTGCGCATTACCACGAGACAAAAATATTATTATGCCCGTTGTTCAACATGCAACTGATACACCACTGTTTATTATTAACTTTTGAAGCAACCAACCAATGCATTTATCCTTCTATCCTAACCAAAAAATTGTACAACTTGGTGGAAATATATGAATCCCTCACTTGTGCAATCTGTTGCAAAGTAATCTCTAATGAAATGAAATTTGCCACATTTTCTAAAGTAGAGAAATTATTCTGCTTAGACACCTGCTAACCCCATCCCGCTCACTCTTAACCCTCATTCTTATCATAAAATCCACCAACTCGTATTCCAAGTGAGATAGTAATCGACATAGTCGTGGAAGGCCAGCAGTATGGGACAAGGGCAACAACTGCCTTCCTATCTTAGTTCTAGTACCACATGGTTGTATACTTGACTCGTCCTTTTTCTCACGCTATACCACGACAGCTCTACATTCATGCGTTGCCACGAAAAAAGGAAGCTATGAATGGGAATGTTGGTCGAAAGCATGAAAAATCTTAATGTTTCTCTTCTCTTCCATCCCTTGCGTGCACATACAAATTTATGTATCCGTCAGAGAAGAGCGAAAAAAAAGATTGCACTCATTTTAAATCACCTATACCAAAAACTACTTTTAGGTCACCAAATTTACAAATTTTATGCTCCAATAAGCCAAATGAAAGAGATGGCATATCATGTGGAATCTTGAGTTCCCTTCAACAAAAGTTAGAGCCATGAGCTAAATAGGAGAACCCAAAGAGATAACATTAAAATGGTCTGAGGTGCCAAGGAAACCATCTGAAACCGAATAAACAAAAATCTAGCTGAAATATAGATACTTGATTAATATTGCATGGATCCAACAATCAAGAAAATATAATAAACAGGAGAAAATTTAAGACTTAGTTTGGCAGTGAAGTACTTATAAAGTTCAAGTATTGGAAAACCACAATATTCTAAAGCCAAACACCTCAAAGTATTTAATACTTCAATGGTGTTGAAAACCAAAGTATTCTTGGAATGCTGCTCCAAAGATACAGAGCTCCCAAACGGGGCCTAGGGCTGACGCCCAATGAAAGAATCAGGTTTTGTGAGCCTCACATGACAACTTAAGCTTATTTTTGCTATTCTAATATTTGGTTAGTGCAAAATTTAAATGTCACTTGACCAAGAAAGGGAAGTTCAAAAATCAGTAGAATGCCCGCACATTGCCACGGGCCTTTGATTTGTGTTTTCGACTGCACCTATGAATATAATGCATATCTGTCTATCGCTCCCTCCCCTTCTCTCTCCCACCCTCTCTATTCGTCATCTACCTCCCATAAGCACCGCATCATCCTGCGTGAAAATAAATCCACTAGAAGGGTCCAAGTGGTAAGGTTTGACTTAAATAATAAACGTAAAAATCTTGTTGCAATTTGGTTAGGTAATTTTGGCATTATTCCTACACATTCACATTCATGGTTAAGTTGCAAAATCCAAATAAGAAATTGAAAGTCCTACCCTTCTGTATGTTACACGTCGTTATTTTTAACACCATAGATGAAAGAATAGTTGTGTCGTTGTTGCAGTAACAATACACGTAAAATGAGTCAAGAAAATATGAATCACTCCATGAATTTATGCAGCAATGCAAATACTATCATAGCAAGGATAATACCATGAATTTCTACAGTAATAGCCGAAAACTACGATCAGCTCCTTACAATTTATCCTAGCTAGCATTTTGACAACTAACTTAAAATGCAACAACATTGTTGATGCCCACCGCTTCACCAGGGGACTAATTCCCTAAAAAACAATGCGACCTCCATATAGATCATTTCAAACAATAATGAATTCACCTAATTATCAATGAAAAACATACATTGTTATGTACAAAAATGGTCAATAAAAATATGAACTTCCTATGGAACATCCAAAAATGGAAAAGAAAATCAGTGCTCATGCATCAATGATGTCAATGATGTGCACATTTACCTGATACAGAAGCAGGATGTCTTGCATGACATCTTGCAAGACATGAGGGCACCTTCATATCACTTCATACATAATTATATCAGAGCTACATCCAACCTGATTTTGCAAGTTCAACGCGATGATTTGTAGAACAAACTATATATGTAGTCAACACGTAACATAACCGCGACCTCGTAAGGGTTAAGTTTTTCATATAGTGATCTATGTAAGATATATATGAGATAACAAAGGCAATGTAATATATCTTATAACCTTTGATTGAATAAGATTCTCACAAACACAAGCCATATATAAATACCAAAATGACTGAACAGGAAAATAGAGCATATAAATATGAAGCAATAGTGCAAGAGCCAAACTTGAAAGCTTGCAGCAGCTGCACAGTGGAGCAGACATACAAATTCAACGGATAAATTTTAAAGAAACATGGCAAACCTTTAAAACAAACTAAATTTACAGGATAATAGTTCCAGAAATAAAGTAGAACACTATGAAATTGTGTCAGATAATTGTCCAACCATTTGAATTAAGTTAGTAACTGATATCGTCCAATCAGCCGCAAAATTAGTTGGAAATAACAATAAAGATTTGAAAATTTAACTGCATCACTGGTGAAGCAGCGACGGACGGAGCCAATGATGCACCGAAGCACTCCTGCCCAGCGGCGGGGTGGTCGGCGTCGGCGATGCGGCGACCGACGCGTGGGGACCGTCGTCGAAGCGGTGATGGACGGAGCCCATGATTCACCGGAGCACTCCTCCTATCCGGCAGCGGGGTCGTCAGCGAAGCGACGACAGACGCGTGGGGGTCGTCCGCGAAGCGGCGACGGACGGAGCCATTGAGGTGCCGAAGCACTCCTCCTGCCCGGCAGCGGGGTCGTCGGCAGCGGCGACAGACGCGTGGGGGTCATAGGCGAAGCGGCGACGAACGAAGCCCAGGAGGTGCCTCGCCTCGACGCGCGTGGTGGGTTCTGGAAGCGATCGAGCAGGGCCGTGAGGGCGTTGTGCGCCTCGTCGCCAGCTTCTAGGTTGGAGGGAAGAGAGAGGGGCAAGGCGGCAGGAGACGGGCTGGTCAAGGAGCTCCACGGCGGCGACACAACACAAGGAACCCTAGCGCAAGATTGTTAATCGGGAAGAGAAGCGGCTGGCTCGCTAGGTGCGGAGCTTTTTTTTCTCTTATATTGATTATTGATTGGTTCTTAGAAAAGGCAAACATCAATGCATTAGGAAAATTAGGATTTGGAATTGATGGTCATAAAACTAAACTTTATTAATTGGTAACGTGTTATCGGTTCCTGCCCGTTTATAACGTGTCTAGTTAGGAAACTTTGGGAAAATTACGAATTTTTTTATTGCGTTATGAATGAATTGATTGTGTCTGGTTACCTTAAGTTAATTGATTGTGTTTGGAAATAATTGATTGTCATGCATTATTGCGTTTGGAAAGAATTGATTGTCAATGCATTAGGAAAATTAGGATTTGGAATTGATGGTCATAAAACTAAACTTTATTAATTGGTAACGTGTTATCGGTTCCTGCCCATTTATAACGTGTCTAGTTAGGAAACTTTGGGAAAATTAGGAAAGTTTTTATTGCGTTATGAATGAATTGATTGTGTCTGGTTACCTTAAGTTAACTGATTGCGTTTGGAAAGAATTGATTGTCATGCATGATTGCGTTTGGAAAGAATTGATTGTCATGCATGAATCGGGGACGTAAGGGGGGAAAACGGAACCTGACTGCGTGCGGTGAGTGGGGTGGGGTTGGGGTGGGTTAATTGTAGCGAAAAAAACCGGTTGAAAAAACCCAGACGAGGTGGGACGAAAAAAACCCAGACGAGGTGGGACGAAAAAAAACCTGGAACAAAGACTACCAACTACTCCATTAGGAGTAGAGATTATATAGCTCACGGACTCGATTACAAAGGTAAAGATCACAAATCAAAAGCTCACAACTAGTGAAGGAAATATGCCCTAGAGGCAATAATAAAGATGTTATTTGTATTTCCTTATATCATGATAAATGTCTTTTATTCATGCTAGAATTGTATTAACCGGAAACTTAGTACATGTGTGGATACATAGACAAAACAGTATGTCCCTAGTATGCCTCTACTAGACTAGCTCATTGATCAAAGATGGCTATGTTTCCTAGCCATAGACATGAGTTGTCATTTGATCAACGGGATCACATCATTAGGAGAATGATGTGATGGACTAGACCCATCCGTTAGCATAGCACTATGATCGTTTAGTTTTACAGCTATTGCTTTCTTCATGACTTATACATGTTCCTCTGACTATGAGATTATGCAACTCCTGAATACCGTAGGAACACCTTGTGTGCTATCAAACGTCACAACGTAACTGGGTGATCATAAAGATGCTCTACAGGTGTCTCCGAAAGTATTCATGGTGTTGGCATAGATCAAGATTAGGATTTGTCACTCCGAGTGTCGGAGAGGTATCTCTGGGCCCTCTCGGTAACACACATCATAATAAGCCTTGCAAGCAAAAGACTAATGAGTTAGTCACAAGATGATGTGTTACGGAACGAGTAAAGAGACTTACCGGTAACGATATTGAACTAGGTATAGATATACCGACGATCGAATCTCGGGCAAGTAACATACCGATGACAAAAGGAACAACGTATGTTGTTATGCGGTTTGACCGATAAAGATCTTCGTAGAATATGTAGGAGCCAATATGAGCATCCAGGTTCCGCTATTGGTTATTGACCGGAGATGAGTCTCGGTCATGTCTACATAGTTCTCGAACCCGTAGGGTCCGCACGCTTAACGTTTGATCACGATCGGTATTATGAGTTTATGAGTTTTGATGTACCGAAGGTAGTTCGGAGTCCCGGATGAGATCACGGACATGACGAGGAGTCTCGGAATGTCCGAGACATAAAGATTGATATATTGGACGACTATATTCGGACACCAGAAGTGTTCTGGAAAGTTTCGGAATTTACCGGAGTGCCGGGGGGGTTACCGGAACCCCCGGGGGAATGGTGGACCCTGGTGGGCCATAGGGGAGAGAGAGGGCAGCAGCCAGGAGGTGGCGCGCCCCCTCCCTAGGAGGAGTCCGAATAGGACAAGGGGAAGGGGGCGCGGCCCCTCTTTCCCTCTCCCTCTCCCTTTCTTTCCTTCCCCCTTCTTCCTTCTTTGGTAGTTCCTACTAGGAATAGGATTGCAATCCTATTCCTAGTAGGATTGCTTCCCTAGCCGCACCATAGAGGGCCGGCCGGCCTCCCCCTTGCTCCTTTATATAGGGGGGCAGGGGGGCACCCAAAGACACACAAGTTGAATTGTTCTAGCCGTGTGCGGTGCCCCCCTCCTCCACAGAAACACACCTCGGTCATATCGTCGCAGTGCTTAGGCGAAGCCCTGCGCCGGTAGATACATCATATCCGTCACCACGCCGTCGTGCTGACGAAACTCTCCCGTGAAGCTCAGCTGGATCAAGAGCTCGTGCGACGTCATCAAGCTGAACGTGTGCTGAACGCGGAGGTGCCGTACGTTCGGTGCTTGATCGGTTGGATCGCGAAGAAGTTCGACTACATCAACCGCGTCACTTGACGCTTCCGCTTCCGGTCTACGAGGGTACGTAGACACACTCTTCCCTCTCGTTGCTATGCATCTGGTAGATAGATCTTGCGTGATCGTAGGAAAATTTTAAAATACTACGTTCCCCAACAGTGGCATCAGAGCCAGGTCTATGCGTAGATGATATGCACGAGTAGAACACAATGAGTTGTGGGCGATACTAGTCATACTGCTTACCAGCATGTCATACTTTGCTTCGGCGGTATTGTGAGATGAAGCGGCCAGGACCGACATTACGCGTACGCTTACGCGAGACTGGTTTCACCGTTACGAGCACTCGTTGCTTAAAGGTGACTGGCAGGTGTCTGTCTCTCTCACTTTAGGTGAATCAAGTGTGGCTACGCCCGGTCCTTGTGAAGGTTAAAACATCACATACTTGATGAAACATTGTTGTGGTTTTGTATGCGTAGGTAAGAACGGTTCTTGCTAAGCCCGTAGCAGCCACGTAAAACTTGCAACAACAAAGTAGAGGACGTCTAACTTGTTTTTGCAGGGCATGCTGTGATGTGATATGGTCAAGACATGATGAGTTATACGGTTTTGTATGAGATGATCATGTTTTGTAATGTTATCGGCAACTGGCAGGAGCCATATGGTTGTCGCTTTATTGTATGAAATGCAATCGCCATGTAATTGCTGTACTTTATCACTAAGCGGTAGCGATAGTCGTAGAAGCAATAGTTGGCGAGACGACAACGATGCTACGATGGAGATCAAGGTGTCGCGCCGGTGACGAAGGTGATCATGACAGTGCTTTGGAGATGGAGATCAAAAGCACAAGATGATGATGGCCATATCATGTCACATATTTTGCTTTGCATGTGATGTTTATCTTATTATGCTTCTTATTTTGCTTAGAACGACGGTAGCATTATAAGATGATCCCTTACTAAATTTCAAGGTATAAGTGTTCTCCCTGAGTATGCACCGTTGCAAAAGTTCGTCGTGCTGAGACACCACGTGATGATCGGGTGTGATAAGCTCTACGTTCAAATACAACGGGTGTAAGCCAGTTTTGCACACGCAGAATACTCAGGTTAAACTTGACGAGCCTAGCATATGCAGATATGGCCTCGGAACACTGGAGACCGAAAGGTCGAGCGTGAATCATATAGTAGATATGATCAACATAAGATGTTCACCATTGATACTACTCCATCTCACGTGATGATCGGACATGGTTTAGTTGATTTGGATCACGTGATCATTTAGATGACCAGAGGGATGTCTATCTAAGTGGGAGTTCTTTGATTAATATGATTAAATTGAACTTTAACTTATCATGAACTTAGTCGTGATAGTTTTTGCATATCTATGTTGTTGTAGATCAATGGCCCGTGCTACCGTTCCTTTGAATTTTAATGCATTCCTAGAGAAAGCTAAGTTGAAAGATGATGGTAGCAATTACATGGACTGGGTCCGTAACTTGAGGATTATCCTCATTGCTGCACAGAAGAATTATGTCCTTGAAGCACCGCTAGGTGACAAGCCCCCTCCCGCTAATGTAGACGCTTTGAACGTCTGGCAATCGCGGTCTGATGACTACACGATAGTTCAGTGTGCCATGCTTTACGGCTTAGAACCGGGACTTCAACGACGTTTTGAACGTCATGGACCATATGAGATGTTCCAAGAGTTGAAGTTAATATTTCAAGCAAATGCCCGGATTGAGAAATATGAGATTTCCAATAAGTTCTATAGTTGCAAGATGGAGGAGAATAGTTCTATCAGTGAACACTTGCTTAGAATGTCTGGGTACTACAATCATATGACTCAACTTGATTGCAAAGTTGACGAGGATAGTGTTATTGATAGAGTTCTTCAATCACTGCCACCAAGCTATAAAGGCTTCGTGATGAACTATAATATGCAAGGGATGCAAAAGACAATTCCCGAGCTCTTCGCTATGCTCAAAGCTGCGGAGGTAGAAATCAAAAAGGAGCATCAAGTGTTGATGGTTAACAAGACCACTAGTTTCAAGAAAAAGGGCAAGGGAAAGAAGGGGAACTTCAAGAAGAATAGCAAGATAGTTGCTACTCCCACGAAGAAACCCAAGTCTGGAGCCAAGCCTGAAACTGAGTGCTTCTACTGCAAGGGGACTAGACACTGGAAGCGGAACTGCCCCAAGTATTTGGCGGATAAGAAGGATGGCAAGGTGAACAAAGGTATATGTGATATACATGTTATTGATGTGTACCTTACTAATACTCATAGTAGTACCTGGGTATTTGATACCGGTTCGGTTGCTAATATTTGTAACTCGAAACA
>LR738715.1:552089332-552165077 GCA_902687465.1 Secale cereale | reverse complement strand
TTGCAAAGTTGACGAGGATAGTGTTATTGATAGAGTTCTTCAATCACTGCCACCAAGCTATAAAGGCTTCGTGATGAACTATAATATGCAAGGGATGCAAAAGACAATTCCCGAGCTCTTCGCTATGCTCAAAGCTGCGGAGGTAGAAATCAAAAAGGAGCATCAAGTGTTGATGGTTAACAAGACCACTAGTTTCAAGAAAAAGGGCAAGGGAAAGAAGGGGAACTTCAAGAAGAATAGCAAGATAGTTGCTACTCCCACGAAGAAACCCAAGTCTGGAGCCAAGCCTGAAACTGAGTGCTTCTACTGCAAGGGGACTGGACACTGGAAGCGGAACTGCCCCAAGTATTTGGCGGATAAGAAGGATGGCAAGGTGAACAAAGGTATATGTGATATACATGTTATTGATGTGTACCTTACTAATACTCGTAGTAGTACCTGGGTATTTGATACCGGTTCGGTTGCTAATATTTGTAACTCGAAACAGGGACTACGGATTAAACGAAGATTGGCTAAGGACGAGGTGACGATGCGCGTGGGAAATGGTTCCAAAGTCGATGTGATCGCCGTCGGCACGCTACCTCTACATCTACCTTCGGGATTAGTTTTAGACCTAAATAATTGTTATTTGGTGCCAGCGTTGAGCATGAACATTATACCTGGATCTTGTTTGTTGCGAGACGGTTATTCATTCAAATCAGAGAATAATGGTTGTTCTATTTTTATGAATAATATCTTTTATGGTCATGCACCCTTAAAGAGTGGTCTATTCTTATTGGATCTCGATTGTAGTGATACACATATTCATAATATTGAAACCAAAAGATGCAAGGTTAATAATGATAGTGCAACTTATTTGTGGCACTGCCGTTTAGGTCATATTGGTGTAAAGCGCATGAAGAAACTCCATAGTGATGGACTTTTGGAATCACTTGATTATGAATCACTTGGTGCTTGCGAACCATGCCTCATAGGCAAGATTACTAAAACTCCGTTCTCCGGAACTATGGAGCGAGCAACAGATTTGTTGGAAATCATACATACTGATGTATGTGGGCCAATGAGTGTTGAAGCTCGCGGCGGGTATCGTTATTTTCTGACCTTCACTGATGATTTGAGCAGATATGGGTATATCTACTTAATGAAGCACAAGTCTGAAACATTTGAAAAGTTCAAAGAATTTCAGAGTGAAGTAGAAAATCATCGTAACAAGAAAATAAAGTTTCTACGATCTGATCGTGGAGGAGAATATTTGAGTTACGAGTTTGGTCTTCATTTGAAACAATGTGGAATAGTTTCACAACTCACGCCACCCGGAACACCACAGCGTAATGGTGTGTCCGAATGTCGTAACCGTACTTTATTGGATATGGTGCGATCGATGATGTCTCTTACCGATCTACCACTATCGCTTTTGGGGTTATGCATTAGAGACAGCTACATTCACGTTAAAAAGGGCACCATCTAAATCCGTGGAGATGACACCGTATGAACTGTGGTTTGACGAGAAACCTAAGCTGTCATTTCTTTAAGTTTGGGACTGCGATGCTTATGTGAAAAAGTTTCAACATGATAAGCTCGAACCCAAATCGGAGAAGTAAATCTTCATAGGATACCCAAAAAGAAACTGTTGGTTACACCTTCTATCACAGATCCGAAGGCAAGGTCTTTGTTGCTAAGAGTGGATCCTTTCTAGAAAAGGAGTTTTTCTCGAAAGAAGTGAGTGGGAGGAAAGTAGAACTTGATGAGGTAATTGTACCTTCTCCCAAATTGAAAAGTAGTACATCACAGAAAATTGTTCCAGTGATTCCTACACCAATCAGTGAGGAAGTTAATGATGATGATCATGAAACTTCGGATCAAGTTTCTGCTGAACGTCGTAGATCAACCAGAGTATGTTCCGCACCAGAGTGGTACGGCAACCCAGTTCTGGAAATCATGTTACTAGACCATGATGAACCTACGAACTATGAGGAAGCGATGATGAGCCCAGATTCCGCAAAATGGCTTGAGGCCATGAAATCTGAGATGGGATCCATGTATGAGAACAAAGTGTGGACTTTGGTTGACTTGCCCGATGATCGACAGGTCATCGAAAATAAATGGATCTTCAAGAGGAAGACCGACGCAGACGGTAATGTTACTGTTTACAAAGCTCGACTTGTTGTGAAAGGGTTTCGACAAGTTCAAGGAGTTGACTACGATGAGACTTTCCCACCTGTAGCGATGCCTAAGTCTGTCCGAATCATGTTAGCAATTGCCGCATTTTATGATTATGAAATCTGGCAAATGGATGTCAAAACTGCATTCCTGAATGGATATCTCAAAGAAGAGTTGTATATGATGCAACCAGAAGGTTTTGTCGATCCAAAAGGTGCTAACAAAGTGTGCAAGCTCCAGCGATCCATCTATGGACTGGTGCAAGCATCTCGGAGTTGGAATATACGCTTTGATGAGGTGATCAAAGCATATGGTTTTATACAGACTTTTGGAGAAGCCTGTATTTACAAGAAAGTGAGTGGGAGCTCTGTAGCATTTCTAATATTATATGTAGATGACATATTATTGATTGGAAATGATATAGAATTTCTGGATGGCATAAAAGGATACTTGAATAAGAATTTTTCAATGAAAGACCTCGGTGAAGCTGCTTATATATTAGGCATCAAGATCTATAGAGATAGATCAAGACGCTTAATTGGACTTTCACAAAGCACATACCTTGATAAGATTTTGAAGAAGTTCAAAATGGATCAGTCAAAGAAAGGGTTCTTGCCTGTATTACAAGGTATGAAGTTGAGTAAGACTCAATGCCCGACCACTGCAGAAGATAGAGAGAAAATGAAAGTCATTCCCTATGCCTCAGCCATAGGATCTATCATGTATGCAATGCTGTGTACCAGACCTGATGTGTGCCTTGCTATAAGTCTAGCAGGGAGGTACCAAAGTAATCCAGGAGTGGATCACTGGACAGCGGTCAAGAACATCCTGAAGTACCTGAAAAGGACAAAGGATATGTTTCTCGTATATGGAGGTGACAAAGAGCTCGTCGTAAACGGTTACGTCGATTCTAGCTTTGACACTGATCCGGATGACTCTAAGTCACAAACCGGATATGTATTTTTATTGAACGGTGGAGCTGTCAGTTGGTGCAGTTCCAAGCAAAGCGTCGTGGCGGGATCTACGTGTGAAGCGGAATACATAGCTGCTTCGGAAGCAGCAAATGAAGGAGTCTGGATGAAGGATTTCATATCCGATCTAGGTGTAATACCTAGTGCATCGGGTCCAATGAAAATCTTTTGTGACAACACTGGAGCAATAGCCTTGGCGAAGGAATCCAGATTTCACAAGAGAACAAAGCACATCAAAAGACGCTTCAATTCCATCCGCGATCTAGTCAAGGAGGAAGACATAGAGATTTGCAAAATACATACGGATCTGAATGTTGCAGACCCGTTGACTAAGCCTCTTCCACGGGCAAAACATGATCAACACCAAGACTCCATGGGTGTGAGGATCATCACTTGTAATCTAGATTATTGACTCTAGTTCAAGTGGGAGACTGAAGGAAATATGCCCTAGAGGCAATAATAAAGATGTTATTTGTATTTCCTTATATCATGATAAATGTCTTTTATTCATGCTAGAATTGTATTAACCGGAAACTTAGTACATGTGTGAATACATAGACAAAACAGTATGTCCCTAGTATGCCTCTACTAGACTAGCTCATTGATCAAAGATGGCTATGTTTCCTAGCCATAGACATGAGTTGTCATTTGATCAACGGGATCACATCATTAGGAGAATGATGTGATGGACTAGACCCATCCGTTAGCATAGCACTATGATCGTTTAGTTTTACTGCTATTGCTTTCTTCATGACTTATACATGTTCCTATGACTATGAGATTATGCAACTCCCGAATACCGTAGGAACACCTTGTGTGCTATCAAACGTCACAACGTAACTGGGTGATCATAAAGATGCTCTACAGGTGTCTCCGAAAGTATTCGTGGTGTTGGCATAGTTCAAGTTTAGGATTTGTCACTCCGAGTGTCGGAGAGGTATCTCTGGGCCCTCTCGGTAACACACATCATAATAAGCCTTGCAAGCAAAAGACTAATGAGTTAGTCACAAGATGATGTGTTACGGAACGAGTAAAGAGACTTACCGGTAACGAGATTGAACTAGGTATAGAGATACCGACGATCGAATCTCGGGCAAGTAACATACCGATGACAAAAGGAACAACGTATGTTGTTATGCGGTTTGACCGATAAAGATCTTCGTAGAATATGTAGGAGCCAATATGAGCATCCAGGTTCCGCTATTGGTTATTGACCGGAGATGAGTCTCGGTCATGTCTACATAGTTCTCGAACCCGTAGGGTCCGCACGCTTAACGTTTGATGACGATCGGTATTATGAGTTTATGAGTTTTGATGTACCGAAGGTAGTTCGGAGTCCCGGATGAGATCACAGACATGACGAGGAGTCTTGGAATGTTCGAGACATAAATATTGATATATTGGACGACTATATTCGGACACCGGAAGTGTTCTGGAAAGTTTCGGAATTTACCGGAGTGCCGGGGGGGTTACCGGAACCCCCCGGGGGAATGGTGGGCCTTGGTGGGCCATAGGGGAGAGAGAGGGCAGCAGCCAGGAGGTGGCACGCCCCCTCCCTAGGAGGAGTCCGAATAGGACAAGGGGAAGGGGGCGCGACCCCTCTTTCCCTCTCCCTCTCCCTTTCTTTCCTTCCCCCTTCTTCCTTCTTTGGTAGTTCCTACTAGGAATAGGATTGCAATCCTATTCCTAGTAGGATTGCTTCCCTAGCCGCACCATAGAGGGCCGTCCAGCCTCCCCCCTTGCTCCTTTATATACGGGGGCAGGGGGGCAACCAAAGACACACAAGTTGAATTGTTCTAGCCGTGTGCGGTGCCCCCCTCCATAGAAACACACCTCGGTCATATCGTCGTAGTGCTTAGGCGAAGCCCTGCGCCGGTAGATACATCATATCCGTCACCACGCCGTCGTGCTGACGAAACTCTCCCGTGAAGCTCAGCTGGATCAAGAGCTCGTGGGACGTCATCAAGCTGAACGTGTGCTGAACGCGGAGGTGCCGTACGTTCGGTGCTTGATCGGTTGGATCGCGAAGAAGTTCGACTACATCAACCGCATCACTTGACGCTTCCGCTTCCGGTCTACGAGGGTACGTAGACACACTCTTCCCTCTCGTTTCTATGCATCTGGTAGATAGATCTTGCGTGATCGTAGGAAAATTTTAAAATACTACGTTCCCCAACAACTAGATCATGCTAACTTTATTCTTCTAGATCAAGATATTACCAAAATGATCGAACTAAGAAAAATGGTAAAGATGGGAGTGTGATGGTGATACAATACCGGGGCAACTCCCCCAAGCTTGGCAATTGTCAAGGGGAGTGACCATACCCATATGATTATGTCTCCTTCTTCGGAAGTGGTGATGTGATATTCTTGGCGATGATACCCCTCAGGATATGATTCTCCTCCTCGAGCTTGTTAACTTGCTGCTTAAGGTCCATAATTTCCTTGCGGAGCTTGCCCGTGACGGCTAAAGCTCCTTTCACCCAAGGATGTTGCATAGCTGCGGGAGAACAAGTAACACTCTTTTTCATATTTTCATAAGAAAGAAACCTGACATTGGTAGGGATGACTGAGTTTGGAATAGCTGAGCTCTGTAGTTCCCCCATTGTGAATCCAGCTTGAAACCGAGGAGTAACTTCTTGATCTTCCTCCATGGCATTTATCATCTTCAAGTCAGCCTCCATCTCTTCCTCCGTTGATGGGACAAAGTGGTCAGCATCGCTGTTTTCTCCTAGGCCAAATATTGGATGAGACACCCGACTCTCTCCAACTGACTCCTGAGAAGACATCTTGCTCTTATCTGCGACAGAAACAACTTGAAACAAAATAGAGGATTTTGGCGTGGTACGGTGGTCAAAACCATTGGGAGAATATATAATGAATTTTTACCGACCAAAAGATGTAACGTGCTAGAAATCGGAGTCAGGGAGGCACACGAGGTGCCCACGAGGCAGGGGGCGCGCCCAGGGGGGTAGGGTGCGCCCTCCACCCTCGTGGATGCCTCGTGTCTCTTCCGGACTGCCTCTTATTTTTCTATTTTTCTAAATATTCCAAAATGGTAAAAATTGCCATTGGAACTGTTTTGGAGTCGGTTTACTTACCGTACCACATACCTCTTCCTTTTCGGGGTCTGAATCGTTCTGGAAAGTGTCCCTAATGTATTCCTCCGGGGTTACGGTTTCAATAACATTGGTTTCAACTTTTATATGGTTACTGATACGTCTCCGTCATATCTATAATTTTTTATTGTTCCATGCCAATATTCTACAATTTGCATATACTTTTGGCAACTGTTTATACTATTTTTTGGGACTAACATATTGATTCAGTGCCAGTTCCTGTTTGTTGCATGTTTTTTGTTTCGCAGAATATCCATATCAAACAAAGTCCAAACAGGATAAAAATGAACGGAGATTTTTTTTGGAATATATGTGAATTTTGGGAAGCGGAACCAACGTGAGACGATGCCCGAGTGGCCCACGAGGGTGAGGGGAGCGCCCAGGGGGGCAGGCGCGCCCTGGGCCCTCGTGGCCACTCCGTAAGGAGGTTGATGCCCTGCTTTCGCCGCATGAAAGCTAATATCCGGATAAAAATCATGTCCAAAAATCAGCCCAATCGGAGTTACGGATCTCCGGGAATTTAAGAAACGGTGAAGGGCCAGAATCCGGGAACGCAGAAACAGAGAGAGACAGAGAGACAGATCCAATCTCGGAGGGGCTCTCGCCCCTCCCATGCCATGGAGACCATGGACCAGAGGGGAAACCCGTCTCCCATCTTGGGAGAAGGTCAAGGAACTAGAAGGAGGAGGGGGGCTCTCTCCTCCTCGCTTCTGGTGGCACCGGAGTGCTGCCGGGGCCATCATCATCACCGCAATCTACACAAACAACTTCACTGTCATCATCACCAACTCTTCCACCCTCTATGCAGTGGTGTAACCCCTCCTCTACCCGCTGTAATCTCTACTTAAACATGGTGCTCAATGCTATATATTATTTCCCAATGATGTATGGCTATCCTATGATGTTTGAGTAGATCCGTTTTGTCCTATGGGTTAATTGATGATCGTGATTGATTTGAGTTGCATGTTTTACTATTGGTGTTGTCATATGGTGCTCTCCGTGTCGCGCAAGCGTGAGGGGTCCCCGTTGTAGGGTTTGCAATATGTTCATGATTTTCTTATGGTGGGTGGCGTGAGTGACAGAAGCACAGACCCGAGTAAGTAGGTTGTTTGCGTATAAGAATAAGAGGACTTGATACTTTAATGCTATGGTTGGGTTTTACCTTAATGATCTTTAGTAGTTGCGGATGCTTGCTAGAGTTCCAATCATAAGTGCATATGATCCAAGAAGAGAAAGTATGATAGCTTATGCCTCTCCCTCAAATAAAATTACAATAGTGATTACCGGTCTAGTTATCGATTGCCTAGGGACAAATAACTTTCTCGTGACAAAAAGCTCTCTACTAAAACTAATTTAGTTGTGTCTTTATCTTAACAACCCCTAGTTTTATTAACGTGCTCTTTATATTCTTGCAAACCTATCCCACAAAAACCACAAAGTACTTCTAGTTTCATACTTGTTCTAGGTAAAGTAAACGTCAAGCGTGCGTAGAGTTGTATCGGTGGTCGATAGAACTTGAGAGAATATTTGTTATGCCTTTAGCTCCTCGTTGGGTTCGATACTCTTACTTATAGAAAGAGGCTACAACTGATCCCCTACACTTGTGGGTTATCAAGACCTTTTTCTGGCGTCGTTGCCGGGGAGCAATAGTGTGGGGTGAATATTCTCGTGTGTGCTTGTTTGCTTTATCACTAAGTAGATTTTATTTGTTGGTCTAAGTTGTTTTGTATCTTTAGTTATGGGTAGGAAACGCAAAATACCAAAACAAATTAGTGGTACCTACTAAACCAATGGTTGAAAAATGACTCAAAATCTATCACACTACTGAAGCTTATTACTTGGATCATCTTCGATCCCTATGTGCTCGGGCTGAAACCCCAACTAGCTTAGTTGAGAGAAAATCTTTAGATGAGCATGCTTGTTATGTGCGACACCGCATATCTGAAAAAGGGAAACTTTTACTGGATTAAATTCATTGTTTACAGTGTTATGCTTGGAATTTATGTGAAATACATGATTGTACTTGTTGTTCTAAAGACCCTAAGAAACACCTTCCTTACCAATGTAAGTTTAGTGATGTTGGAATCGTATCTTCGTATACTAAGGGTGTTTATGATTATTATGATGTTCAACAAATTGAAGAATTTGTTGCTTTTAGGGGTACTTGTGAAATTGCTTCCTTTATTGAAGAATGTGATACTACTCTCTACAAATCTGAAAAAATTTCCATACTTAAATATTGCTATGATAATTATGCTTCTAATCCTTATATTAAACCATATATTAAGGACTCCTCTGCTGTCCAAGAAGAGACTAATATTTTGCAGGAGTCTATGGAAGAAGAAATTAATGACATTGTGAGCTCATTGGATGAAAAAGATGACGAGGAGAGCGAAGAACAAAAGGAGGAAGAGCGGATTAGCTACCCGTGCCCACCTTCTAATGAGAGTAACTCTTCAACTCATACATTGTTTAATTTCCCTTCGTGCTTACTGAAGGACGAATGCTATGATGATTGATGTGATCCCTTGGATTCTTTTGAAATATCCCTATTTGATGATGCTTGTTATGCTTGTGGCCAAGATGCCAATATGAATTATGCCTATAGAGATGAACTTGCTATAGTTCCTTATGTTAAACACGAGATAGTTGCTATTGCACCCACACATGATAGTCCCATTATCTTTTTGAATTCTCCAAACTAAACTATATTGGAGAAGTTTGCACTTATTAAGGATTATATTGATGGGTTGCCTTTTTCCGTTACACATGATGATTTTGATGAGTATAATATGCATGTGCTTGCTGCTCCTACTTGCAATTATTATGAGAGAGGAACTACATCTCCGCCTCTCTATGTTTCCAACACGATAAAATTGCAAGAAACTGCTTATACTATGCATTGGCCTTTACTTGATGTGCATGAATTGTTCTTGTATGACATGCCTATGCATAGGAAGAGAGTTAGACTTTGTTTTTGCATGACACATATCACTTTGTGCTCACTACTAAATGCCAAATCATTGCTAATTAAAATTGGCTTTGATATACCTTGGGATTCGGGTGGATCCATTACTTGAGCACTATATGCCTAGCTTAATGGCTTTAAAGAAAGCGCTGCCAGGGAGACAACCCGGAAGTTTTAGAGAGTCATTTATTTCTGTTGGTTGCTTTTATAAAGTTTAAAAACAAAAAAATAAAGAGGGGAACCTAAAACTTTTTCAAAAAGAAAAGTGAAAGTAAGAAGGAGGAGCACCGTTGAAATGGGGGAGCTCCTTGAACTTTGTTCATTCCCATGGAAACTTTGCAAATCTTGAATTAGAGAAACTTTTCAACAAAAATAATTATCCCCTTGTAAAATTCTATTGTATTATAAAAATAATATGCCAAGAATTTCCTTTAAGATAATTAAACTGCTTGTTGGTTTGTGCGGTGCAAAAACAGAAACTTTGGCTGTAGTGCGCGATTTTACATTTTTTACTGGAACGTCGAAAGGATCTGAAACTTTTTGCAAAGTCTTTCTATAAAAATTATTTATATTTCCCAATTTTTCCAGAATTTTTAGAGTTATAGAAGTATGGTTAATGTTCAGATTACTACGGACAATCCTGTTTTCATAGATTGTTGTTATAGCTTCATTATTTGCTTATGTTTGAATTCTTGCTGATGCCTCCTTGACTTGGGGCCATAGAATTGTGATAGAATACTATGGGTAATGTTGTTCATAATTATACAATAATGTTAGAGCAGTACATGATGGTATTTTATTGATCATATGCACTAACCCCGCCACTAAAAGTTCGGTTAAGTTTTGTGTGGATGAAGTGTTCGAAGATCGAGGAGGTCTTGATATGAGGAGAAGGAGGAGAGGCAAGAGCTCAAGCTTGGGGATGCCCGAGGCACCCTAAATAAATATTCAAGGAAACTCGAGCGTCTAAGAATGGGGATGCCCCGGAAGGCATCCCATCCCATCTTTCTTCAACAAGTATCGGTATGTTTTCGGATTCGTTTCGTTCACATGTTATGCGTATACTCTTGGAGCGTCGTGTGCATTTTATTTTTCCTTTTAATAAAGGCACCATGCTGGTATGAGATAGTCCTTGGTTGATTTATAGAATGCTCTTTGCACTTTGCTTATATCTTTTGAGTATGGCTTTATAGAATGCTTCATGTGCTTCACTTATATCATTTAAAGTTTGGATTGCCTGTTTCTCTTCACATAGAAAACTGCCATTTGTAGAATGCTCTTTTGCTTCACTTATATTTGTTAGAGCGTGGGCATATATTTTGTAGAAATAATTTAAACTCTCTTGCTTCACTTATATCTATTTAGAGAGTTGACAAGAATTGGTCATTCACATGGTTAGTCATAAAATCCTACATAAACTTGTAGATCGCTGAATATGATATGTTTGATTCCTTGCAATAGTTTTGCGATATAAAGATGGTGATATTAGAGTCATGCTAGTGGGTAGTTGTGGATTGTAGAAATACTTGTCTTGAGGTTTGTGATTCCCGAAGCATGCACGCAAGGTGCACCGTTATGTGATGAAGTCGAAGCATGATTTATTTTTTGATTGTCATCCTTTGTGTGGAGGTCGGGAACGCGCGATGGTTAACTGCTACCAACCCTTCCCCTAGGAGCATGCATGTAGTACTTTGTTTCGATGGCCAATAATTTTTTGCAATAAGTATGTGAGTTCTTTAAGACTAATGTTGAGTCCATGGATTATACGCACTCTCACCCATCCACCATTGCTAGCCTCTCTTGTACCGCGCAACTTTCGCCGGTACCATACACCCACTATATACCTTCCTCAAAAAAGCCACCATACCTACCTATCATGGCATTTCCATAGCCATTCCAAGATATATTGCCATGTAACTCCACCATTCCGTTTATTATGACACGCACCATCATTGTCATATCGCCTTGCATGATCGTAAGATAGCTAGCATGATGTTTCCATGGCTTGTCCATTTTTTGATGTCATTGCTCCGCTAGATCATTGCACATCCCGATACACCGCCAGAGGCATTCACATAGAGTCATATTTTGTTCTAGCTTTGTAATGCCCAGGATGGGACTATACCTCCTACGTGTCGAGGCACGACTTAAAGGTATAAGCCCATCCTAGAATGATCTCAAGTTTGGTATCTTTGCACGACTCATGTAAAAGAGGGATTAAAATGCAAAAGGAGATAGTTGGCTTACACTCGCCACTTCACACAATACATTACATAAGAAATCATCATTCAAAACATCACAACCCGACTACGGGTGAAGATCCAAAAGAAAGATACCAAAACAACATAAAGCCACAGGTCAGGATCGAATCCTAGTAGAAACCACTACTGAACATCGAAACGTCACAAGCATACGGCAAGACTCTTCATCGAACTCCTAGTGAAGAACTTGAACCAGCTTCTGCTTCAAACTCGGCTGAACCTGCATCTGGTGTGGTGAAGTAACTGTGAGCCACAGAGGACTCAGCAATCCCGTTCCCGGGTAACAAGACTATTTAAGCCTTGGGTGTGGACAAGGCTGAAGAAAGAACGAGAGGTGAAGGAACAACAAGAGTCTGCAGCAGCAACTAGCACTAACTTACGTAAAAGAGAGCGAGAAGAGAAGTGCCTCGGTCGAGAGATGATCACGAAGTGATCCTAACTAAAGCCGGTCAAACATAACCCCACCATGTTCAACTCCCGAATCCCTATTCGGAAATTGACAGTCACGGTACACACGCTGGTAGTGTATTGAATCATTGTGTCAAGTTATCTACAACCGGAATTAACAAGCTCCCATCTGCCACATAACCGCGGGCACGGCTTTCGAAAGTTCAAACCCTGCAGGGGTGTTCCAACTTGACCCATTACAAGCCCACGATTCGCGGAGTCGCAACTCCAAGGTGGGAAGACCCGAGTATTCTCGGAATCCCGTGCTCAAGTTAAACCGAACTAAGGTAAGGCTAATCCAGCAAATCCTCCCGGCGTGCCGACACCCTGATAGTAGCCGCGCGTATCTCGTCTCAGGCCACGACCGGATGGGACAAGCTACGGGTTTTTACCAGACCTTGAGTTTCCTCGAGGTGGCCCCGCAGGTTGCCCAGTTCGGACCAACACTCATGTGGAGCACTGGCCCGGGGGGTTGAATTAAAATAAAAGGGATAGCTAGTCCACATGCAAGTTTTTATTAGTTATTAGGCAAATAGTACCAATGTTGGGACTTGCTGGAAAAGACTTAGCACTTAGCGGTTTATCAAGGGGGTCCCATACACCCCAACCGTGTTAGGAACGCATAATCAAGGAACATAACACCGGTTTATACGGTTCCTAACGGCATGAGTAGAACAAATCACCAAGCAAAAGGCTTAGCCTTCCACCCTTGCCAATATATAGATGATTTCATTTTTAAGCATATATATAGTGTGATATAACCCAACCAAACTTCAACATGAAGCAAGCATCTTCAATCTTCACCTGCAACTAACAATGCTATAAGGAGGGCTGAGCGAAGCGTACTTAGCCAAGCAACGGTTTGCATAGGTAGGTTGGTTAAACAGGGCAATGGTTACAAGTAGGAGGCTGACAAGAAAACATGGGCATCGAGGCAAAACTATAGAGCGGAACTACTAGCAATAGGCAAAGATAGTAATGTTATCGGGGTTCGGTCACCTTGCCTGGGATTCCACAAGGAAGAAGAACGGATCCAAGAAGAAGACGGAGCAACACAGACGAGCGAATCCTCACAACTCCGGAACGAAACCGAAGCTATCAAGAAAGCAACCGGAAAGAAAGAAACAACACGGTAAACATACAAGCATACACATGGCATAAGATGCACATTCAAGTATGATGCATGTCCGGTTTAAATATGCATGGCATGGCAAAGTGCACAAACAAAACTACAAGTTAAGTGGAGTTCAATATGCAACGAGTTGCATATTGACGAAACACCACATTATAATTATTTAGTTGACTCTCATTTATTTACAAGACAAGATTAAATGGTGGTTAACATGGCAAGAGGTGAAGAATAATAAAAACTACACTATTTAGGCATTTTAAATGAGGCCGGAGAATAACAACAACATATCCGGAAAATCCCCATGAGCATGTTTAATAATTATAAACAAACAACAATTTAACATGTCAATGTTGTTACCATGATGCGGATGACATGATTACGTTTTATGCACTTTTATTAAAAGGTTAACATAAAAGAGATATGAAGTATTGTCACCGTGGTGGAAGGAAAGGGTGCCACGGCAACGATCCGAAAATGATGCAACGGCATCATATCGGTGCCGGTAACTCGTTGCGAGACCGGTGCAAAAGAAAAGATGGCGTGAGCGAGTCAAACGAGATGAAAGGTGGGGCGATCCCGTTGCCGGGTTCCCACGAGTCGGTGACGAGGCAACCGAGGAACATGACAAAAGGACGAAACGGACACGAAGCACACAAGGGAGACATTTCATACAACACAACATAACATCTCACGGGTCATCGGCTCGGCGGTTATTCCTTCGAAACACTCGTTTCGGGATGGTTCGAGATCGTCGAGGGACGTAGTGGAAGTAGTCGTTCACGTTTCCGAAGAGGAAGTAGTCGTTCACGAGGCGGTAGTTGTTCACGAGGTCGTTTTGTAGATGTTCGAGTCGTCGAGCGTAATGGTACTTGCGGTCTCGGCGACGGTAGTGGTACTTGGTGTTTCCGGGCGTCGGTAGTCGTACACGGGGCGACGGTAGTTGTTCACGTTCGCGTCTTGGTTCACGGTCAAATGAGCTCGGACGTCGTGGTACTTGCCGGTCTTGGTTCTTGCGACGGTAGTGGTACTCGTTCGTAGTTGTTCACTTCTCCGAAGGGTACTTGTCGCGTCGTCTTGTGTCGGCGTTCTCGTAACGTAGAGGTACACGCGGTCTCCGGCGACGGTAGATGTACTTGTCGTTTCGCCGTGTAGAGGTACTTGGCGCTTCAAACGCTCGTCGTGGTACTCGTGCATGATGGTGTAGCGGGACTTGACGCATCTCCGAGATCCTGGGATATCAACCACAGCCACAACAACAAAAACAGCAGCAAAGGCAGCAGCGACAAGGCGATAAAAAACACAGCAGCAGCGCGGGACAGTCCAAGGAGGCAAGGGCAGCAGCGGTCTTGGCGCGCCGGTGGCCGAAGGAAAGGGGAGGCGAGGCACTGGTGCAGGCTGGTCGTCGCTGGCGCAGGGCAGAAGGAGCTGCGGCCCTGGCGCTCGGTCTGGAGGGCGCCGGCACTGCGCGAGGGAGACGGAGGCAGGGCGGCGAGGCCTTGGCGACGGAAGGAAGGAGCGAGGCCGCTCGGGCCTGGGGCGCTGCGCGGGTGCGGCCTTGGCTGGAGGCGGTCCTCGGGGCTTCGGGTGGCCGCTCGCGCGACGGGAGGACGAGGCAGAGGGACTGCCGATGCGCGGGAGGTAGCACTCGTGCTTGCTGGAGAGGAGGCGAGGGAGCCTGGCCGGAGGGAGGTCGCGGCCTGGACGGCGCTGCTCCTGCGGCCTTGGTCGCCGGCTGGGGTGCGGCCTCGAGGGAGCAGGCGCCGGGGCCAGAAGGCGAGAGGCCGGGGCGGCTCGCAGGGAGGGAGGAAGGGAGACGGGAGAAGAGAGGCCGGCTGGAGCGCTGCCAGCTCGCGGGGCGCCAGGCGCAGGCGCCACTCGGCCTGGAGGACGGGAGATCGAGGGCGCTCGAGGCAGGAGGGTTCGGGCGCTCGACGGGAACGAGGGGATCGAGAGGGAAAAGAGATGCGGGGCTCGGGACGAGCGATGAGTGCGGCGGCGGCACGAGGGAAACAGGAGCGAAGGGGTCAAACGCTAGGGTTACAGGGGGATGCGGGCTGTAGGAGGAGTTGGGCCAAAGACAGATGGGCCGGAGGGAGGAGAGAAGGGCGGCTGGGCCAGCTTCGGCTTGGGCCTGGGGAGGCCTTAGGCGGCTGGGATCTTAGGGAGAGGAGAAGGAGGCTGGACTCTCTGCTGTTAATAAGAAGAGAGAAAGAAAGAAGAAAAAGAAGATAGAGACAAGATTAGAAAAAAAAAGGAAAGAGGGGGTTAGGAGAAAAGTTAGCACAAGGGAATATTTTTCTCGGGCATCATGAAAAGAGCACGGTCCGAGAAAAATATAAAAGGCATGATTGGAAAAATAATTCAAACATATTTGAATTTAATTCAAATAGTTTGAACTAAGACTTGATTATTGAAGTCTCCAAAAATGTTCAAATTTTTGGAGGAACCTCGAAACAACGGAAAAGAATTATTGGCAAGGTTTTGATGGAGAACTCGAAGTGAAAAAGACATGGGGAAATATTGCAAGTGTGTTACGGTGAATTCCAACAAATGGAATATTTATTAATATAGCTCCCTAATATATTGGGATGATATGTTTTAAAGAGAAGACATTCTTCCCTCGAATTAAATGGACCGAAGGCCCACACGGATTATTTAAGTTGAGATGCAAAATTAAAATGACATGATCGCATGATGACATGATGCAATGCAAAAAATAAATAACACAAGCACAAACGAACACACGGGCAACCCGGAACATCTGGAATCTTCGGGAATCTTCTGGGACGTCGGTCTTCGGGCGTCACAAGCTTCGAGTTGTAATCTTTGAGTTATAAGTAAATAAAAGTGCGATGATCTTCATTATTAGAGCATTGTCCCGTGTGAGGAAACCAAAAAAACAAAAGAAGAGAGAAAGGCCAAAAAAATAGATGGCCCAAAAAAATAGGGGGGCTAAAAAAAGCCCCTCCAAAAAAATGAGAGAAAAAGATAGAATGGACAATGTTACTATCCTTTTGACACACTTGTGCTTCATCATAGCACCATGTTCTTCATGATAGAGAGTCTCCTATGTTGTCACTTTCATATACTAGTGGGAATTTTCATTATAGAACTTGGCTTGTATATTCCAACGACGGGCTTCCTCAAATGCCCTAGGTCTTCATGAGCAAGCAAGTTGATGCACACCCAGTAGTTTTCTTTTTGAGCTTTCATACACTTATAGCTCTAGTGCATCCTTTACATGGCAATCCCTACTCACTCACATTGATATCGATTGATGGACATCTCCATAGTCCATTGATTTGCCTAGTTGATGTGAGACTTTCTTCCTCCTTTTGTCTATCACCAC
This sequence comes from Secale cereale, assembly GCA_902687465.1. Taxonomy (NCBI): domain Eukaryota; kingdom Viridiplantae; phylum Streptophyta; class Magnoliopsida; order Poales; family Poaceae; genus Secale; species Secale cereale. The sequence goes on along the minus strand of LR738715.1, from coordinate 552,148,670 downwards.
CTTCTATTCCACCCATAGTGATATGTCCATGGCTCACGCTCATGTATTGCCTGGAAGTTGAAATTTTTTGAGAATACTAAAGTATGAAACAATTGCTTGGCTAAAACCGGGGTTGTGCATGATTTAAATACTTTATGTGGTGAAGATGGAGCATAGCCAGACCATATGATTTTGTAGGGATAACTTTCTTTGGCCATGTTATTTTGAAAAGACATGATTGCTTTATTAGTATGCTTAAAGTATTATTGTCTTAATGTCAAATGATAGACTATTTCTTCGAATCACTCGTGTCTTAATATTCGTGCCATGATTAGATTACATGATCAAGATTATGCTAGGTAGCATTTCACATCAAAAATTATCTTTTTTATCATTTACCTACTCGAGGACGAGCATGAATTAAGCTTGGGGATGCTCATACATCTTCGTCATATCTATAATTTTTGATTGTTTCATGCCAATATTCTACAACTTGCATATACTTTTAGCAACTTTTTATACTATTTTTTGGGACTAACATATTGATCCAGTGCCCAGTGTCAGTTCATGTTTGTTGCATGTTTTTTGTTTCGCAGAATATCCATATCAAACGGAGTCCAAACAGGATAAAAATGGACGGAGATTTTTTTGGGAATATATGTGAATTTTAGAAAGCGGAACCAACGTGAGACGATGCCCGAGTGGCCCATGAGGGTGAGGGGAGCGCCCAGGGGGGCAGGCGCGCCCTGGGCCCTCGTGGCCACTCCATAAGGCGGTTGATGCCCTTCTTTCGCCGCAAGAAAGCTAATTTCCGGATCAAAATCATGTCAAAAATCAGCCTAATCAGAGGTACGGATCTCCGGGAATTTAAGAAATGGTGAAGGGCCAGAATCTAGGAACGCAAAACAGAGAGAAACAGAGAGACATATACTATCTCAGAGGGGCTCTCGCCCCTCCCACGCCATGGAGACCATGGACCAGAGGGGAAACCCTTCTCCCATCTAGGGAGAAGGTCAAGGAAGAAGAAGAAGGAGGGGGGCTCTCTCCCCCTCGCTTACGGTGGCACCGGAGTGCCGCCGGGGCCATCATCGTCACCGCAATCTACACCAACAACTTCACCGCTGTCATCACCAACTCTTCCACCCTCTATGCAGCGGTGTAACCCCTCTTCCTCCCACTGTAATCTCAACTTAAACATGGTGCTCAACGCTATATATTATTTCCCAATGATGTATGGCTATCCTATGATGTTTGAGTAGATCTGTTTTGTCCTATGGGTTAATTGATGATCGTGATTGGTTTGAGTTGCATGTTTTATTATTGGTGATTTCCTATGGTGCTCTCCGTGTCGCGCAAGCGTGAGGGATCCCCGCTGTAGGGTTTGCAATATGTTCATGATTTGCTTATGGTGGGTGGTGTGAGTGACAGAAGCACAGACCCGAGTAAGTAGGTTGTTTGCGTATAAGAATAAGAGGACTTGATACTTTAATGCTATGGTTGGGTTTTACCTTAATGATCTTTAGTAGTTGCGGATGCTTGCTAGAGTTCCAATCATAAGTGCATATGATCCAAGAAGAGAAAGTATGTTAGCTTATGCCTCTCCCTCAAATAAAATTGCAATAGTGATTACCGGTCTAGTTATCGATTGCCTAGGGATAAATAACTTTCTCGTGACAAAAAGCTCTCTACTAAAACTAATTTAGTTGTGTCTTTATCTTAACAACCCCTAGTTTTATTAATGTGCTCTTTATATTCTTGCAAACCTATCCCACAAAAACCACAAAGTACTTCTAGTTTCATACTTGTTCTAGGTAAAGTAAACATCAAGCGTGCGTAGAGTTGTATCGGTGGTCGATAGAACTTGAGGGGATATTTGTTCTGCCTTTAGCTCCTCGTTGGGTTCGACACTCTTACTTATCGAAAGAGGCTACAACTGATCCCCTACACTTGTGGGTTATCAGTTACCTGAGATATAATGTTTGATTCTTTGACCGTTCACCACCTTCGGATTTGTGCCTTCGAAGTTGTTGATTTTTATGGCACTGGAATGATAGACCTCCTCGATATCGTAAGGACCTTCCCATTTAGAGACAAGTTTTCCTGCAAAAAAATCTTAAACGAGAGTTGTATAGCAAGACATAATCACCTATGTTAAACTCACGCTTTTGTATCCTTTTGTCATGCCATCTTTTAACCTTTTTTTAAACAGCTTGGCATTCTCATAAGCTTGGGTTCTCCATTCATCAAGCGAGCTAATGTCAAATAACCTCTTCTCACCGGCAAGTTTTAAATCATAATTGAGCTCTTTAATAGCCCAATATGCCTTATGTTCTAGCTCGAGAGGTAAGTGACATGCTTTTCCATAAACCATTTTATATGGAGACAGACACATAGGATTTTTGTATGCAGTTGTATAGGCCCATAATGCATCATCAAGTTTCTTGGACCAATTCTTTCTAGACCTATTAACTAAAGGAAATATGCCCTAGAGGCAATAATAAAGATGTTATTTGTATTTCCTTATATCATGATAAATGTCTTTTATTCATGCTATAATTGTATTAACCGGAAACTTAGTGCATGTGTGAATACATAGACAAAACAGTATGTCCCTAGTATGCCTCTACTAGACTAGCTCATTGATCAAAGATGGCTATGTTTCCTAGCCATAGACATGAGTTGTCATTTGATCAACATGATTACATCATTAGGAGAATGATGTGATGGACTAGAACCATCCGTTAGCTTAGCACTATGATCGTTTAGTTTGACTGCTATTGCTTTCTTCATGACTTATACATGTTCCTATGACTATGAGATTATGCAACTCCCGAATACCATAGGAACACCTTGTGTGCTATCAAATGTCACAACGTAACTGGGTGATCATAAAGATGCTCTAAAGGTGTCTCCAAAAGTGTTTGTAGTGTTGGCATAGATCAAGACTAGGATTTGTCACTCCGAGTGTCGGAGAGGTATCTCTGGGCCCTCTCGGTAATGCACATCATAATAAGCCTTGCAAGCAAATGACTAATGAGTTAGTCATGAGATGATGTATTACGGAACGAGTAAAGATACTTGCCGGTAACGAGATTAAACTAGGTATAGAGATACCGACGATCGAATCTCGGGCAAGTAACATACCGATGACAAAAGGAACAACATATGTTGTTATGCGGTTTGACCGATAAAAGATCTTCGTAGAATATGTAGGAGCCAATATGAGCATCCAGGTTCCGCTATTGGTTATTTACCGGAGATGAGTCTCGGTCATGTCTACATAGTTCTCAAACCCGTCGGGTCCGCACGCTTAACGTTTGATGACGATCGGTATTATGAGATTATGAGTTTTGATGTACCGAAGGTAGTTCGGAGTCTCGGATGAGATCACGGACATGACGAGGAGTCTCGGAATGTCCGAGACGTAAAGATTGATATATTGGACAACTATATTCGGACACCAGAAGTGTTCCGTAAAGTTTCGGAATTAACCGGAGTACCGGGGGGGGGGGGGTTACCGGAACCCCCTGGGGAAGCTATGGGCCTTAATGGGCCGTAGGAGAAAGAGGGAAGGAGGGCCCGGGCTGGGTCGCGCGCCCCCCACCCCTTGGTCCAAATTGGACAAGGAAGGAGGGGGGGCGGAGCTGATGGCTTCTCGCCCCTCGTTGGTTACCCCAAGTGGAAGGTTTGAGATGCAGTGTAGCGGAAGTTTTCCCTTGGCAAAGATACCAAGGATCGATTTCCCTGAGACTCCCAGTTTCAACAAGAAGGTGTCAACTGCTAACGGCGCCAGATATTAGCAATCAACGTGGACCTGCACACAGATACAAATAACTTTGCTCCCAACGAGTACATAGAGGTTGTCAATCCCTCCGGCCTTGTAGTTTACAAAGGATCAAACGCAAGTGATAATAGTGATAGGTATTGCTGCAAATAGTAAGTAAAAAGCTTAAATAGCGGATGTGATCAATGATGGTAATATGGACCGGGGTCCCATGATGTTCACTAGTGATGTCTCTCTCCCAAAAGACGATAAAACAGCTATGTGAGGTAAACGAATTACAGCTGGGCAATTGACAGGATTATGTGCGCAAACCAATGCTAACTATGTTACGAGAAAGGTAGAGGTTCAAAGCATGGGCGGTACGCCAAGGCAAGCATACCGAAATCCATCTGCATCTACTACTAATCATCCACCTTGAGATATCTATCCAGAACATCTCGCTGGTATTAAGTTGCGAGTCCCACCCATAGTGTAAACTCAAAGCAACAAACAACTGCATTAAAAGAACTTTGCGTAAAGTAAACAATCCTTGCACCCGCGGGCACAAGCACCGTTGTTTTCCCCCTTGTGGCAACAGCACATCCCTTAGACTCATGTTTCTGTCACTCAAGCTAGTCATCGAGGGGCATGAACCCACAATCAAGCATAGCGTTCCCGCTTGGAGTCACTACCTACTACTTGGCCAAAGCAATAAATAACAACGGAGAACATGCAAGAATTACTTACGAACATAAATATAAAAGAGGTAGATCAAATATATTACTCAAACACAATCTGAACATAATCTCACAATCCATCGGATCCCAGCAAACTCAACATAGCAACAGCATAAGGATTACATATGTGCCTCGATCATGTAGGGCAGCTCACGAGGACTAATTAGTGAAGCACAAGAACGGGAGGAGAACATCACGTAGCTACTGGTCATGGACTCATGGTCCAAGGGAGACTACTCACAACTCATCCGGGAGGCGTCCATGGTGGTGGAGAAGCTCCCGGTGGTGATCCTCCCCTCCGGCAGGGTGCCGGGAAGAGTTCTCCTGGTGCTCTCGATCTTGGAAGCGCGGCGGCGGCAGAACAGAGATGAGATCGCGAAAAAGGGTTCCCCTCTCGAGGGTTTCGGGACACGATATAAATATATGCCAAAGGGGGGCGTCTGCGGAGGCTCAGGGGGCCCAGGCGCCCCCCCCCCCGGCGCGGCCAGGGGGGGCGCGCCACCAGGGCGCCTGGAGCCCTGGTGGCCCCCCTCCGGCTGTACTTTGGCTGCTGGGAAGCTTCTGGAATGCTGATTTTTTATATAATTTTTCCTGGATTTTTCTGGCAGTTCTCGTAATGGGAAAACCTAAAATACAAAAACACCAGAAAACAGAAACTGGAACTGGGGTGCACTAAGTTAATAGGTTAGTCCAAATATGATCAAAAGTGTATGGAAGCGTATAAATATCATAGCAATATCACCCAAAAGAGGCATGGAGCAAGCAGAAATTATAGATACGTTTTGGACGTATCAGGCGCCCCTTTCCTTCTCCTTCTCCCTCTCCTTCCTTTCCCCCTTCTCCCTTTTGGTAGTTCCTACTAGGAATAGGATTGCAATCCTATTCCTAGTAGGATTGCTCCTCCTAGGCGCGCCACAAGGGGCCGGCAGGCCTCCCCCCCTTGCTCCTTTATATACGGGGGCAGGGGTACCCAAAGACACACAAGTTGAATTGTTTTAGCGGTGTGCGGTGCCCCCCTCCATAGAAACACACCTCGGTCATACCGTCGCAGTGCTTAGGCGAAGCCCTACGCCGGTAGATACATCATATCCGTCACCACGCCGTCGTGCTGACGAAACTCTCCTGTGAAGCTCAACTGGATCAAGAGCTCGTGGGACGTCTTCAAGCTGAACGTGTGCTGAACGCGGAGGTTCCGTACATTCGGTGCTTGATCGGTTGGATCGCGAAGAAGTTCGACTACATCAACCGCGTCACTTGACGCTTCCGCTCCCGATCTACGAGGGTACGTAGACACACTCTCCCTCTCGTTGCTATGCATCTGGTAGATAGATCTTGCGTGATTGTAGGAAAATTTTGAAAATACTACGTTCCCCAACATTAACTGTCTTTTGCAAAATTAATTTCAGCCCTCTGTTATTTAGTCCTACTTGACCACTTGTCAGGCCCAAGATGCGGTTCTATCCCGATCACGTGACACATACGTGATTGGGGCACAACCGCATTTCGGGCGCTTAGCAAGATGGATATCATTACATCGTACCATTACTTACATACATGGGGGATACAACAATTCATACAAGTCACATGAATACAACAACATCAATACAAGGCATCCGACTACGGATGCAAACATGAAAGAGCACAACGACATCCATCTGCTATCCCAGGCTGCCGACCAGGAACCTAGCCCAAGACTGAAGAAGAAGAAGAAGAAGAAGAGAGAACTCCAACACAAAGAACATCGCTCTCACGTCAAGTCATCGGAAACCTGCACCTGCAACTGTTGTGGTAGTATTTGTGAGCCACGAGGACTCAGCAATCCCATAACCATGGGTAACAAGACTAGCAAAGCTTAATCGGAATGGAGAGGTTAAGTGGTGAGGTTGCAGCAGCGGCGAAGCAGTATATGGTGGCTAACTTACAAGTACAAGAATAACATGAGCATCTACGCAAACGGTCGCAAACTAGTAGTGATCACTAAAGATCCTAAACTACCTATGAGTCAAACATAACCCCACCATGTTCTCTTCTCAGAGTGAAAAGAGATGGTCACGGTTACTCACGCGGTTCGTGTATTTTACTTTGGATCCTCTGTCAAGTTTTCTACAACGGGACATTAACAAATTCCAATCTGCCACATAACCGCGGGCACGGCTTTCGAAAGATCATAACCCTGCAGGGGTGTCCCAACTTAGCACATCACAAGCTCTCACGATCAGCAGAGATAATAATAATATTACCCCTTATCATAGGGAAGGCCCGATCAGGCTCGGAATCCCGGTGCACAAGTGATGTCTACACACGCTTCTACTCTCGTAGACTATGTTGGGCCTCCAAGCGCAGAGGTTTGTAGGACAGCAGCAATTTCCCTCAAGTGGATGACCTAAGGTTTATCGAACTCAGGGAAGTAGAGGTTGAAGATGGTCTCTCTCAAGCAACCCTGCAACTAAGATACAATAAGTCTCTTGTGTCCCCAACACACCTAATACAACTAGGAGTTGTATAGGTGCACTAGTTCGGCGAAGAGATGGTAAAATATGGATGATAGGAGTGGCAAAGCAAAGTAATATAAATCTGTAATAAAAAGTGCAGCAAGCAAACAAGTGGTAAACGTGAGCACAAATGGTATTGCAATGGTGGAAACAATGCCTAGGGTTCATACTTTCACTAGTGGCAACTCCCAACAACATTAACATAATCGAATCACATGATATTTCCCATAAAACACGCAAAGGGGACGCACTCGAAGGTCATTCCTTCGTGGTCAAGAGAGGACGAGAATTATGTAGGGCTACAAAAGCACACCTCAAAGTTCGTAGTTCTCAATCTAAGGATTTCCCAATGTCACCGCGGCCATCCAAAGAGAGTCCCACAATCACCACAACATATCTAAAGGATAGTCAAAGACAAGCACCAAGAGACTCTCAATCTTCAATCAACACACAAGAGAGGAAATCACTCATGAAAATATTGTTCTAATCCATGTCCAATAGACCGCTGTCACCTTGGTCTCGGGGATTATACTAGATAAAGACAAGTGAGTACATCAATCCAATACATACAGGAAGGGGAAATATCATGGGATCACCCTAGATTAACATAGCCTCTGATCACAACGAAGATCACATCATGGGAGAGTGAATTGACCACATAGCTACTGGTAAGAACCTCGGCCCCGAGGAGGAACTACTCCCTCATTATGGAGGGAGGAAGCAACGTCGATGGAGATGAATCCGGGGGCACTTCCCCGTCCCGGCAGGGTGCCGGCGCAGGAATTCTGGTCCCCCGAATCTTGATGGCGATGGCGGTGGATATCGGAATCGCGTCGGGAGAAAAGGGGTCTGGAATCAGGGTTTCCGCGACACGATGTAAATATATGCCAAAGGGGGGCATCAGAGGGGGTCAGGGGTGCCCAGGCGCCCCCCCGGCGCGGCCAGGGGGGGCCGCGTGGGCAGGCCGCCTGGAGCCCCTATGGGTCCCCTCCGGACCTACTTTGGCCGCATGGAAGCTTCCGGAACGCTGATTTTTTACATAATTTTTCTGGATTTTTTATGGCAGTTCTCGTAATGTGAAAACCTGAAATACAAAAACAGCCGAAAACAGAAACTGGCACTGGGGTGCACTGAGTTAATAGGTTAGTCCAAATATGATCAAAAGTGTATGGAAGTGTATAAATAACATAACAATATCACCGAAAAGAGGCATGGAGCAAGCAGAAATTATAGATACGTTTTGGACGTATCAACATCCCCAAGCTTAATTCCTGCTCGTCCTCGAGTAGGTAAATGATAACAAGAATAATTTCTGTGGTGACATGCTATTAACCATATAGGACTTTTTCATAGTCATATGACAAAAGCTTACTGAGACAATGAATCTATAGTAATTAAGTTGCCTCATGAGAAAATCACAAAGAACTGAAAGTTTTACAATATGATATTGAAACATCAAATAGATTTGTAATGAACATGATGTGCAAATATGATAAAGTGATATCTAGCTTGCCCCCTTTAGTGAAGCAAAACATAAATGCAGGGGCACCTCCAAGGTTTAAGTGATGACTAGATACAATGATTTCAAAATAAACGATATCACAATCATGCAAAAGACAATGCACATTACACTCAGAATGACAATCATGCTCTCAGTAGTTGGTGCTTTTAAAAGAAGGTGGAGACTCTCGAACCGTGGATTTTGTTGGCAAGGTTGAAAACCCGTAGTCGGAAACAAAGACAAAACATGTACCAGAGCTCTTGGTTTTAAAACAGAGGTAATAATTTTTTAGATCATGCATGTTTCGTCAACGAATGCTAGCAGACAACTCAATCACTTCTTGAGATGGACAAGTTTCGAGGAACGGCTCCCGAATGAGGACGATCACATCCTCTTAATCTCCTTTGTTTATCACTGCCAAAGTTTTCTGATTTCTCATGAACAAAGCGTGAAGGAGGGTTTGTTTGATATATTATCTTTTTGAGCCGGGCGCACTCAATGCCAGTTCCTTCTCGTATTATGGGTTTGCACATTATACATGCAATCCCGGGGTGAAGCTTGTCCAACTTAAAAAGATCATGAATTAACTACTACTTCCTCATGAACTTAAAACAGAGGCACAAAATAGGAATGCTTTTTCTTTGAATAATTTCGAGATGGTACATGCAAGTCTCCGTTAGGAATGGCAGGTAAATACCATGTAGGAAAATATGGTGGACTCATAAGGCATAACTGGATTAAAAGGATGTGGATGCACAAGCAGTCAGTCCGCTTAGTACAGGCGAAGGTTAGCAAAAGACGGGGAGCGACCAACTAAGAGAGGAATGACGGCCATAATCATGTAGAGCGACAAAGCAACATTGAATCAGGCATGGAAGTTATATCGCTACTCAGAAACAAAAGATCATCAATGCTTGACAGACTTTCTTTACAGTCTTAAATATGCGTGAGCATACGCCAAGTCAATCAAAATAAATTCTTTGAAGGAAGATATTACTAAACCATACCACATCATAGGCAAACAAATCATGTTGGTACTCCAATAACACATTGGGAACCCCCTAGCTATTTGAGACTAACCATAAGAAAACATGAACTACTAAGCGCCATTATGCACGTAGCATCTTTATCATAGACATATCAACCAATACAACGGAAGCAAACTCTCTTAATAAGATAAACATGATAACTAAAGAGAGTTCAAGCAACCAACTAAACAAAATCTCTTTAAAAAGATAAGCATGAAAGTTAAGAGCTAAGCATGATAGTAGCTATTAAAAGACAAAGAACACACACAGCAAAGATAGACATGCAAATTCTATGTTATGTTCTAGGTAGAGGTGGAGCGTGTTTCTCTCCCACATAAAGAAAGCTGAGTTCCAACTCGTTATGAAAAGCTAAAGAAAACTAAAAGGAAAACTAAAACAAGACGCTCCAAGCATAGCACATAACACATGAAGTGATTAAAATATAGTGGAACGAAGGACGAACTGATAATGTTGATGGAGAAGGGGATGCATGGGGGCATCCCCAAGCTTAGACGCTTGAGTCTCCTTGAATATTTATTGGGGGTGCATGGGGGCATCCCCAAGCTTGAGCGTTTGACACTCCTGAATCTTTTTATCATCTTCCCTCGCACACTTGAAAACTCCCTTCATACATAACTCATCATAATCTGATTAGCGAGGTTAGTACCCATAATAAAATAATTGTTCCTTGCTGGAAATAAAGATATTCTTGAAGTTCTACTGTTTCTCAAGATTTCCAAAAGGTTTTTGCAAAGAAAAAGCAAGCTCTAGGTTTGCAAAATGAAGGAAAGGAAAAACAGGACAGAATCTGTGAAAAACAGAACAACAGGTAGTAAATGATTTTTCCGGGGCACTTATGCAACTCTAATAAAAAACTCAAAATAGATGCACGAAAGACAATTATATAGAGCACGCTGTCGAAAAAATTCAGACCAAAAAGATGATCTGGTGATTTTATACGAATTTTTCTATCCAAGGACAGAATCTGTTTCCTGGACAGCACGTCACAACTTTTGAACTTTCTTGCAATCAGAGGCTAAACTTGGCACAAAGCTGAAAAATAAAGATACAATGATGTTGCTACAGTAGTAACAAACATCAAGACCACTAAAACTGAAAGTAAACATAACAAGGGTTGTCTCCCTAGAGCTCTTTCTTTATAGCCATAAAGATAGGCTTAAGACTTTAATGATGCTCTCGTAGGAATAAGAGCTGAAGAACAAAAGAGAGCATCAGAAGCAAATACCAAACACATTTAAGCCTAACATGCTTCCTATGCATAGGAATATTGCAATAGAATAATTCATTGAAGCACAAAGCAACTAGCATCGGAAGGCAAAACAAGCATAACTTTAAAATATTCACCATAAAGAGAGGAAACTTCTTATTATTAAGATATTTAGAACCAAGTCTCCCTCTCTCATTATAAATTTCAGTGGCATCATGGATGAACTCAACAATATAAGCATCACGTAAAGCATTGTTACCATGATCCACATGCAAAAAGGTACTCTTACTCTCCACATAAGCATAATCTTTCTCATTGGTAATAGTGGGAGTAGGACTATCATAAACAACTTGAACACTATAGATTACTTGTGTATTAGGAGGGTGGTGTTCAACAAGGGAGTAATTCCCTCCATGATTATGACAAGTTTCATAAGGATAATTTCTCCTTATGTCATAGGTACCTTTATAATCACTATAGGTTGGAGTTATGACATCATCATAGTAGAGAAGAGCATTATCATTGCTAGCAACTATATTTGTAATCATGTTGTATTTATTCTTACTAGCAAAAGAATTATCAATTATCACATCACTAGTGGGTAAAGGGTTTGCAATCCTATCATCCCCAAGCTTAGAGCTTCCCATATCATCACTTTCAGAGTTGGTACCAAAAAGATTTTCAAGATCATAAGTAGCATTATCATCATTTTCCCAATCACAATAAGTAACATGCATATCATAATCAAAATCATCTTCAATTGTACCTACGGACGTATCATCAAGATTATAATTAAGGCAATAAACTTCACCTTCTTCTTTAAACTTACAATCGTTAGGATAAAAGTTGATGGGAGGAATATGCTCAGGCCAGGTTGATACCCATTCTTCTTCTTTCTTGCTCCTCTTCCTCCTCCTCTTCTTTTTCTTCTTCTTAACCTTAGGAGGGAGTGGTTGGAGATGAAGCTTCTCCACATATCCTGGTTTATCATTAGAAACAATAGGGGAAACTTGGGAGAAACTCTCCTTTTTATTAGCAGAAATATAAGAGACATTTTTATACTTTGGTAAAGTTCCCTCCTTTATAATCTTACCTATGTAATCATTTTCATGGCAATTAACAACACAATAGAGATGGCAATTTTGCAAAGTGTTTTTTATTCCTATGGCATTAACATCTAGCCATGAAGTCTTTTCTGATAACTCTTCACACATCAAAAATAACATAAGCTCATCATAAAGATCAGAGGTGATCATGTTATCACAGAACCGATTAACAGTTATGTTTTGAAAGTTCATGCAATGAAAATTAAAGTGACCCTCTATACGGCAAAGTTCACAAGTAAAAGGATAAAGGTCACACAATTCTCTAGCAATTTCATTTAAATCTCTGACCCAAGTGATTGTTATTTCATGCTTATGTTGCTTACAATACTTATCTTCTTCAATCATAGGCCTTTCACAAGGTCTATCCACTCCACAAAAATTAACATGCTTATATAAAACTTCATTTTTAGGAATTGGATCATGCATGTTGCAATCATCATGAATAATTTCATTTTCTTTGCAAGTCTCTTTAAAAGGTTTATGATACTTGATCCAATCCTCCTTAGGCATATTAAGGTGTGAAGCAAAAGATTTGAGGAAATCAACAAGGAGTTGAGAACCAAGCCCAAACTTAGCACTAAACTTATTAAAACTTGTAGTTTCAACAAAGGACTTAATGAAATCATACTCATAAATTATACATGACTCTTTACCTTTGTCGATCTCCCAATCTTCAGTGTTGCGTTGAATTCTTTCAATGAGTTCCCATTTAGCATCAATCTTTTTGTTTGTGAAAGAACCCATAGAGGAAGCGTCGAGCAAATCTTTATCCTGTCGAGAAAGCCTCGCATAGAAATTAGTAATAATCATATCTTTGGGGAGCCCATGGTTAGGACATTTTAGCATTAACGTTTTCAGTCTCCCCCAAACTTGAGCTATGCTCTCTCCGTCATGAGGATAAAAATTATAAACATAATTCCTATTCTCATGGACTTCATGAAGAGGATAAAACTTGGAGTAAAAGAGAGACTGGATCTCTTCCCACTCCAGCAGGTGAGAGTCATTTAGTAGCCTATACCATTCCAATGCTTTTCCTTTCAGTGACAAGGCAAATAATTTCCTCATGACAAACTCCCTTGATACACCTGCAAGCTTAAATAATGAACATAGTTGTGACAGATATAGCAAGTGTTCACCGGGATGTCTGTCTCCTGCATAACGATCAGCCAAAACATAATCGATAATACCAGCTAGTATTTTATAGGGCACAATTTCAGTAGGGGGAGGAGCAACCACCACAGGTGTGGGGCGTCTTCCCACAAGCAACGATCCAATAGCGAGGTTGTCCATAAGCATAACTAGTGAAATAAAAACAAGAAACAAAAAAATTTAATTGCAAGATCTAAAGATATACCTTCAAGCGCTCACCTCCCCGGCAACGGCGCCAGAAATAGCTTGATGTCTACACACGCTTCTACTCTCGTAGACTATGTTGGGCCTCCAAGCGCAGAGGTTTGTAGGACCGCAGCAATTTCCCTCAAGTGGATGACCTAAGGTTTATCGAACTCAGGGAAGTAGAGGTTGAAGATGGTCTCTCTCAAGCAACCCTGCAACTAAGATACAAGAAGTCTCTTGTGTCCCCAACACACCTAATACAACTAGGAGTTGTATAGGTGCACTAGTTCGGCGAAGAGATGGTAAAATATGGATGATATGAGTGGCAAAGCAAAGTAATATAAATCTGTAATAAAAAGTGCAGCAAGCAAACAAGTGGTAAACGTGAGCACAAATGGTATTGCAATGGTGGAAACAAGGCCTACGGTTCATACTTTCACTAGTGGCAACTCCCAACAACATTAACATAATCGAATCACATGATATTTCCCATAAAACATGCAAAGGGGGCGCACTCGGAGGTCATTCCTTCGTGGTCAAGAGAGGACGAGAATTATGTAGGGCTACAAAAGCACACCTCAAAGTTCGTAGTTCTCAATCTAAGGATTTCCCAATGTCACCGCGGCCATCCAAAGAGAGTCCCACAATCACCACAACATATCTAAAGGATAGTCAAAGACAAGCACCAAGAGACTCTCAATCTTCAATCAACACACAAGAGAGGAAATCACTCATGAAAATATTGTTCTAATCCATGTCCAATAGACCGCTGTCACCTTGGTCTCGGGGATTATACTAGATAAAGACAAGTGAGTACATCAATCCAATACATACAGGAAGGGGAAATATCATGGGATCACCCTAGATTAACATAGCCTATGATCACAACGAAGATCACATCATGGGAGAGAGAATTGACCACATAGCTACTGGTAAGAACCTCAGCCCCGAGGAGGAACTACTCCCGCATCATGGAGGGAGGAAGCAACGTCGATGGAGATGAATCCGGGGGCACTTCCCCGTCCCGGCAGGGTGCCGGCGCAGGAATTCTGGTCCCCCGAAGCTTGATGGCGATGGCGGCGGAGATCGGAATCGCGTGTGAAGAAAAGGGGTCTGGAATCAGGGTTTTCGCGACACGGTGTAAATATATGCCAAAGGGGGGCATCAGAGGGGGTCAGGGGTGCCCAGGCGCCCCCCCGGCGCGGCCAGGGGGGCGCGTGGGCAGGCCGCCTGGAGCCCCTGTGGGTCCCCTCCGGGCCTACTTTGGCCGCATGGAAGCTTCCGGAACGCTGATATTTTATATAATTTTTTTGGATTTTTTCTGGCAGTTCTCGTAATGTGAAAACCTGAAATACAAAAACAACCGAAAACAGAAACTGGCACTGGGGTGCACTGAGCTAATAGGTTAGTCCAAATATGATCAAAAGTGTATGGAAGTGTATAAATAACATAGCAATATCACCCAAAAGAGGCATGGAGCAAGCAGAAATTATAGATACGTTTTGGACGTATCAACAAGACATTTCGACAATGGTAAAACAAGTCCAGCAAGACCTCCCGGCGTGCTGACACCCTGATAGTAGCCGCGCGTATCTCGTCTCAGGCCACGACTGGATGAGCGACGCGTACAGGTGCCAGATACCTCAAGTTGCCAAGGGGCGGCCCCGCACAGTGCTCTATTTGGGACCAACACCATCGGCACTGGCCCCCCTGTATGTCGAAGAATCCTCGGGTAGCGCTAACTCCCTATGCAATTAATTAATTAATTAAGTTTTTATTATATTGCAAATAAAACCAATGTTGGACCTTGTTGGAGGAGTTTTATTCAAAGACGGACTGTCAAGGGGTCCCCATATACCCAACCATGTTAGGAACGCAAAATCAAGGAACATAACGCCGGTTTATCGGCTCCTAAGGCGGCATGAGTGGAACAAAACACCGAGCAAAGCCAAGCCTTTCACCCATTGCCAAGTATATAGGTGTGTTATTGTATATAAGATATATTGTGATATTCCAACAAGCCAAGCTCCAACATGGAGCAATCTTCATCTTCACCTGCAACTAACAACGCTATAAGAGGGGCTGAGCAAGCGGGTAACATAGCCAAACAACGGTTTGCTGGGAAGGTGTCAAAGGTTAGAGGTTTCATGGCAACAAGGAGAGGGGCTAACAATAAATGATGGGTAGCGCGACATATAGCGATAGCATCGAGACATCTAGCATGGCAATGATAGTAAAGGTATCAAAGGTGATGATCATATTGCCTGAGATCCTGCAAGGAAGAAGAACGAGTCCATGAAGTAGACGAAGAAGAAGCCACGAATACGAACAAGCGTAGACGAACGAATCCTCACGATCGCAACGAAACAGAAACTAACGAGAAGAAGCAAACAACATGGTAAACACACCACACAAGAACATGACAAGAAGCTCAACCAAGTATAATGCAAGACAAGTCTATATGATGCAAAACATGGCAAGGGATGAAGCACACAAGAACAACACAACCAAATAAGGTTAAATGAGGCCGGAATCAACATATAGCAATTCCGGTAAGTCCTCATATGCACATTTCGAAATTGTTCCAGATCTGAATAAACATTAAGTTAAAGTTGTTAAACAGAAAGTTAACATGCACCATGATGATCTACTCGAAATTCTAGTCAAGTTACATATAAAGTTTGTTTAATTCGGAGCTACGGCCTAGAAGATATGGGCAAAACAAGTTAAGCATGGCAAATATGCAAGATGCATCCAAACATCAAGCAAACACACTCCAAACAGGTAAACAACATGATATTATCCTTCTACATGCAAAAACACACAAGTTTCATATAGGACACGCTCAAAACGGAGCAACGGTTCAACACATACACACGAAACAAGATATGACAACAAGTTGTCCAAAACAGCAACATAACAACTTTGGAGCAAGGTATATATATGCTACAACACCCAAACATGATAACAAAAGGCATGGATGTGAACTAGACATGATACTTAACAAGCATGAACTTAGAGCACACCCAAAAACTTGCTGGAACACAATTAAACAAGCATGGCAAGATTCAATAAGTTTACAGTTTTCTCAGAGTTAGCCAAAATCTGGGAAGGCAAAAATATCATCACAATGCTGCCTTCGGAGGCACAAAACAACAAGCATAACAACTCTACTAAGTATATAAGGATCATGGACATGATATAGACATAGCATACATCAAACAACTCCATTGGAACAACTCCATAGGAGGCATGGATCAATAACAACAAGCTTCACCAAATTGATCATGCTGATAACAGACTGACAGGTACATTTATAGCAACTTCAGAGGAAGAAATAAATAAGCTATAGCATGCCATATATGCAAAAAAGGGCATGAATGGATAGAGCATAACATGGACAACACGACATGATCATTGGACAAACTAAAAAAGCCTGGATTTGAGTGGGGCATCCAGCAAACATGACATCAGGTTTAACAGTTTCAGACTTAGCAGTTCTTCACAAGTCTCAGAAAACAACAACAATGAGTAGGCTACTTTACAAGCTTGTTGCAAACACCGCAAGGCATATCATGAAAAGTGGATTGCACCACAGCAAAGATGGCATGATTGAGCTTCTAAAACATATTGACATGTGGCATGAAAGACAAACACATCAATAGCTATGAACAAGACAAATCACCATCTAATAACAAGTTTCAGCACTTCACATCCACATGCACTTTTGCAATAGATATTAACATGGCAATATGACAGCTAACATGAATGCTACAGCAACCAACATGTAGAGCACTTCACAATGAACATTTTGACATATCATATGCTTTATTTGGATAAACATGCACAAAGTTATCATCACCACAAGCATGCAACAAAATTACAGTTATCAGCAGTTTTAAATATCTAGCACTCTTGCAATGAAGATTAGGGCATCAAGATGAACTCAAATAAGCATGCCACAATACAACAATATGAAGAGCATATCACAACGAACATTTGGACATATTATACACTCAAATCGGACCATCACATAAAAAGTTATCACACTCTCAACATGCATACATTTTTAACACAGAACTGGGGACTTAGCCATTTTCATGAAAAAAACAGACTGAGCGCTAGTAACTAAAACTCGCACGGGCATGGAATAGTTGAGCTCACCTAGTGGGCTCGGCCCAGGAAGAAGGAGGAGCGAGGCAGGCTGGCGGGTCGGGCCGTGGCCCACGTGGCGCGGCATGCGGGGCTGCGAGCGGGCATCGTCCTTGTTCCCGACCGAGGACGAGGCGGCGGCGGCTGGTCCGGCCCGGCGTCGGAGGAGCTCCGACGAGGCCGGGGGCAGGTGGCGGCGGGCGGATCCGGCCTCCGAGCGCCAAATCCGGCCGGCGGCGGCGAGGTCCCGCGAGGGGAGGCGCGGCGGAGTAGGAGGCACCGACGACGAGGTTGTGGACAATGGGGCTGGCGAGGACCGGCGCGGCGGCGACGAGCAAAGGCGGCGGGGTCGGACTTGTTGGGGATCGTTGCAGAAAATCAAAAAAATTCCTACGCATCACCAAGATCTATCTATGGAGTCTACCAGCAACGAGAGGGGAGTGCATCTTCATACCTTTGAAGATCGTGACGCGGAAGCGTTGCAAGAACGCGATGAAGGAGTCGTACGCGTAGCGATTCAGATCACGGTTTATTCCGATCTAAGCGCCGAACAACGGCGCCTCCGCGTTCAACACACGTGCAGCCCGGTGACGTCTCCTGCGCCTTGATCGAGGAAGGGGAGAGGGCGAGGTTGGGGAAGACTCCGTCCAACAGCAGCACGACGGCGTGGTGGTGGTGGAGGAGCGTGGCACTCTAGCAGGGCTTCGCCAAGCACCGCAAGAGACGAGGAGGGAGAGGGGTAGGGCTGCGCCAAGAGGGAGAGGTTCTCGTGCTTCTGGCAGCCCCGAAACCCCACATATATATAGGGGGAGGAGAGGGGCTGCGCCCCCGTCTAGGGTTCCCTCCCTAGGGGTGGCGGCAGCCCCTAGATCCCATCTAGGGGGCGGCCAGGAGGGGAGAGAGAGGGACGCGCCCTAGGGTGGGCCTTAAGGCCCATCTCGACCTAGGGTTTGCCCCCTTCCTCTCTCCCTGCACCTTGGGCCTTGGTGGGGGGGCGCACCAGCCCACCTAGGGCTGGTCCCTTCCCACACTTGGCCCACGCAACCCTCTGGGGCTGGTGGCCCCTCCCGGTGGACCCCCGGAACCCTTCTGGTGGTCCCGGTACGTTACCGATAATGCCCGGAACATTTCCGGTGACCAAAACGGGACTTCCCATATATAAATCTTTACCTCCGGACCATTCCGGAACTCCTAGTGACGTCCGAGATCTCATACGGGACTCCGAACAACATTCGGTAACCACGTACTACATTCCCTATAACCCTAGCGTCATCGAACCTTACGTGTGTAGACCCTACGGGTTCGGGAACCATGCAGTCATGACCGAGACATATCTCCGGCCAATAACCAACAGCGGGATCTGGATACCCATGTTGGCTCCCACATGTTCCACGACGATCTCATCGGATGAACCACGATGTCAAGGATTCAATCAATCTCGTATATGATTCCCTTTGTCTATCGGTATAGTACTTGCCCGAGATTCGATCGTCGGTATACCGACACCTTGTTCAATCTCGTTACGACAAGTCTCTTTAATCATTCCATAACACATCATACCATGACCAACCCCTTAGTCACATTGAGCTCATTATGATGATGTCTTATCGAGTGGGCCCAGAGATACCTCTCCGTCATACGGAGTGACAAATCCCAGTCTCGATTCGTGCCAACCCAACAGATACTTTCGGAGATACCCGTAGTGTACCTTTATAGCCACCCAGTTACGTTGTGACGTTTGGCACACGCAAAGTATTCCTACGGTATTCGGGAGTTGCACAACCTCATGGTCTAAGGAAGAGATACTTGACATTAGAAAAGCTTTAGAATACGAACTACACGATCTTGTGCTAGGCTTAGGATTGGGTCTTGTCCATCACATCATTCTCGTAATGTTGTGATCCCGTTATCAATGACATCCAATGTCCATGGTCAGCAAACCGTGACCATCTATTGATCAACGAGCCAGTCAATTAGAGGCTTACTAGGGACATGTTGTGGTCTATGTATTCACACATGCATTACTGTTTCCGAATAATACAATTAAAGCATGAACAATAGACAATTATCATGAACAAGGAAATATAATAATAACCATTTTATTATTGCCTCTAAGGCATATTTCCAACAGTCTCCCACTTGCACTAGAGTCAATAATCTAGTTACATTGTGATGAATCGAACACCCATGGAGCTCTGGCGTTGATCATGTTTTGCTCGTGGAAGAGGTTTAGTCAACGGATCTGCGACATTCAGATCCGTATGCACTTTACAAATATCTATGTCCCCATCTTGAATATAATTTCAGATGGAGGCGGCGGTAGTCGGCGGTGGAGCGGCGGGGCGACGCGCGGGGGGGGGAGCAGGCGCGGTCGGTCCCGGCGCGGCGCGCGGTGGGAGACGACGCGGGAGACATGGCCGGTGCCACATGGCGGCTGTGGGTCGGCTGAGGCGGCGGGGTTGGCTGAGGTGGCGGCTCGGGATTGGCCCGGCCGACGTGGCTGGGGCGCTGGACGTGTCCGGCAGCGGAACAGGAATGTCCGACGATGCGAGGGGAGCGGGGCTAGGGTTTCGTCTGCGAAAAAATTTACTGGGGAGACACATATATATAGGTAGAGGGAGCTATAAGTGTCCAAATGAGGATTTCGGCCACGCGATCACGATCCAACGGCCGAGAGCATGGAGGTGGTTAGGATGGGCTTGTGGGCTGTTGATGGAGGGGTGCTGGGCCAAAGAGAAAAGGCTTCCGACGGTTAACACAGTTAACCGTTGGGCTATCAAACAAACTCCGAACGCGACGAAACTTGACACGCGGTCTACATATGCAATAATAAGACCACATGCCAAGTTTCACCCGATTCCGAGAACGTTTTCTGGACACTCATAAAATAAATAAATGGAGGTGCCGCGGGCACGTGCAAGTGTGACTGGGCTCAGAACGGACAACGGAAAGGACGAGGGGGTTCGGCCGGATGCAAGTTTTGAAAACATGATGATGCAATGCATATGATGACAAGGCAAAGTGCAACACGCAAGCAGATGACATGGCAACGACGACAAATAAGAGGATGACACCTGGCGCACCGGTCTCGAGGTGTCACACCACTAGACTGTGGGTGATAAGGGGATGCAATTCTATGATTAACATCATACTTAGCAAGCATTTTACGGAAAGCACCATGAATAATGTGTGAACCACCATCAGTCATTAAGTATCTAGGGACTCCAAACCTCGGAAAAATAACTTCTTTAAGCATCTTAATATAGGTTTTGTGATCAGCACTACTAGTTGGAATAGCTTCTACCTACTTAGTAACGTAATCAACAACAAATAAAATGTGTGTGTACCAATTAGAGGAAGGAAACGGTCCCATATAATCAAAACCCCAGACATCAAACGGTTCAATAAAAAGTGAATAATTCATAGGCATTTCTTGACGTCTACTAATATTACTAATTCTTTGACATTCATCACAAGATAAGACAAACTTACGAACATCCTTGAAGAGAGTAGGCCAATAAAACCAGATTGCAATACCTTATGTGCAGTTCTATCTCCAGCATGGTGTCCTCCATAAGCTTCGGAGTGGCACTTGCGTAGGATATGTTCCTGTTCATGCTCAGGTACACAACGTCTAATAATACCATCTACTCCTTCTTTATACAGGTGTGGATCATCCCAGAAGTAATGTCTCAAATCATAGAAGAACTTTTTCTTTTGTTGGTATGTGAAACTAGGTGGTATAAAGTTATCAACAATGTAATTAGCATAATCAGCATACCAAGGAGCAGTACGAGAAGCATTTATGACAGCTAATTGTTCATCAGGAAAGCTATCATCAATAGGTTGTGGGTCATCAAGAATGTTCTCTAGCCTAGACAAGTTGTCTGCAACGGGGTTCTCAGCTCCCTTTCTATCAATAATATGCAAATCAAATTCTTGCAGCAGGAGAACCCATCTAATAAGTCTAGGTTTAGCATCTTTCTTTTCCATAAGGTATTTGATAGCAGCATGATCAATGTGAATAGTTACTTTAGAATCAACAATATAAGACCTAAACTTATCACATGCAAATACAACTGCTAAAAATTCTTTGTCAGTAGTAGCATAATTTCTCTGGGCACTGTCTAGAGTTTTACTAGCATATTGGATAATATTCAATTTCTTATCAACTCTTTGTCCTAGAACAGCACCTACAGCATAATCACTAGCATCGCACATAATCTCAAAGGGTAAATTTCAGTCAGGAGGCTGGACAATAGGTGCAGAGATCAATGCTTTCTTAAGTATTTCAAATGCTTCTACACAATCATCATCAAAGGAAAAATGAACATCTTTTTGTAAGAGATTAGTCAGAGGCCTAGAGATTTTGGAGAAGTCCTTAATGAACCTCCTATAAAACCCGGCATGAGCAAGGAAACTTCTTATACCTTTGATGTCCTTGGGACACGGCATCTTTTCAATAGAATCAACCTTAGCCTTGTCAACTTCAATACCTCTTTCAGAAATTTTATGTCCCAAGACAATGCCTTCATTAACCATAAAGTGTCACTTTTCCCAATTCAAGACAAGATTAGTGCCTTCACATCTCTGCAAAACTCGATCAAGGTTGCTCAAGCAGTCATCAAAAGAAGTTCCATAAATGGAGAAATCATCCTTGAAAACCTCAACAATCTTCTCACAAAAATCAGAGAATATAGCCATCATGCATCTTTTAAAGGTAGCAGGTGCATTACATAAACCAAAAGGCATACGTCTATAAGCAAAGGTACCGAAAGGACAAGTAAAAGTGGTCTTTTATTGATCCCCTTTTGACACAGGTATTTGAGAGAAACCAGAATAACCATCTAGAAAGCAAAAATGAGTATGTTTGGATAACCTTTCTAGCATTTGATCAATAAAAGGCAAAGGGTAATGATCTTTCTTAGTAGCTTTATTTAATTTGCGGAAATCAATTACCATCCTATAACCTGTAAAAATTCTTTGCGGGATCAATTTATTTTTATCATTAGGAACAACAGTCATACCTCCCTTCTTAGGGACACAATGGACAAGACTTACCCACTTGCTATTAGCAACTGGATAGATTATACCTGCCTCTAGAAACTTTTAGTATTTCCTTCCTTACCACTTCTTTCATCTTAGGATTTAACCGTCGTTGATGACCGATAACTGGTTTCGCGTCCTCTTCCAACTTTATCTTGTGTTGGCATAAAGTGGGACTAATGCCCTTAAGATCATCCAGAGTATATCCAATAGCAGCACGATGCTTCTTCAGAGTTTTCAATAAATTTTCTTCTTCCTGCTCTGAAAGGTTAGCACGGATAATAACAGGATATATCTTCTTTTCATCGAGATAAACATACTTAAGAGTATCAGGTAATGGTTTGAGTTCAAACACAGGATCACCCTTGGATGGAGGAGGATCCCCTAGAATTTCAACACGCAAGTTGTTTTTCAATAAGGGTCCCTGCTTAAAGAATACATCTATTTCCCTTCTCTCATTCATATCCATATCATTTTCATGGTCTAGCATATATTGTTCTAAAGGATTGTTAGGAGGCACAGCAATAGAAGCAAGACTAATTTAGCAAAGTTAAAATCATGAGACATATCCCCTAAACCAACAATAACAATATTTTTTACGCAGTCTATCTTAGCATTAACAGTATTCAAGAAGGGTTTACCAAATATAATGGGACAAAAATCATCCTGTGGGGAACTAAGAATAAGAAAATCAGCAGGGTATTTAACCTTCCCACACAAGACTTCAACATCTCTAACAATCCCAACTGGTGAAATAGTGTCTCTTTTAGCAAGCTTAATAGTAACATCAATCCCTTATAACTCAGTGGGTGCAATATCGTGCATAATTTCCTCATATAAGGAATGAGGGGTTATACTTGCACTAGCACCTACGTCACATAAACCATGATAGCAATGATCTCCTATTTTAACAGAAATAACAGGCATGCCTACAACAGGTCTATGTTTATTCCTAGTATCGGGTTTGGCTATTCTAGCAGCTTCCTCTTGGAGGTAAATAACATGCCCATCTAAATTCAACCAAGAGATCTTTAACCATAGCAACACTAGGTTCAACTTTAATTTGCTCAGAGGGTGTAGGTGTTCTAGTATTACTCTTACGAACCACAATTGAAACTTTAGCATGATCCTTTATTCTAACAGGGAAAGGCGGTTTCTCAATATAAGGAGTAGGAACAATAGGATCAACATTATAAGTGATAGTCTTTTCTTCAACTTTAACAGGTTCAACTACTTTTACTTCAATGGGAGGATGGTATTTAAACCACTTCTCCATGGGGAGATCAACATGAGTAGCAAATGATTCACATGAAGAAGCTACTATCTCAGAGTCAAGTCCATATTTAGTGCTAAATTCACGGAAAACATCGGTATCCATAAAATATTTAACACAATCAAACTTAGGGGTCATATCTGACTCCTTACCTTCGTCGAGATCCCAATCTTCAAAGTTGCGTTTAATTGTTACCAAGAAATCCCATTTGAATTCAATAGTCTTCATCACAAAAGAACCGGTACAAGAAGTATCGAGCATGGAGCGATTATTGAGAGAAAGCCGAGCGTAAAAATTTTGAATGATCATTTCTCTTGAGAGCTCATGATTGGGGCATGAATTTAACATTGACTTAAGCCTCCCCCAAGATTGAGCAATGCTTTCTCCTTCGCGAGGCCAAAAATTATATATATAATTACGATCATGATGAAGCTGATGCATAGGGTAGAACTTCTGATGAAATTCCAACTTCAGTCGATTATAGTTCCATGATCCAATATCATCGCATAGCCTAAACCATGTCAATGCATCTCCCTTCAAAGATGAAGGGAAGACCTTCTTCTTGATAAAATCCTCGGGCATACCTGCAAGCCTAATAATCCACAAACTTCATCGACATAGATTAGGTGCAAATCGGGATGCAGTGTTCCATCTCCTGTAAAGGGATTATCTAGCAGTTTCTCTATCATACCCGAAGGAATTTCAAAGAAAACATTTTTAGTAGGTTCAGTAGGTTGAGGAGCAACTCTTGCTCTACTGGTCAGGGTGAAGATACCCCGAACAAACCCCTCAAAGGATTATGAGCCATAGTAACAAATGACAGTAAATTTCAGCACACTATATAAAGTTTTCCTTACCAAAAGGCGGTTCACTCCCCGGCAACGGCGCCAGAAAAGAGTCTTGATGACCCACAAGTGTAGGGGATTTATCGTAGTCCTTTCGATAAGTAAGAGCGCCGAACCCAATGAGGAGCAGAAGGAAATGATAGGCAGTTTTCAGTAAGGTATTTTCTGCAAGCACTGAAATTATCGGTAACAGATAGTTTTGTGATAAGGTAATTGGTAACAAGTGACAAAAAGTAAAAGTAAATAAGGTGCAGCAAGATGGCCCAATCCTTTTTGTAGCAAAGCACAAGCCTGGACAAACTCTTATATGAAGGAAAGCGCTCCCGAGGACACATGGGAATTATCGTCAAGCTAGTTTCCATCACGTTCATATGATTCACGTTCGGTACTTTGATAATTTGATATGTGGGTGGACCGGTGCTTGGGTGATGTCCTTACTTGGACAAGCATCCCACTTATGCTTAACCTCTATTGCAAGCATCCGCAACTGCAAAAGAAGTATTAAGGTAAACATATGGATCCAAATCAGCCGCTTACGAAGCAACGCATAAACTAGGGTTTAAGCTTCTGTCACTCTAGCAACCCATCATCTACTTATTACTTCCCAGTGCCTTCCTCTAGGCCCAAACAATGGTGAAGTGTCATGCAGTCGACGTTCACATGACACCACTAGAGGAAAGACAACATACATCTCATCAAAATATCGAACGAATACCAAATTCACATGACTACTTATAGCATGACTTCTCAAATGTCCTCAGGAACAAAAGTAACTACTCACAAGACATAATATTGTTCATGATCAGATGGGTATTAATATGCATAGTGGATCTGAGCATGTGATATTCCACCAAGTAAACCAACTAGCATCAACTACAAGGAGTAATCAACACTACTAGCAACCTACAGGTACCAATCTGAGGTTTTGGTACAAAGATTGGATACAAGAGATGAACTAGGGTTTGAGAGGAGATGGTGCTGGTGAAGATGTTGATGAAGATATCCTTCCCCAAGATGGGAGAGTTGTTGGTGATGAAGGCGGTGACGATTTCCACCTCCCGGAGGGAAGTATCCCCGGCAGAACAGCTCTACCGGAGCCCTAGATTGGTTCCGCCAAGGTTCCGCCTCGAGACGACGGCGTCTGGTCCCGAAAGCCTCCCTATGATTTTTCTAGGTCAAAACACCTCATATAGGAGAAGATGGGCATCCGGGGGTCACCGACTGGCCCACGAGGCAGGGGGCGCACCCAGGGGGGCGCCCCCACCCTCGTGGATAGGTGGTGTGTGATGCCCAGGATGGAGTTATACCTCCTACGTGTCGAGGCACGACTTAAAGGCATAAGTCCATCCTAGAATGATCTCAAGTTTGGTAATCTTTGCACAACTCATGTAAAAGAGGGATAGTAAACTGAAAATAGTTGGCTTACACTCGCCACGTCACAGAAATTACAGTACAAGTCTCAAACATCATACATTAAGAGCACTACAACCCTCTAAGGGCAAAAGCCAAATGTCAAAGTACCAAACTCAGATAAAACAACCACAGGCGGATCGAATCCTAGTAAGAGACTCCACTACTGATCGTCCGGGTAGCGCACGTAGTAACGACTACGCTCCTCGTCGTACTCCCAATCCAGCTCGGTGCCATCACCTGGATAGCTCACAGCTGGACCTGCATCTGGTGTGTGAAGTAACTGTGAGCCACAGAGGACTCAGCAATCCCGTTCCCGGATAACAGAACTATTTAAGCCTTTAGGTGAGGGAGAGGTTGAAGAAAGAACAAGTCTGCAGCAGCAACTAGCATCTAGCTTACGCAAGTGAGAGCGAGAAGAGAAGGCATCGGCGAGAAGTGATCACGAAGTGATCCTAGCTACAAGCTCACAATCATAACCCCTCCGTGTTCAACTCCAGAATCCCTATTCGGAAATTGACAGTCACGGAACACACGCTGGTAGTGTATTAGTAACATTGTGTCAAGTTTTCTACAACCGGAATTAACAAGCTCCCACCTGCCACATAACTGCGGGCACGGCTTTCGAAAGTTCAAACCCTGCAGGGGTGTTCCAACTTGACCCATTACAAGCCCACGATCCGCGGAGTCGCAACTCCAAAGTGGGAAGACCCGAGTATCCTCGGAATCCCGTGCTCAAGATATACCGAGCTAAGGTAAGGCTAATCCAGCAAATCCTCCCGGCGTGCCGACACCCTGATAGTAGCCGCGCGTATCTCGTCTCAGGCCACGACCGGATGGGACAAGCTACGGGTTTTTACCAAACCTTGAGTTTCCTCGAGGTGGCCCCGCAGGTTGCCCGTTTCGGACCAACACTCGTGTGGAGCACTGGCCCGGGGTTGTTGATTAAGAAAGAGGGTTAATTACTCCCTATGCATGTTTAGTTTGTTATTAGGCAAATAGTACCAATGTTGGGATTTGCTGGAAAAGACTTAGCACCTAGCGGTTTATCGAGGGGGTCCCATACACCCCAACCGTGTTAGGAACGCATAATCAAGGAACATAAAACCGGCTTATACGGATCCTAACGGCATGAGTGGAACAAATCACCAAGCAAAAGGCTTAGCCTTCCACCCTTGCCAATATATAGATGATTTCATTTAAAGCATTTATATAGTGTGATATAACCCAACCAGACTTCAACATGAAGCAAGCATCTTCACTTCACCTGCAACTAACAACGCTATAAGAAGGGCTGAGCGAAGCGTACTTAGCCAAGCAACGGTTTGCATAGGTAGGGTGGTTAAACATGGCAATTGGTTACAAGTAGGAGGCTGACAAGAAGAACATGGGCATCGAGGCAAAACTATAGATCGAGATTACTAGCAATAGACAAAGATAGTAATGTTATCGGGGTTCGGTCATCTTGCCTGAAGAGAATTCGTTCGGATCGTAAGAAGGGTCCTCGTGCTCAACCTCGTTGGAAAACTCGTGCTCAACTTCGAACCCGGTCTCAGCTTCCGGCTCTAAACACAACAAACACACCAAGCACCAATCAACACGATGCAATGCGCACTCGAAAAACATGAATGCATGATGGATGCACTAGGGATGCACATGGAGCACGTAAAACATCACTCAAGCAAAACACCTCAAAACAAGATAACAAGCTGATATTATTAATCTACACAGAAAATCACCCAAGTTTGATATAAGATTCGCTGAAATCGGAGTTACGGGCTAAAAGTTATGCCCGAAACAAGATTTGAGCGAAAACTGAAAATTACAGCAACATAGCATCTTGGGAGCTCAAAATAATTAATCTACAGCACCCAAAAAGCATGGAAAAGGACTTTAACACAAACTAGATATATAGTACAGCAACTAGGTCCAAAGTTCACCCCCAACGGAGTCACGGATCAATAGCAATGATCTTGGACATATTGAACTTTGAAATAAAATTCTGGCAGCAGAATTTTATTGAAACTTTAGAGCAAAAGATAAACATGCTACAGCCACTCAAATGGACATGTGAGGACATGGATGGAAAGACAACAATATATACTTCAAGGAACAATCAAAATCCACCCCAAAACTATCATGCTTTGTCCTACAACATCACACGAACATGGCATCGGAACATAACAGATTTCAGACTTAGTGAAATTTCACTAAGTCCTAAAACAGCAACATCATCATAGCACACAAAAGAGCATGTTTAAGTCACCTCGAAACTAAACATGGCAAAGGGTAAGCACCTCATCAAAATACATATGAAGGTGATCCCGGAACACACAAGCATGCATCATTGAGGTGAACACAACGATTGCAACGAGCTCATCAAGATGACATTTCATAACAAGTGGAAACACAACATGTGAACATGGCACTTTGCAAAGATGATAACAAGGCAACAATAAATCTACCATGCAACCTATCACAAGCAACACGTAGTTCGTGGCAAGACGAACACGTGGACATGTCATTTGCATCGTTTGGACAAACGAGCTAAAAGTTATCACAAGTCAAAGGTGGCATGAAAATAACACATAACAGCAGTTTATATCATGATGCACTCTTGCAACAGCAAAACAAGTGTCAAGAAGACATCTAACATGCATGACTACAACAGGTAAAACGTAGAGGACAACTCCACGAACATCTGGACATGCTACACGCGCAAAACGGAGCAACAGGCAAGAAAATACAGCAGTTCAAAGTTAGCATCTCAGATCAAGAAAACAGGGACTTAGTGGGGGAAAACAACCTCAACAGATCAGATGGGCTCCGGATCTGGATCGGCCCAGCGGAGACAGGGGCGGCGGCGCGCTGGGCCTGGAGTCGCGGGGCGAGGCGAGGCGGCCCACGGGAGGAGGAGTGGCGGCCTGGCGAGGAGGCGGTGGCCCAGCGGAGGGAGCTGGCGGCGCCTGCGCGGCATGGGCCGAGGCGAAGAGGAAGTGGCGGCCCGCGAGAGGACGCGACGCCCCCGGCGGCTGGCGCTGCGGCCGAGCCCAGCTCCTGGCTTGCGGCTGGCGAGCGGGGTACGGGCCGGGGTGGCTGGCCCGTTAGCTGAGGCGGACGGCGGGGAACTGGTCCCCCCCCGGCCAGGCCGATGCGGGACGAGGAAGGCCCTGGGGCGACGATCTGGTCCCCAGGCGAGGGGCCTGCCCGGCGGGGTCGAAGCCTGGGGCTCGGGTCGATGCGTACGGCCCGGTCGCTCGTCGCGCGAAGGGCCAGAAGGAGCTGGCGCCTGCGGCGTTGACCTCGCGCGGTCCTTCGAGGGATCCCGGCGGCTGGGCTGCTGCTGAAACGAAGGATCCCTTCGGGATCCGGGCAGGAAAAACTGGATCTGAAGATAGAAAAGAAAAAAAAGAAGGGGATCTAGAGGAGGAAGAAGAAGGGGATAGGGATGCCCAAAATAGACTAAGGGGGTCTATATGTAGCAGTTTTTAGGGTTAGGAGGGGATTTAGGGGCGCTAGGAGCCCTCCGATCGCGATCCGACGGATCCGATCGCGGGGGTTGATTTAAAAGGCCTAGACGGAGATAAAAGAAAGCAGTAGGGGTATTTCCGGGACACGAAGCGAAGGCACTTCGGGCCCACACGAACAACGGAGGGAAAAGTCAACGGAGTCCAAACGAGACGAGATTTGAGAGGCGGGTTGCACACAACAAAACAACAACACACAACACAACCTCACGGCACACCGGTAACGAAAAATGCCCGAACAACAAAGTAGGCCTACGGGACGTCGCGGACACGTGAGGGAGCTCCGGAACGCGAAACGGACAACGGGAAGAAACACGACGAACCGGATGCAACCCACAACACAAATGCAATGCGATGCACATGTCTACATGATATGAATGAATGCCACACACTCACACAACAAAACGACGAAAGCCCGAAAGACAAAGAACCCGAAAAGGAAATAGATGAAGCCGGAGATTTATTATATACCCAAAAGGGAAAGTATTACATCCGGGGCATTACAAACTCTCCTCTACTACAAAAAGATCTCGTCCCGAGATCTAGGACTGGAAAAAGGAAGGGTACTCGGAACGAAGATGATCTTCTCGTTCCCAGGTAGCTTCTCGGTCTGTGTGATGTGACCACTTGACTTTCAGAAACTTGATGGACTTGTTGCGAGTCTTGCGTTCGGTTTCTTCGAGAATTGCAACTGGATGCTCTTGGTAAGAAAGGTCTTGTTGAAGATCAATCTCCTCAAACGGAATCATGCGCTCAGGTGCCTTGAAGCATTTGCGAAGTTGAGACACATGGAAGACATCATGAACATTTGCAAAGTTGGAAGGGAGCTCGAGCTGATAGGCTAGATCGCCTCTTTTGCCAAGAATCTTGAAAGGCCCGACGTATCTAGGAGCAAGCTTTCCTTTGATACCGAATCTTTGGGTTCCTTTCATCGGAGAAACTCGGAGATAGACATGATCACCGAAGTCGAAAGCCAAATCACGATGCTTGCCGTCATAGTAGCTCTTCTGACGCGACTGAGCGTCCTTGAGATTCTCACGTATGACTTTGCACATTTCTTCGGCTTCTGAGATCAAATCATTGCCAAGAAGTTGGCGTTCGCCTGTTTCAGACCAGTTGAGAGGGGTACGGCACTTTCTGCCATAGAGAATTTCAAACGGTGCTTTGCCTGCACTTGCTTGAAAGCTGTTGTTGTAAGAGAACTCGGCAAATGGAAGACAGTCTTCCCATTTCATGCCGAAGGAGATGACACAGGCTCTGAGCATATCTTCAAGGATCTGATTCACACGCTCGACTTGACCACTAGTCTGAGGGTGAAAGGCAGTGCTGAACCTGATCTTCGTGCCCATGGCGGACTGAAAGGAGTCCCAGAACCTTGATGTGAACAAGCTGCCACGGTCTGAGGATATCACTTGAGGAATGCCATGTAGGGACACAATTCTGGAAGTGTACAGTTCTGCAAGTTGAGCTGGATTGATTGATTCTTTGACTGGAAGAAAGTGAGCGACTTTGGTAAGCTTGTCAATCACCACAAAGATAGCATCATTGCCTCGCTTGGATTTAGGAAAGCCAGTGACGAAGTCCATTTCAATGTGGTCGAACTTCCACTCGGGAATAGGAAGAGGTTGGAGAAGACCGGCTGGACGTTGATGTTCTGCTTTCACTCTTCGGCATACATCACATTCATTCACGAATTGGGCAATTTCCCTTTTCATGCGTGTCCACCAGTAAGATTGCTTGAGGTCTTGGTACATCTTGGAACTGCCAGGATGAATGGAAAGGAGAGAATCATGAGCTTCTTCCATTATGAGCTTCCTGAGATCACCTTTGGGAACAACGAGTCTGTCCTCGAAGAACAAGGTATCTCTCTCATCAACACGGAAGCACTTGTATTTTGGAGTGCCCTTTGCAATCTCATGTTTCACCTTCTTCACCATGGTATCACTGAGCTGGGCCTCACGGACTTGATCTTCCAAGGTAGGAGCAATCTGGAGATTTGCAAGAAAACCCTGCGGAACAACTTGAAGGTTGAGCTTCCTGAAAGCTTCACAAAGCTCAGGCTGGTGTGGCTTGATAAGAAGGCTGTTGCAATATGCCTTTCTGCTCAAAGCATCTGCAATCACATTCGCCTTGCCTGGAGTGTATTCAATGCTGGGGTTGTACTCTTGGATCATCTCGACCCAACGAGTCTGGCGGAGGTTCAGATGCGGCTGTGTGAAGATGTACTTCAAGCTCTTGTGATCAGTGAAGATGTCGACCTTTCTGCCCAACAACAGATGTCTCCACGTAATCAGAGCATGTACCACAGCTGCTAGCTCGAGATCATGTGTGGGATAGTTCTTCTCAGCTGGCTTGAGCTGACGAGAAGTGTATGCCACAATTCTCTTCTCTTGCATAAGCACACCACCAAGACCTTGAAGAGAAGCGTCACAGAACACTTCATAGGGCTTGGATTCATCTGGAGGAATCAGAACTGGAGCAGAGACAAGCTTCTCTTTGAGGGTTTTGAATGCCACTTCACACTCGGGAGACCAAAAGTATTTGACATTCTTCTGAAGGAGGTTGGAAAGAGGCTTGGCAATCTTGGAGAAGTTTTCAACAAACCTTCTGCAATAGCTGGCAAGACCCAGAAAACTGCGGAGCTGCTTGACGTTCTGAGGAGCTTCCCAGTTGACAATTGCTTCAACTTTCTCGGGATTAACCGCAATACCGTCAGCTGAGATGATGTGGCCCAGGTACAGAACCTTATCGAGCCAAAACTCGCACTTTGAGAACTTGGCATAGAATTTATGTTCTCGGAGTCGATCAAGAACCAGACGCAAGTGCTTTTCGTGATCTTCTTCATTCTTGGAAAACACCAGAATATCATCGAGATACACAAGCACGAATTCGCCAGTATAGGGGTTGAAGATGTAATGCATCATCCTTGAAAAGGTAGGAGGAGCATTGGCGAGACCGAAGGACATGACGGTATACTCGTATGAACCGTAGCTCGTTCTGAAGGCCGTCTTGGGAATGTCTTCCTCGCGAATGCGAATTTGATGATAGCCCATTCGGAGGTCAAGCTTAGAGAACACTTTAGCTCCTTTGAGCTGCTCAAAGAGTTCGTTGATGTTGGGGAGCGGATACTTGTTCTTAATCGTCTTCTTGTTCAATGGCCGGTAGTCAACACAGAGACGCTCCGTGCCATCTTTCTTCTTGACAAATAAGACACCACAGCCCCACGGAGATGTACTAGGCCGTATGAGACCCATACGCTCCTGTTCATCCAACCGTTTCTTCAATTCCTTCAATTCATCTGAAGTGAGCTTGTATGGACGCCGGCAAACAGGTTCGGTGCCCGGCTCGAGTTCAATGACAAACTCCACCTGACGGTGTGGAGGCATGCCTGGAAGTTCTTCTGGAAAGACGTCTTGATATTCGTTCACCACTGGAATTTGCTCTATGGCATTAATTTCACCCTTATCATTAAGAGAGAAAAGCCGAATAGTATTATCCCTGGAGGCGAAGATAATCACATCTTCATCAGAATGAGTCATCTTGACTTCCTTCTGGGCACAATCAATGTGATCATCGTGCTGAGAAAGCCAATCCATTCCGAGAATGAGGTCGATATCAGAATGACCAAGAATCACCGGAGAAGCCAAAAATCGATAATCACCCATGCGAATGGAAACATCCGGAGCATATAAACTGGAATGCATCTGCTTTCCCGGAGAAGAAACTGCCAACTGCTTCGGTAAAGCTGCTGTGGTCACACTATGCTTGGATGCAAACGGGCATGACATGAAAGAATGTGAAGCACCCGAATCAAATAACACTTTAGCTGGAAAAGAGTTAACTGGAAGGTTACCCAAAATGACATCAGAAGAAGCCTCCGCTTGTGCTGCATTCATCAGATTAACCCTGGCAGCCTTTGGATCATGCCTGACAATAGCTGAACTCACAGGTGGTGGAGGAGGAAGACGCTTCGGATTCGGGCATCTGTTGGCATAATGACCCTTCTGGCCACACTTGTTGCACACCACTTCAGAGAGAGGACGGAAATGAGAGCCACTGGACTTGGAGCCTTGAGACTGAAACTGCTTCTTCGACTGGTTGCTTGGGTTGGGTGGGTGGGAGAAACCACGACCAATAGAATTCTTGTTGTTGGAGTTGTTGAAGTTGCTGGAGTTGTTGTATGGAGCTCGAATCATTGGAGGAGGAGGAAGCCAGAATTTCTGTTGTTTCGCAGCCAACTGAGACGATGAGGTAGAGTGAACAGCATCTCGAATTCTCTTCTTAGAAGCCTCCATCTTAAGCTGAGCTGCTTCTTGTTTCAGCTTTGAAACAAGAAGCAGCTCAGCTTAAGATGGAGGCTTCTAAGAAGAGAATCCGAGATGCTGTTCACTCTACCTCATCGTATCAGTTGGCCGCGAAACAACAGAAATTCTGGCTTCCTCCTCCTCCAGTGATTCGAGCTCCATTCAACAACTCCAACAACTTCAACAACTCCAACAACAAGAACTCTAGTGGTCGTGGTTTCTCCCACCCACCCAACCCAAGCAACCAGTCGAAGAAGCAGTTTCAGTCTCAAGGCTCCAAGTCCAGTGGCTCTCAGTTCCGTCCTCTCTCAGAAGTGACTTGCAACAAATGCACTCAGAAAGGTCACTATGCCAACAGATGTCCGAATCTGAAGCGTCTTCCTCCTCCACCACCTATGAGTTCAGCTATTGTCAGGCATGATCCAAAGGCTGCCAGGGTCAATCTGATGAATGCAGCACAAGCGGAGGCTTCTTCTGATGTCATTCTGGGTAACCTTCCAGTTAACTCTATCCCAGCTAAAGTGTTATTTGATTCGGGTGCTTCTTGCTCTTTTATGTCATATCCATTTGCATCCAAGAATAATGTTCACTCTGAAGCCTTGCCAAGACCTTTGAGTGTCATATCACCTGGCAAGAGATTGAGTTCTAGTATGGTGGCTCCGGATGTTTCTATTCGCATGGGTGATTATCGATTTTTGGCTTCACCGGTGATTCTTGGTCATTCTGACATCGACCTCATTCTCGGAATGGATTGGCTTTCTCAGCATGATGCTCACATTGATTGTGATCAAAAGGAAGTCAAGTTGACTCATTCTGATGAAGATGTGATTATCTTCGCCTCCAGGGATAATACTATTCGGCTTTTCTCTCTTAATGATAAGGGTGAAATTAATGCCATAGAGCAAATTCCAGTGGTGAACGAATATCAAGACGTCTTTCCAGAAGATCTTCCAGGCATGCCTCCACACCGTCAGGTGGAGTTTGTCATTGAACTCGAGCCGGGCACCGAACCTGCTTGTCGGCGTCCTTACAAGCTCTCTCCGGATGAATTGAAGGAATTGAAGAAGCAGCTTGATAAGCAGGAGAGTATGGGTCTCATCAGACCGAGTACATCTCCGTGGGGCTGTGGCGTCTTATTTGTCAAGAAGAAAGATGGCACGGAGCATCTCTGTGTTGACTACCGGCCACTGAACAAGAAGACGATTAAGAACAAGTATCCGCTCCCCAACATCAACGAACTCTTTGAGCAGCTCAAAGGAGCTAAAGTGTTCTCTAAGCTTGACCTCCGAATGGGCTATCATCAAATTCGCATTCGCGAGGAAGACATTCCCAAGACGGCCTTCAGAACGAGCTACGGTTCATACGAGTATACCGTCATGTCCTTCGGTCTCGCCAATGCTCCTCCTACCTTTTCAAGGATGATGCTTTACATCTTCAACCCCTATACTGGCGAATTCGTGCTTGTGTATCTCGATGATATTCTAGTGTTTTCCAAGAATGAAGAAGATCACGAAAAGCACTTGCGTCTGGTTCTTGATCGACTCAGAGAGCATAAATTCTATGCCAAGTTCTCAAAGTGCGAGTTTTGGCTCGATAAGGTTTTGTACCTGGGCCACATTATCTCAGCTGACGGTATTGCGGTTAATCCCGAGAAAGTTGAAGCAATTGTCAACTGGGAAGCTCCTCAGAACGTCAAGCAGCTCCGCAGTTTTCTGGGTCTTGCCAGCTATTGCAGAAGGTTTGTGGAGAACTTCTCCAAGATTGCCAAGCCTCTTTCCAACCTCCTTCAGAAGAATGTCAAATACTTTTGGTCTCCCGAGTGTGAAGTGGCTTTCAAAACCCTCAAAGAGAAGCTTGTCTCTGCTCCAGTTCTGACTCCTCCGGATGAAACCAAGCCCTATCAAGTGTTCTGTGACGCTTCTCTTCAAGGTCTTGGTGGTGTGCTTATGCAAGATAAGAAAATTGTGGCATATACTTCTCGGCAACTCAAGCCCAGTGAGAAGAACTATCCCACACATGATCTCGAGCTAGCAGCTGTGGTACATGCTCTGATTACGTGGAGACATCTGTTGCTGGGCAGAAAGGTCGACATCTTCACTGATCACAAGAGCTTGAAGTACATCTTCACACAGCCGCATCTGAACCTCCGCCAGACTCGTTGTGTAGAGATGATCCAAGAGTACAACCCCAGCATTGAATACACTCCAGGCAAGGCGAATGTGATTGCAGATGCTTTGAGCAGAAAGGCATACTGCAACAGCCTTCTTATCAAGCCACACCAGCCTGAGCTTTGTGAAGCTTTCAGGAAGCTCAACCTTCAGGTTGTTCCGCAGGGTTTTCTTGCAAATCTCCAAATTGCTCCTACCTTGGAAGATCAAGTCCGTGAGGCCCAGCTCAGTGATACCATGGTGAAGAAGGTGAAACATGGGATTGCAAAGGGCACTCCAAAATACAAGTGCTTCCGTGTTGATGAGAGAGATACCTTGTTCTTCGAGGACAGACTCGTTGTTCCCAAAGGTGATCTCAGGAAGCTCATAATGGAAGAAGCTCATGATTCTCTCCTTTCCATTCATCCTGGAAGTTCCAAGATGTACCAAGACCTCAAGCAGTCTTACTGGTGGACACGCATGAAAAGGGAGATTGCCCAATTCGTGAATGAATGTGATGTATGCAGAAGAGTGAAAGCAGAACATCAACGTCCAGCCGGTCTTCTCCAACCTCTTCCTATTCCTGAGTGGAAGTTCGACCACATTGAAATGGACTTCGTCACTGGCTTTCCTAAATCCAAGCGAGGCAATGATGCTATCTTTGTGGTGATTGACAAGCTTACCAAAGTCGCTCACTTTCTTCCAGTCAAAGAATCAATCAATGCAGCTCAACTTGCAGAACTGTACACTTCCAGAATTGTGTCCCTACATGGCATTCCTCAAGTGATATCCTCAGACCGTGGCAGCTTGTTCACATCAAGGTTCTGGGACTCCTTTCAGTCCGCCATGGGCACGAAGATCAGGTTCAGCACTGCCTTTCACCCTCAGACTAGTGGTCAAGTCGAGCGTGTGAATCAGATCCTTGAAGATATGCTCAGAGCCTGTGTCATCTCCTTCGGCATGAAATGGGAAGACTGTCTTCCATTTGCCGAGTTCTCTTACAACAACAGCTTTCAAGCAAGTGCAGGCAAAGCACCGTTTGAAATTCTCTATGGCAGAAAGTGCCGTACCCCTCTCAACTGGTCTGAAACAGGTGAACGTCAACTTCTTGGCAATGACTTGATCTCAGAAGCCGAAGAAATGTGCAAAGTCATACGTGAGAATCTCAAGGCCGCTCAGTCCCGTCAGAAGAGCTACTATGACGGAAAGCATCGTGATTTGGCTTTCGACATCGGTGATCATGTCTATCTCCGAGTTTCTCCGATGAAAGGAACCCAAAGATTCGGTATCAAAGGAAAACTTGCTCCTAGATACGTCGGGCCTTTCAAAATTCTTGGCAAAAGAGGCGATCTAGCCTATCAGCTCGAGCTCCCTTCCAACTTTGCAAATGTTCATGATGTCTTCCATGTGTCTCAGCTTCGCAAATGCTTCAAGGCACCTGAGCGCATGATTCCGTTTGAGGAGATTGATCTTCAACAAGACCTTTCTTACCAAGAGCATCCAGTTGCAATTCTCGAAGAAACCGAACGCAAGACTCGCAACAAGTCCATCAAGTTTCTGAAAGTCAAGTGGTCACATCACACAGACCGAGAAGCTACCTGGGAACGAGAAGATCATCTTCGTTCCGAGTACCCTTCCTTTTTCCAGTCCTAGATCTCGGGACGAGATCTTTTTGTAGTAGAGGAGAGTTTGTAATGCCCCGGATGTAATACTTTCCCTTTTGGGTATATAATAAATCTCCGGCTTCATCTATTTCCTTTTCGGGTTCTTTGTCTTTCGGGTTTTCGTCGTTTTGTTGTGTGAGTGTGTGGCATTCATTCATATCATGTAGACATGTGCATCGCATTGCATTTGTGTTGTGGGTTGCATCCGGTTCGTCGTGTTTCTTCCCGTTGTCCGTTTCGCGTTCCGGAGCTCCCTCACGTGTCCGCGACGTCCCGTAGGCCTACTTTGTTGTTCGGGCGTTTTTCGTTACCGGTGTGCCGCGAGGTTGTGTTGTGTGTTGTTGTTTTGTTGTGTGCAACCCGCCTCTCAAATCTCGTCTCGTTTGGACTCCGTTGACTTTTCCATCCGTTGTTCGTGTGGGTCCGATGTGCCTTCACTTCGTGTCCCGGAAACACCCTGCTGCAGTCTCTTTTCTCCGTCTAGGCCTTTTAAATCTATCCCCGCGATCGGATCCGTCGGATCGCGATCGGAGGGCTCCTAGCGCCCCTAAAACTCCTCCTAACCCTAAAAACTGCTACATATAGACCCCTAGTCTATTTGGGCATCCCCCTCTTCTTCCCCCTTCTCCACTTTCTTTTTTTTTCCTTTTCTTCTCAGATCCCAAGTCCTTCCTCTGTTTTCTCCCCGGATCCCGAGGGATCCGGTCGAGGGGCAGCCAGCCGCCGCCGATCTGGCGATCGCATCCCGCAGGCGCCAGGCGAGGCAAGTCAACGCCCTCGAGCCGCCAGCCGATCGCTTCCGCGCGAGGCGTCCAGCGACGTGGGCCGGGACCACTTCCCCGTGGGTCAGATCCCGTCGCCGAGGCCTCTCCACTCCGCGTCGATCGCATCGGCCGCGTCGGGCCGTACGCCCCGACCCGCCAAGTCCCGTCGCCGACCTGGGCCGCCTCGCGAATCCTCCCCGCGCCGCCGGCCCGTCCCACCGCTCGCCAGGCCCGGGTGGGGGACCAGTATCCCGCACCAGGCAGCCGCCTCGTCAGGTTGCCAGTGGGCCGCCGCCCCGCTCCAGGCGCCCGCTCGCACCGCGGGCCTCCTCCGCCTCGGGTGGGCCTCGCCCCGCCAGGCCAGGCCACCGCGGGCCTCCCGCCGCTTCGCCGTCTCCTTCGCCCCAGTGGGCCGCTTTCCACCGCGCGTCGGGCCGCCGCCGCACCACTTCTCCAGATCCGGCCCGCGTCTGTTTTTTTTTTCAGATCCTAAGGTTGTTTTCCCCACTAAGTTCTCAGATCTGTTTATCTGTTATGCTAACTTTGAACTGCTCTAACTTTGCGCCTGTTGCTCC
Source organism: Secale cereale (assembly GCA_902687465.1). Taxonomy (NCBI): domain Eukaryota; kingdom Viridiplantae; phylum Streptophyta; class Magnoliopsida; order Poales; family Poaceae; genus Secale; species Secale cereale. The sequence continues at coordinate 552,109,794 of LR738715.1, read as the reverse complement.
GTTTTGCGCGTGTAGCATGTCCAGATGTTCGTGGAGATGTCCTCTACGTTTTACCTGTTGTAGTCATGCATGTTAGATGTCATCTTGACACTTGTTTTGCTGTTGCAAGAGTGCATCATGATATAAACTGCTGTTATGTGTTATTTTCATGCCACCTTTGACTTGTGTTAACTTTTAGCTCATTTGTCCAAACGATGCAAATGACATGTCCACGTGTTCGTCTCGTCACGAACTACGTGTTGTGTGTGATAGGTTGCATGGTAGATTTATTGTTGCCTTGTTGTCATCGTTGCAAAGTGCCATGCTCATATAAGGTGTTTTCACTTGTTATGAAATGCCATCTTGTTGAGCTCGTTGTAATCGGTGTGTTCACCTCTATGATGCATGCTTGTGTGTTTCGGGATCACCTTCATATGCACTTTGATGAGGTGCTTACCCTTTGCCATGTTTAGTTTCGAGGTGACTTAAACATGCTCTTTTGTGTGCTAAGATGATATTGCTGTTTTAGGACTTAGTGAAATTTCACTAAGTCTGAAATCTGTAACGTTCCGATGCCATGTTCGTGTGATGTTGTAGGACAAAGCATGATAGTTTTGGGGTGGATTTTGATTGTTCCTTGAAGTATATATTGTTGTCTTTCCATTCATGTCCTCACATGTCCATTTGAGTGGCTGTAGCATGTTTATCTTTTGCTTTAAATTTCAATAAAATTCTGCTGCCAGAATTTTATTTCAAAGTTCAATATGTCCAAGATCATTGCTATTGATCCGTGACTCCGTTGGGGGTGCACTTTGGACTTAGTTGATGTACTTTATATCTAGTTTATGTTCAAGTCCTTTGCCATGCTTTTTGGGTGCTGTACATTAATTATTTTGAGCTCCAAAGTTGCTATGTTGCTGTAATTTGCAGTTTTCGCTCAAATCTTGTTTCGGGCATAACTTTTAGCCCGTAACTCCGATTTCAGCGAATCTTATATAAAACTTGAGTGATTTTCTGTGTAGATTAATAATATCAGCTTGTTATCTTGTTTTGAGGTGTTTTGCTTGAGTGATGTTTTACGTGCTCCATGTGCATCCCTAGTGCATCCATCATGCATTCATGTTTTTCGAGTGCGCATTGCATCGTGTTGATTGGTGCTTGGTGTGTTTGTTGTGTTTAGAGCCGGAAGCTGAGACCGGGTTCGAAGTTGAGCACGAGTTTTCCAACGAGGTTGAGCACGAGGACCCTTCTTACGATCCGAACGAATTCTCTTCAGGCAAGATGACCGAACCCCGATAACATTACTATCTTTGTCTATTGCTAGTAATCTCGATCTATAGTTTTGCCTCGATGCCCATGTTCTTCTTGTCAGCCTCCTACTTGTAACCAATTGCCATGTTTAACCACCCTACCTATGCAAACCGTTGCTTGGCTAAGTACGCTTCGCTCAGCCCTTCTTATAGCGTTGTTAGTTGCAGGTGAAGTGAAGATGCTTGCTTCATGTTGAAGTCTGGTTGGGTTATATCACACTATATAAATGCTTTAAATGAAATCATCTATATATTGGCAAGGGTGGAAGGCTAAGCCTTTTGCTTGGTGATTTGTTCCACTCATGCCGTTAGGATCCGTATAAGCCGGTTTTATGTTCCTTGATTATGCGTTCCTAACACGGTTGGGGTGTATGGGACCCCCTCGATAAACCGCTAAGTGCTAAGACTTTTCCAGCAAGTCCCAACATTGGTACTATTCGCCTAATAACAAACTAAACATGCATAGGGAGTAATTAACCCTCTTTCTTAATCAACAACCCCGGGCCAGTGCTCCACATGAGTGTTGGTCCGAAACGGGCAACCTGCGGGGCCACCTCGAGGAAACTCAAGGTTTGGTAAAAACCCGTAGCTTGTCCCATCCGGTCGTGGCCTGAGACGAGATACGCGCGGCTACTATCAGGGTGTCGGCACGCCGGGAGGATTTGCTGGATTAGCCTTACCTTAGCTCGGTATATCTTGAGCACGGGATTCCGAGGATACTCGGGTCTTCCCACTTTGGAGTTGCGACTCCACGGATCGTGGGCTTGTAATGGGTCAAGTTGGAACACCCCTGCAGGGTTTGAACTTTCGAAAGCCGTGCCCGCGGTTATGTGGCAGATGGGAGCTTGTTAATTCCGGTTGTAGATAACTTGACACAATGATACTAATACACTACCAGCGTGTGTTCCGTGACTGTCAATTTCCGAATAGGGATTCGGGAGTTGAACACGGAGGGGTTATGTTTGTGGAGCTTGTAGCTAGGATCACTTCGTGATCACTTCTCGACGATGCTTCTCTTCTCGCTCTCACTTGCGTAAGCTAGATGCTAGTTGCTGCTGCAGACTTGTCCTTTCTTCAGCCTTTCCCTCACCTAAAGGCTTAAATAGTTCTGTTACCCGGGAACGGGATTGCTGAGTCCTCTGTGGCTCACAGTTACTTCACACACCAGATGCAGGTCCAGCTGTGAGCTATCCAGGTGATGGCACCGAGCTGGATTGGGAGTACGACGAGGAGCGTAGTCGTTACTACGTGCGCTACCCGGACGATCAGTAGTGGAGTCTCTTACTAGGATTCGATCTGCCTGTGGTTTATTTATCTGAGTTTGGTACTTTGACATTTGGCTTTTGCCCTTAGAGGGTTGTAGTGCTCTTAATGTATGATGTTTGAGACTTGTACTGTAATTTCTGTGACGTGGCGAGTGTAAGCCAACTATTTTCAGTTTACTATCCCTCTTTTACATGAGTTGTGCAAAGATTACCAAACTTGAGATCATTCTAGGATGGACTTATGCCTTTAAGTCGTGCCTCGACACGTAGGAGGTATAACTCCATCCTGGGCATTACGTAACGCCCCGGACACACCCGCCGGTGGTCGTTACTCCTGGCGGGATCTAGACTGGCCTCACATATCAATACTAGTCTTTTCTGCGCACTTTGTCCTCACTCGTGCGCACCCGGGAGCAACTTCCCGGTCGGTCACCCATCCTGAAACTACTCCAAGCTGAGCACGCTTAACTTTGGAGTTCTATCCGAATGGGCTCCCGAAAAAGAAGGAATTCCTTATTGATATGAGTAGTCTATCATCCCTAATAAGCCAGGCCATCACATACACCCTCACTCAGAGGAACCGACGTCCTCGTTAGGCCACAGGAACGTTCCCTCTTGGCACAACCGTCTGTGCTTCCAGGACAGCACATGTGCCATGCCGTGTGCCACGACGGGTCACAAACGTCATGCACAACATGACTGCAAACTGTCCGCAAACATTCGTGTAACCGCGAGGGTCGGCTCTGATACCAACTTGTAATGCCCAGGATGGAGTTATACCTCCTACGTGTCGAGGCACGACTTAAAGGCATAAGTCCATCCTAGAATGATCTCAAGTTTGGTAATCTTTGCACAACTCATGTAAAAGAGGGATAGTAAACTGAAAATAGTTGGCTTACACTCGCCACGTCACAGAAATTACAGTACAAGTCTCAAACATCATACATTAATAGCACTACAACCCTCTAAGGGCAAAAGCCAAATGTCAAAGTACCAAACTCAGATAAAACAACCACAGGCGGATCGAATCCTAGTAAGAGACTCCACTACTGATCGTCCGGGTAGCGCACGTAGTAACGACTACGCTCCTCGTCGTACTCCCAATCCAGCTCGGTGCCATCACCTGGATAGCTCACAGCTGGACCTGCATCTGGTGTGTGAAGTAACTGTGAGCCACAGAGGACTCAGCAATCCCGTTCCCGGATAACAGAACTATTTAAGCCTTTAGGTGAGGGAGAGGCTGAAGAAAGAACAAGTCTGCAGCAGCAACTAGCATCTAGCTTACGCAAGTGAGAGCGAGAAGAGAAGGCATCGGCGAGAAGTGATCACGAAGTGATCCTAGCTACAAGCTCACAATCATAACCCCTCCGGGTTCAACTCCCGAATCCCTATTCGGAAATTGACAGTCACGGAACACACGCTGGTAGTGTATTAGTAACATTGTGTCAAGTTTTCTACCACCGGAATTAACAAGCTCCCATCTGCCACATAACCGCGGGCACGGCTTTCGAAAGTTCAAACCCTGCAGGGGTGTTCCAACTTGACCCATTACAAGCCCACGATCCGCGGAGTCGCAACTCCAAAGTGGGAAGACCCGAGTATCCTCGGAATCCCGTGCTCAAGATATACCGAGCTAAGGTAAGGCTAATCCAGCAAATCCTCCCGGCGTGCCGACACCCTGATAGTAGCCGCGCGTATCTCGTCTCAGGCCACGACCGGATGGGACAAGCTACGGGTTTTTACCAAACCTTGAGTTTCCTCGAGGTGGCCCCGCAGGTTGCCCGTTTCGGACCAACACTCATGTGGAGCACTGGCCCGGGGTTGTTGATTAAGAAAGAGGGTTAATTACTCCCTATGCATGTTTAGTTTGTTATTAGGCAAATAGTACCAATGTTGGGATTTGCTGGAAAAGACTTAGCACCTAGCGGTTTATCGAGGGGGTCCCATACACCCCAACCGTGTTAGGAACGCATAATCAAGGAACATAAAACCGGCTTATACGGATCCTAACGGCATGAGTGGAACAAATCACCAAGCAAAAGGCTTAGCCTTCCACCCTTGCCAATATATAGATGATTTCATTTAAAGCATTTATATAGTGTGATATAACCCAACCAGACTTCAACATGAAGCAAGCATCTTCACTTCACCTGCAACTAACAACGCTATAAGAAGGGCTGAGCGAAGCGTACTTAGCCAAGCAACGGTTTGCATAGGTAGGGTGGTTAAACATGGCAATTGGTTACAAGTAGGAGGCTGGCAAGAAGAACATGGGCATCGAGGCAAAACTATAGATCGAGATTACTAGCAATAGACAAAGATAGTAATGTTATCGGGGTTCGGTCATCTTGCCTGAAGAGAATTCGTTCGGATCGTAAGAAGGGTCCTCGTGCTCAACCTCGTTGGAAAACTCGTGCTCAACTTCGAACCCGGTCTCAGCTTCCGGCTCTAAACACAACAAACACACCAAGCACCAATCAACACGATGCAATGCGCACTCGAAAAACATGAATGCATGATGGATGCACTAGGGATGCACATGGAGCACGTAAAACATCACTCAAGCAAAACACCTCAAAACAAGATAACAAGCTGATATTATTAATCTACACAGAAAATCACCCAAGTTTGATATAAGATTCGCTGAAATCGGAGTTACGGGCTAAAAGTTATGCCCGAAACAAGATTTGAGCGAAAACTGAAAATTACAGCAACATAGCATCTTGGGAGCTCAAAATAATTAATCTACAGCACCCAAAAAGCATGGCAAAGGACTTGAACACAAACTAGATATATAGTACAGCAACTAGGTCCAGAGTGCACCCCCAACGGAGTCACGGATCAATAGCAATGATCTTGGACATATTGAACTTTGAAATAAAATTCTGGCAGCAGAATTTTATTGAAACTTTAGAGCAAAAGATAAACATGCTACAGCCACTCAAATGGACATGTGAGGACATGGATGGAAAGACAACAATATATACTTCAAGGAACAATCAAAATCCACCCCAAAACTATCATGCTTTGTCCTACAACATCACACGAACATGGCATCGGAACATAACAGATTTCAGACTTAGTGAAATTTCACTAAGTCCTAAAACAGCAACATCATCATAGCACACAAAAGAGCATGTTTAAGTCACCTCGAAACTAAACATGGCAAAGGGTAAGCACCTAATCAAAATACATATGAAGGTGATCCCGGAACACACAAGCATGCATCATTGAGGTGAACACAACGATTGCAACGAGCTCATCAAGATGGCATTTCATAACAAGTGGAAACACAACATGTGAACATGGCACTTTGCAAAGATGATAACAAGGCAACAATAAATCTACCATGCAACCTATCACAAGCAACACGTAGTTCGTGGCAAGACGAACACGTGGACATGTCATTTGCATCGTTTGGACAAACGAGCTAAAAGTTATCACAAGTCAAAGGTGGCATGAAAATAACACATAACAGCAGTTTATATCATGATGCACTCTTGCAACAGCAAAACAAGTGTCAAGAAGACATCTAACATGCATGACTACAACAGGTAAAACGTAGAGGACAACTCCACGAACATCTGGACATGCTACACGCGCAAAACGGAGCAACAGGCAAGAAAATACAGCAGTTCAAAGTTAGCATCTCAGATCAAGAAAACAGGGACTTAGTGGGGGAAAACAACCTCAACAGATCAGATGGGCTCCGGATCTGGATCGGCCCAGCGGAGACAGGGGCGGCGGCGCGCTGGGCCTGGAGTCGCGGGGCGAGGCGAGGCGGCCCACGGGAGGAGGAGTGGCGGCCTGGCGAGGAGGCGGTGGCCCAGGAGGCGGCGGAGGGAGCTGGCGGCGCCTGCGCGGCGTGGGCCGAGGCGGAGAGGAAGTGGCGGCCCGCGAGAGGACGCGACGCCCCCGGCGGCTGGCGCTGCGGCCGAGCCCAGCTCCTGGCTTGCGGCTGGCGAGCGGGGTACGGGCCGGGGTGGCTGGCCCGTTAGCTGAGGCGGACGGCGGGGAACTGGTCCCCCCCGGCCAGGCCGATGCGGGACGAGGAAGGCCCTGGGGCGACGATCTGGTCCCCAGGCGAGGGGCCTGCCCGGCGGGGTCGAAGCCTGGGGCTCGGGTCGATGCGTACGGCCCGGTCGCTCGTCGCGCGAAGGGCCAGAAGGAGCTGGCGCCTGCGGCGTTGACCTCGCGCGGTCCTTCGAGGGATCCCGGCGGCTGGGCTGCTGCTGAAACGAAGGATCCCTTCGGGATCCGGGCAGGAAAAACTGGATCTGAAGATAGAAAAGAAAAAAAAAGGAAGGGGATCTAGAGGAGGAAGAAGAAGGGGATAGGGATGCCCAAAATAGACTAAGGGGGTCTATATGTAGCAGTTTTTAGGGTTAGGAGGGGATTTAGGTGCGCTAGGAGCCCTCCGATCGCGATCCGACGGATCCGATCGCGGGGGTTGATTTAAAAGGCCTAGACGGAGATAAAAGAAAGCAGTAGGGGTATTTCCGGGACACGAAGCGAAGGCACTTCGGGCCCACACGAACAACGGAGGGAAAAGTCAACGGAGTCCAAACGAGACGAGATTTGAGAGGCGGGTTGCACACAACAAAACAACAACACACAACACAACCTCACGGCACACCGGTAACGAAAAACGCCCGAACAACAAAGTAGGCCTACGGGACGTCGCGGACACGTGAGGGAGCTCCGGAACGCGAAACGGACAACGGGAAGAAACACGACGAACCGGATGCAACCCACAACACAAATGCAATGCGATGCACATGTCTACATGATATGAATGAATGCCACACACTCACACAACAAAACGACGAAAGCCCGAAAGACAAAGAACCCGAAAAGGAAATAGATGAAGCCGGAGATTTATTATATACCCAAAAGGGAAAGTATTACATCCGGGGCATTACATGGTGGCCCCCCTGGCAGATCTCTTTTGCTAGATATTTTTTATATTTTTTGAAACGATGTTTCGTGGAGTTTCAGAGCTTTTTGAGTTGTGCAGAATAGGTCTCCAATGTTTGTTTCTTTTACAGCCCAGAATTCCAGCTGTCGGCATTCTCCCTCTTCATGTAAACCTTGTAAAAAAGAGAGAAAAGGCATAAGTATTGTGACATAGCGTGTAATAACAGCTCATAGTGCAATAAATATCAACATAAAAGCATGATGCAAAATGGACGTATCAAATACCCCGCTTTGGTCACGACAAATAGCCCCCACAGCTCCAGCATGCCCTTGATGATGTATTGTAGCATCTACTTTGAGCTTTGAGAAGTTCTCCGGCGGTGCAATCCAACCTGAAGGACGTACATTTGTGCTGCTTCTGTTCCCTCTGTCTGGCACCGTAGATTTTATTTTATCTAGATAGGAGTTGTTGAAGTTGTGAATTGCATAAGGGCTCTTATGAATATCTTCATAGATAGCTTTTCCACGTGCTCCCCAGATGGCCCAAAGTGAAGCCACCAATCTGATAAACTCCTCACCAGATAGTGATTTTTGCGCTTCAAAATTCCACTTCCGTGCACAGTCCAAACTGTTTGAACTAAGATGAACCAAGATCAGTTCCGATGACCAAGGTTGTCAGAATCACGATTTTGAATCGGATCGGAGCCCTGATGGTAGGATCGCAAATCGTGGAATCTTCACTATCAGGATCATAAAAACGTAGATTCTATGAACTAAAGTCGTAGAATCAGAGGGGTAAGTTTGGATCGTAAAGTCGTAGAATCGTACAACAGAATCGCGATTCTAACAACCTTGCCGATGATAGAGCCCAGGTGCTCCTAGACATGGGGTAGTCAAAAAGTGCAGTCTCGAAGAATTGTGAACTCCACACAAATTACATGAGGCCGAGGTAGCCATGTTGCGCCGGTGCAGAAGCTCCCCCGCTGGCATGGAGTGCCGGGCTAAACGCCATATGAAAACCTTTATTTTGGATGGGACCTGGAGCTTCCATAAGGACTTCCAATCTTTCCCTTTCGCTTTTGTACTTGAAGACCCTTGTCGCTCTTCGATCCAACTCTCTCTGTTATACTTGGTACGAACCAGCATGCGATACGCCGAGCTGACAGTAAAGTTTCCCCTAGGCTCCTCACCCCATGCCCAAAAGTCATCAACTCGTTTTGTGCACACTGGAATTTTGAGAATTGCCTCAACATCAAAAGGAGTAAAAACTGAATGTATCACCTGTTCCCTCCACCCAGCAGTGGTTGTCTCAATGAGCTCAGAAACCATCTGGGGCGGTGAGTGCACCAGGGAAGTGATCGGCCGTTTGTAGGTCTCTCTAGGTATCCAGTTATGTTGCCAAATATTGGTGGTCTCACCATGGCCAATCCTGCGGATGATCCCCTATGCCATAACATCTCTACCATCTAACACAACTCTCCAAATTTGAGACGGGTGTTTTCCCGGTTGAGCCTCTAGCAATAACATCTCTACCATCTAACACAACTCTCCAAATCTGAGACGGGTGTTTTCCAAGTTGAGCCTCTAGCAAGGAGCAGTTCGGGAAATATATGGCCTTCAAGATTCTTGCACTCAAAGATTCTGATTCGATCATTAGTTGAAAAGCTCCAGATCACGAAAGCCCATTCCTCCCATATATTTTGGTCTTATCATGACATCCCATGCTACCCAGGCCAGCTTTCGCTTCCCTCTCTTAGAGCCCCACTAGAATTGTCTAATTATTGATGACACACTTTCACAAAGGCCCTTTGGGAGATGGAAACAGGACATGGAGTATACCGGGTATAGAAATGTTCATGTTTGCAGTTAAGTTAAGAAAATATAGAAGTTTTATTCTTTGCAGCCCAAACAACGCAGTTTTTTTAGGGATAACAACGCAGCTATTAGGGCCAGAAATTGCAATCTTTTTTTTTTTTTGAGACAAGCCAGAAATTGCAATCGTTCTCATTCACACATGCGTTCTTTTGCCTGATTGCCACCTTGACAGCCCAACAACAACGCAGTTTAAGGCCCATCTTCATGCAATCGACAGGCTGCTGGCTTCCAGTAGTGAGTGGTAGCTTCAGTGATATTTTAGTACCACCTCGAAAGTGGAAGCGAGGTGACAAAGGAGGATGCCTATATAATAACCACCACAACGCTGCGCTTGTATGGGCGTTCTGTTTTGGTTACAAATGAAATATTTTCTGTGCCTTACTGTTGGGAAGAAATGAACTTAATTTAATTTTGAAAATGCTTGGAAAGAACGAAATGAATTTTGTTTTTTACATTTAACATAGACCCGATGGATACCCGAGTGGGTCGGGTGACCTGATGGGTTGCTAGCGATGGTTGTATCCCGCGCACCCATTCGGCGAGCTAGCCGCGCCCACTTGCTTGCTTGCAGAATTTGTCGCTTCCAGCATCTCGAGCCTTCGTTTTTAGCTTTTCTCATCTTGCGGTAGCAGCAAAACGGGCAGTTCCAACGCCGGTGGTCCTTGGTTCCAGCAAAACGCACAATGGTTGTAGGCTTGTAGCTCGGCGCATCTATGGTTGTAGCAAAATCGAATGGTGGCCTGTATTGGCATAGTTCTTCCAACAGTGGCAAACTCAGTTCCAGCATCTCATGCCTCCGGTTGTAGCAATCACAATGGCCACTTCTAGCTTTTTGCTGGCCGGTTGAAGCACTCTGTCGTCGACGTGGTCGTCGTCGCCGGGTTGTAGCAGCTGCCTCGACAGTAGCTTCCCTTTTCGCCGGTGGAAGCTTTTTGAATAGACGGTTCCAGCATCTCATTCCGGTCATTGCAGTGTCCACGCGTCGCTGCATGTAGCATCGTGTGGACGCCGTCCTCGGCGATGGTGCACTGCCGGTTGTAGCTTCTATGCAGCTTTTGCCGTCGCCGGTCGTAGCTTTTTAGCTCGCCGGTAGAAGCTTTTAGCTCTGCAGTTGCAACATAGGTGGTCGCCGGCGTGGTCGGCATGGCCGCCTGATGCATCTTTTGACGTTGCCGTCGTAGCTTTTCAGCACGTAAGTAGAAGCTTTCAACTCCGCCAGTTACAACATCGAGGATTCGTCGGCGTGGACGCGTGCCTGCCAGTTCAGCTTCCAGCTCCACCGGTTCTAGAACCTTGCAACTCCTCCCCACGTCCCTGCATCGCATCTCGGAGTTGTCTCCACAACGCCGCTCTTCCTGCTCCAAATCTGCAGCACCGCCACTCCTTTATTTTGCCGGTCGCAACTCAGGACGGCCTAGGCCATTATCAAAAAAGCGGCAAAGCCCTTGACTTGTGCTCGGGCATGGAAAGGTGGAAAGGAAAAAGAAGATGGATGAAGGGGAATGAGTGGAGGAGAGTGAACACTGTGTGTGCTGGGGCGTGAAAGCTGGAAGAGATAAGGGGATCGCGAGAAAAAAAAAAAGCATTGCCTGGCCCCACCATGTCTAACACCCGCGTGCGTCCTGCCCAACCTATCGGCCGGCACACCGGGTGGAAACGTTTCCCATAAGGGAGAGGTCTACCCGACCTCAAAATATTTCTGAAATTCCGAATGCATTTTTTTTTCTAAGGCAGCCCAAATAATTAAAAAATGTAACATTTTATGAAAATCGTGAACAATGTTTTGAAACAGGAACATTTGTTGTAATTCCACAACAAAATTTGGAAAAGCGGACATTTTTTTAAGCTCCCAAAGAAAATTTGAAACACAAACTTTTTTCGAAACTGTGAACAATTTTTGAAACAGCTAAAAATGGACACATGAACATTTTAAAAAATTATTGAAAACAGGAACATTTTTTCAAGTTCTGGATAGTACTTTTATAACCTTACGAACAATTTTCTAAAAACACAAACGAAAATAGGAAAACACGAACATGTTTCCAAATGTGCGTACTCCAGAAAATGGAAATGTGAACTTTTTTATGATTTTGTGAACTATTTTTGAAATTTGTGAGCATTTCAAAGAAAAACATTCTGAACAAAATTGCTAAAACTAACATGGTTTGAAATTTGCGAACATTTTTAGTAACATGAACAGTTTTTGAACTCCTGAAAAAATGGACAGCGGTGAATAATTTTTGAAAGATGTTTTTTCTGCATATGAACATTTTTGGACAATTTTGAATAAAAAAAGTCTGAACATTTAGTGAAAAATACCAACATTTTTGTAAAACTATGAACATTTTTCTGAGAAAGAAAATTAAAAAAATGACGACGATTTTTTAAAATGCTCCCAAAACGGAAAATGAAAATGAAATTGGTTAAAATGAAAGAAAATCTGAACATTTTTTGAAGAAATAAAATTAATTTTTTATAATGAAAACTTTGAAAAAAAACTTTAAAACATGATGATTTAAAAAATGTACATTTTTTGAAGAAAGAAAATGTAAATTTAATATTATGAAAGTAAAGAAAAGAGAAAACGGTAATAACAAAGAAAATAAACAGAAAAGGGTACAAAAGAAAGAAAAGAAAAAACGAAAAGCATAAGGAAACCGAAAAAAAAACAGAGCAAGAAAAAACCGGTTAGGAAACTTTCTAGAACTTCCCCAAAACCAGAAAAAACCGGCTGGAACCTCCTCAACTAAAACCGGGGACGTTTGAAACGCTAATACGGGCCGGCCTAACTGGAACATCGATCGATCTCCCTGTGCGAAACAGCGTCAGTTTGCAGCAGAATGCGTCAAATAAGGATTTCCCCTATTTGGCGCTGAACAAACCGACGCACACCCTTGGCTCGGCCCTTTTTCTTCTTTTTCAACGTGAGGTTCCTCATCGAGTCATCGTTTCCTTCCAAATTCAGTAACCAACTCGGACAGCTCATATACTGTTTGCTTTCTAATACTTCGGTTGCTTCTTATTCGCCTCTAGATGTTTTTTTTTTGTTTTTTCGTCGCCTTTTCATTTAAAAAAATTACTCGGGTTTTGATTTTCGGTTTTCTGTTTTTTTTCTTCTCATCAAATTTCAAATTTGAAACTTTATCCAAATCATGAACTTTTTCAATTTTGCGAACTTTTGAAATCCGTGAACAATTTTCAAAATTGATGTTTTTTTCAAATATGTGAACTTTATTTATTCAAAATCAATGAAATTTCTTGAATTGTGAACTTATGTTTAATAATTTGCGAGCCTCTTTTATGAAAGTCGCTGAACATTTTTCAAATGCGTGATTTTGTTTTCAAAATCCGATGAACTTTTTTGAACTCATGAAAATTTGAAGACATTTTTTAATTTTGTGAATTTTTTCAAATCCGTGTAATTTTTAGTCGAGTCCGTGAACTTTCCTCATCACGTATTTTTTTTAAATACATGATGTTTTCAAATTTACGAACATTTTTTCTTCCTTTTTGTTAATTTTCTAAACTTCCTAAAATGAGAATGGTTAACTGTTTGACTCTTCGACGATCAATGATCAACTAGTTGAACCAGGCGACCAAAGGCGAGTGAGCGACTTGGGGCTTGCGAAGCAAGTGATCGAGCTGAGGTCAGCTGGGCCAAGCCATATTGCGTGCCAGCTGAGGTTGTTAGCGCCACAAGCGCCCCGTATAGGATGTGAGGACCGGTCCTTCAGTAAAATAATTACCGAAAGGCCGACCTTTTTATCAAACCAGCGGGGAATATAATTCTTTGATGGCAGACAATTCCTTGATACAGAATTCCAGTACACTGAATATTATACAAGGTTGAGCTGGGGGATCGCTCAACAATTTTATTACAAGCGCGCCAATATAATACATAGAGGCGGATATGGCACAAGGCAGGGTGGCATACTACTAGCTCGTAATAAATGTGGTGGAATATGTCACAGTGAAGTGGGTGACGTGACTCCGAAATATTACAGCTCATCGAGTATCGAAGTGAGACCCGATGAATTTATTTGGTGGTAGGCGGAAGCGGTTATAAAACAGTTATCAACTCCAGGATCGCAAGGGACTGACTGGGACTCCACTAAGCGTCGGACTCGCTATCGAATTCCTCATCCATGAGATCGCCCTCGTCCACATCTGGCCAAATCAACAAGTCAGGTGAGTACTTTGAATGTACTCGCAAGACAGTTCAGACTTAAGATATAACAAATGCCAACATGATGCATATGAGTATTCCAGCAAAAATGCGACCGAAAAATATATTAATGAGCTGTATGCAACGATAGAAGTCGGGCGGTAATCCTCCCGAAGTCCGTAAGATAAATATAAGGAGACCAAACGAGTGTCTGAGTGACGCCTCGTAGGAAAGTAATAAATGATAGCAGGCCATAGTCGGACGTCTGAGCGACACCGCATAAAGGGCTTATAGCAAAAGTAAATAACAAGAATGTCTCAGTTGGACGTCTGAGCGACATCACATAAAGGGCTTATAAATAAAAAAATGCCACAGTCGGACGTCTGAGTGACATCACATAAAGGACTTATAAATAAAAAGAATGCCACAGTCGGACGTCTGAGCGACATCACATAAAGGGCTTATAAATAAAAGAATGCCACAGTCGGACGTCTGAGCGACATCACATAAAGGGCTTATAAATAAAAGAATGCCACAGTCGGACGTCTGGGCGACCACTACTAGGAAAAGGCATATTAATGGCGCACCTAATTTGGCCATTAATGGCGCATTAGTGGTGCGCCATTACTAGCACGCCATTAGTATTTGATACTAATGGCGCACCTCGGATGCGCCATTAGTGCGCACCTTAGTGCGCCATTAGTATGCCTCCCAGGGGTCAGGTGCTATGGCATACTAATGGCGCACTAAGTATGATGCGCCATTAGTAGTATCCGCATAGTAATGGCGCACTGCCTGTTAATGCGCCATTACTATGCTTTGGCATACTAATGGTGCACTTTTCTCTGATGCGCCATTAGTATGAATATTAGGTTTTTTTTAATATTATTTTTCTGTTTTTTTTGCACAGATTACAAAATGTATAATTGCACAGAATATATACAGCACACATCAACAACACATTCATCGAATACAATAGAAGATTAATCTCTGAATACAATTCATCATATTAGTCTCCGAATACAATTCATCGATCATATTAGTCTCCGAATTGAAAAAACCGAACAAAGATAGAACAATATATTTCAAGTCTCGAGATCGCGAGTAGCGAGTTTGTCTTCGCATTACAAGTCGATATCGATCATGTAAACTACCATCACATAGAAGAGAGCTGCGGTCGTCACGATGAGCATCATCACGATGAAACTCGTTTTCATCCGGTTCCTCCAACGCTCCCTCCCCTCTCCCGCTAGATAGCGGGCGTATCTAGATTCGGCCTCGGCCCTAGTGGTGTACCCTTTGTAACTGTTACCGCTGAATCGGTGAACCTATCTCCGACACTCCTCCCAGTCGTCGTAGACTCCGGGAACCTTACCCTTGTACACGACATACGACGGCATCGCTATATATATGCACTAGCCAAACGAAACGTTAGTATCAATTCACAGACAATTCATAAGCAATATATAAGTATGCAACAGAACGATCAAAAGAGAAAAGCAAGACATTAATAGCATCGATTACATGTAAGTTGAACGACTCTCGAAACCAAAGAGACATACTACAAGTTCATTAAAGTTTAATTACAACAAGAGCCAATCGATGTTTCAGAACTAGACACAACATCACTGCTTTCGACTCGACTCAATGCACCGGAGCGTGGATGAAGCCGCCGTCTATCGTGGGAGTCATGAAATCACGGGCGTTGTCAGCCTGCATTTGTAGCATTGTGTCGATGTCACTGTTCGACGGTTGATTCCTGAGGTAGAACAGCCCCGAGGTATGAAGGACATCTTGATGGATGATTTCCGCAAACTCTGACTGGATGCGAAAGAAATCTTGTCAGATGTCCGCGTCCTGGATTGCCGACACGCGCGCGGCCCAATCTTTGAGCTTACTCGGTAGCAGAAGTTGATGATGGTCCCGTACGATCGCCCGCATGTGATGGATGGCGTAGTAGGCACCCTTCTGACCGTCAGGCGGCTGCTTGACGCAGCAGAACGTCGTGTTGTGGGAGAACACGTGCTTGCCGTACTTACGAGTTGTCCTGGTGAAGGTGCCTCCAGATTTGGCGTAGCCGGCGAGAACATCATCAAGAACCTTCTTGACATTTGTTACGGGGCGGTTGAGGCGGAGGACTTACTCGGGAAAGTAAGGCACGAGGAAGTTATCCTTATCTCGGTTTGCCAGAATGACGCCTCCGAGGTAAGAACTCGCGACTTGCCGGTCCCCAGCGCTGCCCAAGATCTTGGCACGCTTGTAGAAGGGGTCGACTATCACGATGTCCGGGGTCTTGTCGCGAATGATCCGCATCTCCATACTCAGCGAAAATAGCCGAACGAAGGTGTAGTGCAGCGGATGAAGGTTCAACATAGCGTGGATGTCATCAAACCGCAGCACGATCGTACCCCCGATGGAGTTATCCACAAAGCCCTTGCCCTCCGGCACCTTGGCCGCGAAAACCGGGTACGCCACATCCTTCTGTGTGAGACGCCGCTTCTCCAAAGAAAGAACACTGTCATGCAGACTCCGCATGGCACCGGTTGCAGCATCGAGCATATTTGTCGGTAGCATCGGCCTACCCGCCACATGCACCCTCCTCATTACATCCTCAGGTGAAGGTGGCCCGTCCTGAGCACGGATCGTACTCGGTGCCGGCTGGCTCGCACCCTTGTTAGTTTTTCTTTTGCGTGCCTTCTTCTTGATCTCCTGAATTGGGACCGAGTTCTGCTCAGAGACCGCCTTCTTTAGTGTGTTGGGGCTGATCATATTTCGCACCTCGCCTATCCGAGGCTCGGTGAAATCGGCAGCTGGAGGCGTCTCCTGAGAGCTGAACGGCAGACGACGCCTGTTGCAACTTGGCTTCTCCGCGGTACCGGCTTGATCGCGCACGTCTTTTGTTGGGTTGGGTTCTTGAGAAGGAGCCCCCATGAAGTCGTCACCGTACCCATGATCGGCAAAGTAATGATCGACGTTGGCAAATGTATCGTCGTCGTCGTCGTTCTGATCCTGTGCCATATGCATGTTTGGATCCAGTGGCATAGGGATGTCCGGCACCGTTGCGGCGGACTTGCCATGGGGACGACTTGGCGCCGGCACGACTGGCGGTGTTGTCTTTGGTGTGGTTTCCCCCGCCCCCAAACGAATCTGGCTCTTCGGCCAAAGCAGGGGCCAGCTCAGGCAGGCGCTGAGGGTCATGACGTCATCATCGTCGGCCCCGACGGGTCGAATCGGAGGTAACACGTCGTCGCAGCCTGGCAGCACCCGAACCAGTTGAACCCTAAACAAGTTGGGTGGCATCTGGGTACCGTGGAACAAGGGCTGGCCCGGTTGAACGATTTTGCCCTTGGCGACATCGACCAACTCGTTGTTCACGAAGTGCAGGAGAGTGCACGGAACGTCGGCGGCGACCTGCGAAAACATGTAGGGCGTCAGGGATGCCCAGTCAAAGGCAAGGAGATGAAGTCCTCGGCCGAGAGAGGCTTAATTAGTTACCGTGATGATGGCGTCGAGCTCGGCTAATGTCGAGGCACCGCCAACGGCGGGCGTGCAGTTGACGGAGGGGCCGCTTGCTGCAGAGGTGCCGGCCGGCGTACACACGGGTGCATTAAGTTCCCGTGCCGGCGTCGGAGACACCAATGCCGCCTCCACCGGAGACACCAATGGCCCCGCCACCGCGTTCTGCGAGTTGCTGGCCGTGAAGCTGGGAATCGGGGGCGGCCCCTGTTGGCCGCCAGCAATCCACGCACTCAACCCCTCGATCAAGGTAGGCACAATGGCGGTGATCGTCGCTCCGAGCTGTTGTTGCACTTGCTCTTGGACAATCTCCGGAATCCGCGCCACCTGTGCCTTGAGTTCTTGAACCTCGCGCGCCTGGCTTTCCGAGCTGGTCTTTTTCTCTTTTCGCCCACCAGCGTTATAGTATGACGACCATTTTGTCGACAAGCCTTTGCCGGCCACACGACCAGCTGACGTCGACTTCTCAAGCTTATCCTTGTTCTTCATTACATTCAACGCCCTATTTAGAGTCGTGTCCCAAGGGCAGCTCTTAGTCGACCCCGCGCTACTGCTTTCAGTCGCCTGCGGAAGGAATGTGAATCATTTAGAAATTTGGCTTCATTAATTAGAATGCAACCATATGGAGCTAATTACGCGGGGGTGTATTCCTTACCAGAACAAGCTCAAGCGCCCTGGTCTTCGAATCCGTGGTCAGCTCCTTTGTTTTCGGGTCCTTCTTGTACCGGGCCCTGATAAAGTTCTTGGTCTGCTTGTCACCGTATTTATCGAAGAGGGGCGGTAGGCCTTGCTCGGCACGGTCCGCCTCCTCCTTGTCCCATATAGGCTCCGCCACTCTGTAACCGCCGGGACCGAGTGTGTGTTCCCCTAAGTTGAGCTCCCGCATTTCTTTCCCCCACTGACTTGATTCGGAGTGTGAGGCGCTCGAGCAAGTGATCTTGAATTCGTTGTAGTCATCTTCAGTGATCGAAGGATGTTTCTCCTTGATCGTCTCATAACTCTCACCTTTCTTGATCATTATCTTCACATTGGTTTTCCAAGTAGATAGGGCCTTGCTCATCTTCGTGAGGGCAGCATTGTTCACTTTATTCCCTTTGAGGCTTGTGTTATCAAATTGAGCGGGGAACTTGTATCGTTCGTGCAGCTTCGTGAAGAGGAGGTTGCGGTAATTCGCGTTGTCAGGATGCCTCAGGTTCTCGCTGTTGATCGAGACGGTGCTCCAGAGAATGCACCCAAGCTGAATCGAGTACCCCTTGACTATTCGTTCGGGCGCCGTTGGATTCCCGTCGGGGTCCACTTCAGTAACTTCCTCCTTGAGGGTGCGGAGCACGGTCGGGCGTCGGTCCTTCCGTTGCCTCTTCGGTTGGCTGCCATCTGTGCATGCGCCGCCATCATCAGTGGTGGCATTCTCGGCGGCACCATCAGTGGTGGCATTAGTGGGGTCATCCTCCGTGGTACCATCAGTGGTCTCAGGATCGGTGTGGAAGGCGGCGTCCTCATACAAGTGAGGTTGTTCCTCCATCTCCTGGGACAGCTCCCAGAATGCCTTCCCGCCCGAACCGCCGGCCTCATCGTTGTTGGCCATGTTTCTCTCTAAATAGGAACAAAGTTTGGTCAAAAAGTTGGTTATTGTCAAGGAACAAGATCATGGTCTCATCATTTAGGGTTTGTCGACACCGAGGCATCCTAAAAGCTAAGCTTTTATAATTGAGGGTTTTTCGACGCCCAGGCACCCTAAAAGCCTAAGCTTTCATCATTTCGGTTTTTATCGACAACGAGGGACCCTAAAAGCCAAGGTTTCATAATTTATGGTTTGTCGACACCGAGGCATCCTAAAAGCTAAGCTAGGAAGGAGAATTGTAAGTTGGGCCTAATCACTTGGCTCTAATCACTTGATCCTACCTAATTAACCACTAAGATACCCCGGCCCATGCATTAGTCACAAGTACCCTATATGTCCTATTTTTAGCAAAGTCATGCTAAAATTCACGGAAAATTTCAGCATGACCTTTGCTGAAAATAGGACATATGGAGTACCCGAATTTGCCGGAACGGAAGTTAATCAACATTCCAGCAAACTCAAGGGCCTCTCGGGGTACCTGCAAAATCATTATCCCCGCCTAATGAAGTCGCCAATGGGTCATTTCAGAAGATCACAAGTAGCATCATCACAAGTACAACATCATGACAAGTACAGTAGCAACAGCAGTGAATTCATAACAGCAGCATGAACAGTTAAGAAAAAGATGCAGAAGCTTGTAAAACAATAGTTTGAAGTTCAAATATTTACAACAAGGAACCAAATACATGAACACCATATTCCTTTCCACACAGAAAATTGATGTGTAAAACAATAGTTTGAAGCTTGTAAAACAATAGTTTGAAGCTTGTAAAACAACAACAGTGAATAGCCCGGCTTGATAGCAAACTGACAACAACTCAAAAATTGATGTTGCTGCCAGTATTAATTAGAAAGTAGCAGCAATATGGCATATTTAAGTAACAGTGGCTATCCTTGACCTCATAAGGGCAGAGCCTCCAATAAGATGATTTCTTTCCACACAGAAAAATAGAAGTTAACCTAAACGAGTGAGATACGTGAGAGTGGTTGAGCAAGAGAGGATTTATCAAATATGAAGAGTTGGTCATCTTCCTTTGAGAAATACTCCTATGTCAGATCTGTATGAGGTGCTTGTTTCGTATAAACAATGTGTTTCCTACTGTGTGTGCCAACTAGCATGTGCATATCTGTATTTTAGAAGAAGAAAAATCAGCATATAAGATATTGGAATCTTCAATGATTTCCCAAACTTGCAGCCAACTGGATGGTCTATTTCCTTGGGAGTGAGCTGAATTTTCTGACTTATACAACCAGAGGGGAAACACCTCTTTTCATCCTCCACTTTGGTAGGGATCAAATCAACCACGATCATCATGCATCAGTGTTTCTACTTACATTACATGAATGTGGGTACAGTAAGGCCCTCCCCAAAATGCAGTTAAATACAGTACGAAATTTTCAGTAAGCTGACCGCCCCAATTTGACCCTGGGCGACAGGGTTTTCAGAGCAAGTACTACTATTTTTAGCAGTCAACATTTTAGTAAGTTCACAAAAGTTCATGTTATCCATTTTGATAGCTATCATAACATTGTGTGTATGATTTGTAATCGAGGGTGTCATCTATCGCCCTCACCACTTGCTTTCTACTAATACCAGTGGTGCTTATGGTTTACATGGTGCCTACATCTAAGGCTAATCGTGGCAGAGACCACCTCTAGCTGAACTCACTACCCACGGCGGGCATGGATGCAGAACTAGCAGTTGAAATTTTAGAAACATGGAGGTAGGGGAAGGAGGGAGGGAGGGAGGGGGAGGAAGGAAGGGGGGAGGAGACGGAGTGGTTACCTGGCGGCGGCGAGGTTGAAGCGGGGGC
>LR738715.1:552058780-552088956 GCA_902687465.1 Secale cereale | reverse complement strand
AAAAATATCATCAAATTTAAAACAGGGGGAGGGGTGCGGGGGGTCGGCGGCGGCGGTTGAGTAGGGGGAGGGGTGCGGGGGTGGTCGGCGGCGGCGGTTGAGTAGGGGAGGGGTACGGGGTGTCGGCGGCGGCGGTTGAGTAGGGGTCGGCGGCCGGTGGACCGGGGGGTGCTCTCGGCGACGAGGGGGATCGAGATCGAGTGTCCATGAAATTTAAAAATATTCATGATAGTTCAGAAAGTGCCCATGAAATACAATCGAGAAATGAAGGCTACGATTTAAATACAAACGATCTTAGCTAGCTAGCTATCTGTTCACAATCTTCTTGCCCTTCTTTTTCTCAAATGGAGTTCTTCTGTGGAACGGACGTCCTTTAGGTAGGGTGGTCCTGCTTCTTCTTGTGGTGTATGCTGCTACTTCATCATCGTCGTCATGTTCGATCCTCAGGTCGCCGTACTTGTCGAAGTCTTGCTCATTGGCTACTGCACCCATTCCGATGATCTTCCTTTTGCCTCTCCTCACGACAACACGACTGGGCTTTGACGGGTCGGTAATGAAGAAGCATTGGTCAACTTGGGAAGCCAGTACCCATGGCTCATTTTTTGCGGTGACGTTTGTGCCCGCGGTCTTGGATTTGGCTTCGGGTATAACCATGGTGGTGAAATACCGGTCTTCTTTTAGGATGCTCTTGGCCCATCTGACACGGAACATCGGGACCTTCTCTCCAGCGTAGCTCAGCTCCCAGATCTCCTCGATCCTTCCGTAGTATCTGTCCTTGTCATTACCGGTGTAGGATTCCATCGTTACCCCGGAGTTCTGATAACCATCGCTCTTCATGTCCTTGGCCTCGGTGTAGAATGTGTAGCCGTTGATATCGTACGCCTCATAGGTCATCAGGTTGTGCTCGGCGCCCTGTGACAAGGCGAATATGAGTTGTTCTTCCGCGGAAGAATCATCATGTAAAGGGTACGACAGAAGCTTCTGCTTAAACCAACGCGTGAAACATGAGTTGTGCTCTTTGATTATATCTCCGTCCGTCCTCTGTTGGCCTCGGTCATTGTATGTCTTCTCAATAAAGGTTTTGTGCTGAACCACCCAAGGATCGACCACGTCTATGTGTTGTAGCGCGACTAGGTTTACTCTTTCAAAGTCGGCGAGTCGACCCTCGAAGTCGACATGCATTTCGCGGCGACCCTCACGGTGACCCGATCCAGCGATCCTGCCGAGGTGCCTGTTGACGGGCAGACCAACGGGGTTCTCGATGCCTAGATAATTCGTGCAGTACGAGATGCACTCTTCGGTCAGAAAGCCCCTGGCTATGCTTCCCTCTGGACGTGACATGTTGCGAACGTATCCTTTGATGACACCATTCATCCTTTCGAACGGCATCATACTGTGCAGGAACGTCGGCCCGAGTTGGATGATATCGTCCACGATATGGACCAGCAGATGCACCATAACGTCGAAGAATGCGGGCGGGAAGTACATCTCAAGCTCGCATAGTATCACCACGATCTCTTCCTGTAGCCTTCTGAGTTGCCTCACGCCAACAGACTTCTGAGAGATGACGTCGAAAAAGTTGCATAGGCCAAATAGGGTTTCACGGACGTGCGCGTCCATGATACCACGGATTGCAACTGGAAGTATCTGCGTCATCAGCACGTGACAGTCGTGAGACTTCATCCCGCTGAACTTCAGCTTCGCCCGGTCTAGGTATCTGCTTATCTTCCCCGCGTAACCGTAAGGAAGTTGTACTCCTACGAGGCAGGTGAAAAACTGCTCGATCTCCTCCTGACTTAGAGTGAAGCACGCGGGAGGGTAGTCATTTCCGGTCTTCTTGGCCTTTTTGCCTTTGCGACGACTTTCCGTGTCCTGCTTCGCCTCATCATCATCATCATCATCATCATCATCATCATCATCATCATAATCATCATCATCATCATCATCATCATCATCATATATAGCGTGAAGCTCCTGCCTGATGCCCATTGATTTCAAGTCTGCCCTTGCTTTCGGCCCATCTTTGGTCCTCTCTGGCATGTTGAGCAGGGTACCAAGCAGACTCTCGCACACGTTCTTCGTGATATGCATTACATCAAGGTTGTGAGGCACACGGTGGATCTTCCAGTACGGCAAGTCCTAGAAAACAGACCTCGTTTTCCATACCTTCAGCAGCGGCTCTGGCGCCTTTCGCTTCTTTCCCGGCTCTGGCGCCTTTTGCTTCTTTCCCGGCAGTGGGCAATCTTTCCAATTTTTCAACAGCTCGTCTATTTCCTCGCCGCTCCTCGTACGGGGGCGTCCTCGGGGTTCGGTTTCACCATTGAACAGATCCTTGCGTTTTCTCCACAGGTCATCGTCGCGAAGCCACCTTCGATGTCCCATGAACACGGTTTTCGAAGACCCGGGATCTCTATCTAGCTGGCGATACGTTGTGTCATCCATGCACCTGACGCATCCAGAAAATCCGTGGACCACCTGCCCCGCGACATATCCGTAACCGAGATACTCGTGCACCGTCGTGAGCAGCGCGGCTCTCATAGGGAAATATTCTTTCTTTGCGGCGTCCCACGTATTGGCTGGCGTTTTCCACAGCGTGTCTAGCTCCTCTTTCAGCAGCCCCAGATACAGATTGATATCGTTCCCTGGTTGTTTCGGTCCTTCAATTAGCATACTCATGTGAATGTACTTCCTCTTCATGCACAACCAGGGGGGAAGGTTGTACATCCACACAAACACATGCCAGGTGCTATGTGTGCTTCTCTGGCTGCCAAACGAGTTGACTCCATCGGTGCTCGCGCCCAGCACGATGTTCCTTGGATCGTTCCCAAATTCTAGGTCTTCGAAGTTCAACGCTTGCCACTAGCTCGCATCCTTAGGGTGACTCAGCATCTTGTCTTTTTTATCTATCTCCAGATCATTTGCGTCATCTTCTCGCTTCTTCTCCTCCCTATCCGCGTGCCAACGCAGAAGCTTTGCTACCTTAGGGTCCGCGAAATACCGCTGCAGACGAGGAGTGATCGGAAAGTACCACACCACTTTTCGAGGAGCTTTCTTCCTCTTCTTGTATCGAGTGACGCCGCACACCGGACATATGGTAGACTCCGCGTGCTCGTCCCGATAAATGATGCAATTGTTCATGCACACATGGTATTTCACTGTTGGTAAATCCAGAGGACACACGATTTTCTTCGCCTCCTCCAAACTGGTGGGGCACTTGTTCCCCTTGGGAAGACGTTCGTGCCAGAATGACATGTTCTCGTCGAAGCATGCGTCGGTCATTTTGTGTTTTACCTTCATCTCCAGAGCCATGAGCGTTACTTTCAGGTGGGTATCCTCGGGCCTGCATCCTTCATACAATGGAGTAACCGCGTCTAACTCAAGTTGATCCATCTTGGCTTTCTCTCGGGCGGCAGCTCTTGCGTTATCGGTCTGCTTGAGAAGCAGCTCTTGAATATGAGGGTCCTGCACCCAGCCCATCGATGGTTCAGCGTCGTCTGCTCCGCCGGCATCATCATCTTCATGATCATGCCCGTCGTCTGCTCCGGCATCTTCCTCATCATCATGTCCTGCATCTTCTACATGATGACTGTGTACAGCATCACCGTCGTGATCATCTCCTGGGGATTCTTCGTCTTCTCGCCCGCCCGAGCCGCGGTGGTTGTCTTGCTGCCCTTCCTCATTTCTTGCCCGACCCCATGGATGACTTCGTAGTCATCTTCATCACCTTGCCACCGATAGCCATCCATGAAACCACGCAAGAGCAGGTGGTCCCGCACCTGCCTGGAATCCGGGTCCGCAATAAGGCTCTTCAGCTTGCATCTTCGACACGGACATCTTATCTCCGTCTCGTTCTTTTGAAGCATCTCGGCCTTCGCGGACCTCAAAAACCTATTCACGATGCCTTCGGTCATCGTGCGCACCATGGTCGCCCTGCGGGGTAGAGCAAAACGATATTTTAGAACCAAGAAAAAATTTGCCATGACTTTCCCTAAAAATAGGACAAAAATGAATGCTTAATGCCAAAATTCTCACCGAAACGGAAATTAATCAACATTCCGGGAAAATATTGGCAACTATCGCATTTCAAATACCGGTACACCTCCAAACACAAACACATATGCAACACAACAAACCTATGCAACACCACAAACATACATAGATCTAGCTATAGGCCATAAAAGTGCATGTGCACATTGTTTGTATGGAGAACAACATAAATATAGCTTCCCCCATACTTACCTACCAAAACAAGGTAATTTAACCACTTAATTTGAATGAATATATGGTGGAAATGAGGTGGAAAAGAGGAGGGACCCGAGAGGAGAGGAAGTGGAGAGAATGAAGAAGTGGGGGGGGGGGGAGTGAGTGTGGTAGAGAGGCTGTCCAAAATATCTTGTTGCTGCCCGCATACTAATGGCGCACCAGCTACAAATGCGCCATTAGTAATCAAGGTTACTAATGGCGCATTTATAGTTGGTGCGCCATTACAAGTTTTGCAAAAAAAAAATACTAATGGCGCACTGCCGCACAGTGAGCCATTACTAGTTCAAACTAGTAATGGCGCACTCTGGGACAGTGCGCCATTAGTAGTTTTGTAAAAAACAGAATAAAAAATATCATAAAAAAGAGCATTAATGGCGCACTTTACTGCAGGTGCGCCATTACTATTTACAACTAGTAATGCCGCACTATTCATGGATGCGCCATTAGTATGTTTAGACAGGCGCGCTAGTTAAAAGAAACTTCTTGATACTAATGGCGCACTCCGGACAAGGTGCGCCATTAGTACTTCGAACTCTAATGGCGTATCTGTTGCTGGTGCGCCATTACTATATACTAATGGCGCACTTCCTGTCTGGTGTGCCATTAGTATCAATTTCATCTATAGCCCTTTTCCTAGTAGTGGACATCACGTAAAGGGCTTATAAATAAAAGAATGCCACAGCCGGACGTCTGGGCGACATCACGTAAAGGGCTTATAAATAAAAGAATGCCACAGTCGGACGTCTGGGTGACATCACGTAAAGGGGCTTATAAATAACAATAGTAAACTGATGAAATACTTCGGAAAGTAAATCAATACAGAGATTAGTTGGTGAGTTCATCTACCAAATGAACTTGACGAAAACACTATTCTGGTTACTAACAAGACTATACTAGAGACGGTCACCGGGTTGACATGAAGATTGACCCTAGGCCATAAACATGGCTACTGAAGGAATTTAACTCTGCAGAGATTGTACTATTAACTCATAGCCAACGGGTTCTACTAGCCACGTGGGCTAGTCCCGTCTACGGTGTTTTAGTAGAAACCCAACTAACCAGTACACACCCATTTAACATCCTGTCGTCCGGAATCACCCGCGACGACATTCACGGAAAACTTTAAGACGGGGAGGCTACCACCTCGAATAGCATGGGATCAAATTTATATATGCGCGCTCTAAGGGGTGCCCCCCTCTCGGTCCCAACCGGAAACACCCAGGCCCCCTAACCGGATGATGGGCTTTAATCCAGGGCCATGGAACCCTCATCCCGACCCCTCTACTTGGTGTGTACTCGGGAAGTGGTTTACAACTGACTAGACCATAATCCCAACGGACGGCCTATGATAGTACCGGAAAAGGAGACGAACAGAATCATGACATGATCTCCGTTGATACTGAGTTAACCAGCTACTAGCATGCTCCAACAATACCAGCATTCCACCCATCATATCACCATATGATTAAGGTGGTTCAAACATTATCCTTCGAGGTTCACCCGAAGCTTACTAGCATGAAATATAACCATACACATATGCCCATATGTTCATGCTCATGAAACGAACTACTCGAGCAAACATGCAACACACTCATCATATCAAAAGTTCAAACATGCTTGCCTGGTTCTGAGAAGTCGGAGCCTAACTCGGTGTGATTCGCGTCTCCGTCACGGCCTCCGGTATCTATGTATTCAAACAAAATACATACTAACATAAATACCGCACGTGCAAATAAAGTTGCTCCAAAATTTCCACATAAATATGACAAAAAACTAGGCGGAAAACTAAAGTGGACAGAAAAAGAATCAAATCAAAATAATTTTTGGTTTAAAAGATATTAGAGTTTCTGTCCAGGGACTCATTTGTAATGAAATAGAAAAGTTCCAGGGGCTAAAACAGAAAACAGCAAAGCGAACCGGTACGCAGTACGTCAACCAAAGGAGAAAACGTACTTTGCCCGAAGGCGCTTACAGAAAACGGTTCTGGGGAGGAGATGTGAGGCTGACAGGAGGCCCCACTCGTCGGGTTTGAAAACTGGAAACAGAGCCGCGCCGGCGCCGGCGCCGGTGCTGCGGTGATCGCCGGTGTCGATCCACGGCGAGTTAGGGGAGAAGGAGGGTACGTACAGCTTCTCGGTGGTCTTCCGCGTCGAACGGTGGTGGAGTTGGGTGTTGGCGAGCCCCACGTCGACGGCGACCTTGCCTCCGGCGGACGGCGGCTCGGGTGGTCGTGGACCTCGTCGGAGAGGGTTCCTGGGATGAAATTGAGGTGGGGGTTAGGTCTAGGTGGGTGCCAGGGTGCTACGTCCGAGTCCACGGCGGCGGAGAAGCCCTCACCGGAGTGAACGAAGCTGGAGTCCGAGGCGGAGGGGGTTGGCCGGAGTTGGGGAAGAAGGGCCCCTCGAGGCTCTTCCAGAGGCTGGGCGTGGTCTAGGGAGGTAGTGAAGGTGTGCGGGCTCGAGCACGAGCTCGGGGGTGCCTTATATAGGAGGCCCGAGGTGGCTCCCGTGAACGGATAAGTACGGTGAGTTGATTACGGTGCTGCAGTGGTCGGACGGCGGAGTTAGGGGCTTGAGCATCATCTAGGAGTTGTAGTGGTTCCATTCCCGCACCTAACTCAGCAGGGGAGAGGTAGTTACGGGCTGCCCTCGACGGAACGGCCGCGCGGCACGTCGGCGGCAGAAACCGCGCTCTGCGCGTGCCAGGCCACGACGACGGTGCGGCAGGCGTGCACTGGCACTGGAGGTGGACACGCGGAGTGCTGGGGTGGTTTGGGCGGCGCGAAACGGCGTCGAGCTGCGGGGTTGCTTCTGTCAGCCGCCACGAGCGGCGCTGTTGCCATGGCAATCGCCGGCATGGTCGGGCCAGAGCGCCACCGACGCCCAGAAGCGGCCAAGCGAGCGTGCGGCGCACTGGATAAGAAGAAGCTGCAGTGCAGCGTCGAGCCAAGGAGGTACTGGCGAGGTTTTGTCGCTGCGCCCGAAGGAACTGACGAAACTGACGAACTGTCTGTTGACAGTTTCAGTTAACAGTTGACAGTACAGTGCAAACTAAGTGTTTGATGAAATGTTTCTGCCATGTGAGAAATATCTCTGGTGCTGATATTTGGTGGAGTGGCCTCTCGATGCATCTAGAGGCTGCCTGATTTTTCACTGAATTTTTGGAAGAAGATAAATATGAATTTCACCAAATTTTGCAAATCTGGTCCAAACTTGCAGCAGGTGAAATTTGAAAATTTTGAACTGTGGACCAGTGAAACAAGATGGATCTAGGTTGTGGGTACTAAATACTATCTAGGAGAGTTGGTTTGGAGTCAAACAACAAGCTAGGCATGGTGGTTCCTTTGTAAATCACCAAGGTCCACTAAAAAAGACAGAATTGGTTTTTGGAGTAAAATAAATAGAAGAAAAATCCCAATAAGGTTAAAACTTACTGGAATTGATGAAAGACTTGTCCTAAGGTGTGAAGAGAGTCTTGGATAGAAATATTTCAGTTGGGGTCATGGCAAGATGAAGGTTGGAGGGGAGGATAAGTCCAAGATCAAACTTGAGAGGCAAAAATCAAGAAGGGGAGAATTCAAGCAACTTCTTTGAAACTCAACTTGGGCTGGAGCCAATCCAAAAGAAGATCTTCAAGGTCAAAAACCAGACTTGAGAGATCACCAAAAACTTTGGCCAAAAGATTTTTAGAAAAGGCAAAATAAAAGATCAAACAATCCTCTTCCAAAAGGCCAAAAGTTTGGAAGAAAACCAACTCAAAAATTTGGGGTGTTACGACACCTACCCCCTTAGGAAAAATCTCGTCCCCGAGATTTTAGCTGATCCTCAAATAGGTGTGGATGTTCTGTCCGAAGGAAATCTTCCCTTTCCCACGTTGCCTCATCCTCTGTGTGATTACTCCACTGAACCTTGAGGAATTTAATTGACTTCTGACGGGTCCTCCTTTCAGACTCCTCCAAAATCTTTACTGGGTGTTCTCGGTAGGTGAGATCTGGTTGCACATCAAGGTTTTCATGTGACACATGTTTCTCTGGGTTGCTTACACACTTCCGTAGCTCCGAGACGTGGAACACATCGTGGACGTCTGACAGTTCCTTGGGAAGGTCCAGCTGATAAGCTACTGTGCCTTTCCGTGCCACTATACGGAAGGGTCCGATGAACCGAGGTGCTAGTTTCCCTTTGACTTTGAATCGTTGCAGTCCTCTCATAGGTGATACACGTAAGCATACGTCTTCACCGGGCTCAAAACTTATTTCCCGATGCCTTTGATCGTAATAGCTCTTTTGTCGGCTTTGGGCGGTTTTGAGTCGATCCCGTATTATTTTACTCTCTCCTCATCTTCTTTTAGCATATCTGGGCCGAATATATGACTGTCCCCTGTTTCCGACCAATTCAATGGAGTACGGCATCTTCGTCCGTACAAGGCTTCGAAAGGCGCCATTTGCAGGCTAGCTTGGTAACTATTGTTGTATGCAAACTCGGCATATGGTAAGCTTTCCTCCCAACTGGTCCCATAGGTGAGGACACATGCCCTTAGCATGTCTTCGAGTATTTGATTTACTCGTTCTGTTTGTCCTCCCGTCTGGGGTGATAAGTTGTACTGAACGTCAGTTGCGTTCCGAGGGCTTGCTGCAACTGGTCCCAAAATTTGGAGACGAACTGTGTGCATCTGTCGGATATTATAGTCTTGGGGACCCCATGTAGACATACTATACGAGCGAGGTAAAGCTTGGCGAGCTTTTGGGTGGTGTGAGTTGTCTTGACGGGTATGAAATGTGCCACCTTGGTCAGTCTATCCGTGATGACCCATATGGCATCATTACCGTGTTGTGACCGTGGTAGTCCAACAATAAAACCATTCCAATATCGTCCCATTTCCATTCTGGTATCTTGTTTGGCTGTAATAATCCTGCGGGTTTTTGGTGCTTGGCTTTAATGCGTTGACATGAATCGCAGCATGCGATAAATGTGGCTATATCCCTCTTCATGCCGTGCCACCAAAATCTTTCCTGAATATCCTTATACATTTTCGTACCTCCAGGGTGGATCGAGTATGGAGCGGTGTGGCTTTCCGCTAGAATTTGCTGTTTAAGGTCGTTGCTATTTGGTACGCAAAGTCTGTCTCCGAACCATAATATTCCTTCACTGTCTATGGTGAATTCTGAGGCCTTGCCCTGACTTACTTTTCTTTTTATCCCTTCGATGCTGGGGTGTCCAGGCTGAGCATTTTTTATTTGTTCTATTAGAGTAGGCTGTATTTCTAGCTTGGATACTTCGCCTTTCGTGACAATCATTAGGTTGAGTCTGGCGAATTCTTGCTGAAATTCGGGTCTCAGGTTCTGTATGCTGCCGCTGTTCGGGCTGGGGTTATGGCTGAGAGCATCTGCTACCACATTTGCTTTTCCTGGGTGATAGTGGATACCAACGTCGTAATCTTTTACCAGTTCCAGCCAGCGTCGTTGTCGTAAATTGAGCTCTGGCTGTGTGAAAATATATCTGAGGCTCTTATGGTCCGTATATATTTCACAGCGATTTCCAAGCAAAAAGTTCCTCCACTCCTTGAGTGCATGAATGACTGCTGCCAACTCCAAATCGTGAGTAGGATAATTTTCTTCATGTTTTCGCAGTTGCCGGGAAGCGTAGGCGACTACTTTGCCTTCTTGCATCAGTACGCATCCGAGGCCTTTCTGGGAGGCGTCGCAATATACTTCAAAACTCTTGTGTATATCTGGTACAATTAATATTGGTGTTGTTGTTAACCTCTTTTTGAGCTCTTGGAAGCTTTTCTCACATGCTTCGGTCCACATGAATTTCTTATCCTTCTTTTTGGCAAACAATATTGGCGAACCCCAAGGTGAGGAGCTGGCCCGTATAAATCCTTTGTCTAGCAGTTCCTTTATTTGCTTCTTTAATTCAACCAATTCGGATGGTGCCATTCCGTATGGTTTCTTATATATGGGGGTGGTTCCCGGTGCTAGCTCAATAATGAATTCTATTTCTCTGTCTGGCGGCATGCCTGGTAGTTCCTCGGGAAATACGTCCGGAAATTCACATACAACTGGAACCTTGTTGAACTCAGATGTATCAACTTTGTTTAATTTTGGTTTTCGCGACACTGGTCTTTCCTGAGCTGCGACTCTTATTGTTTTTCCATGATGATGAGTAAGAATCACTGTCCTGTTGAAGCAGTCGATAAATCCTTTATTGGTGGTTAGCCAATCCATACCCAGGATAACATCCAGTCCTTTGTTTTCCAACACGATGAGGTTTGCGTGAAACTTTAATCCCTCGATTTCAATGGTCAAACCTTGGCAGTAATTCTGAGTGATCTGCTTACTTCCGGGGGACTTGATGGTCATTGATTTTCCCAAGGGAAGCATTGAAAAACCATGTTGCAAAGCAAAACTCTTCGAAATGAACGAATGAGAATCTCCAGAATCAAACAAAACCGTGGCAGGTATTGTGTTGATAGGAAACGTACCGAGTACGATATCTGGGGCATCCTGTGCTTGTTCCTTGGTCACATGGTTCAGTTGGCCTTTCCTGTGATTGTTATTGGGGTTGTAATTGTTACGCTTGGGCGCGGAATTGTTTCCGTTGCTGTTTGGCTTCGGCGCCGAGTTTCTTGGCTTTAGGCACTGTTTAGCATAGTGTCCTTCTTCTCCACATGCGTAGCAGGTAACACCCGGACGATAGGTGAAATCGTTGTCTCTTGCATGAAAATTCTTATTTGGACGTGTGTCATTGGTCATGGGTCTGCTCGCCCCATTCCTCTGAAAATTCACCTTATTCTTGTTGTTGTGGGGGTGGTTGGTCTGATCCCTTTTTCTCTTGCGGATGTCTTCCAAACTGCGACGTTCGTTTTTCAATGTAATGGCTTTGTCTACCAGTGTCTTGAAATCTGGAAAAGTGTGTACGATTAACTGGCATTTTAGTGCTGGTGCCAGTCCGTCCAGGAATTTCTCCATCTTTTTATTTTGCGTCATTCGCTCTTCGTTGGCATAACGTGATAGTTGCGCAAACTCACTGTTGTACTCTTGTACTGTCATGCCTCTTTGCTTGAGGTCATCAAATTCTCTTTTCTTGATCTTCATAATACTCTTAGGGATGTGTGCCTCACGAAAGCATTCCTTGAAATCTTCCCAGGTGATATTATTTATGTCGAGATGCATAAGCAGGAAATTTTCCCACCATGACGCGGCTGCTCCAGTAAGGTAATGTGATGCGTACAACACTTTTTCACGGTCCGAGCATTGTGCCACAATTAATTTCCTTTCAATATCTCGAAGCCAATCATCGGCTTCAAGGGGTTTGTCTGTGTGCGAAAACGTCGTTGGACGTGTCTTCTGAAATTCAGACAATTTTGAGTGCTATTGGTATGGCTCGCGGTGATTTCCCATGTTAATGACATGGTTCATCATTTTTTGGTGTTGTCGCTGACTTTGCTCGTAAAGACGGCACACTTGAGAAAATGCCGTTTCACTGCCCTGCTGACTTTACTGCCCGTGTGTGAAATTATTGTCTGTCTGTGTGCCATAATTTTCTTCTGGCGGACTTGGCATGGAACGTGTCCAGGGACGAGTCATTTCTCGCTCTGGGGTAATAAAGCAGAAATCTGAGAAAAACCGAACAACAAAATAAACCAAGGCTTTGCAAAGCGACCAAACACGAGCTCGAAAAAGATATTTTGAAATAAACTGGTTGATTGCGCACGGAGAAGGGCTGATAGTACATATTTTACACGCCGGTTCTAATTATACATACGTCACTCAGGGTGTGCGTACACATCCTGACATGTTATTAAAAACTAGTGCACTCCTCCAAGATCCTACATGATGCGCAAACAGACTACTCCCTATTTTACATAGCAAACAAATATTACAAGCGAGCGCGGCGCGTCGCGGAATAACGCGCTAGTCGGAGATGTTGAAGATTTCCCTCGGCCTGCCGAGGGTAAGGCCCGGTGGTGCTGGAGACTCAACTTCCTCCTCACCAATGGGCTTCAGGCGCGGAGTAAGGGTACGAGGTGTCGAAGCAGGTGCAGCAGGTGGTGCAGCTCTGACTGGAGTAGGAGCAATGACTTGGTCAAACTCCTCAGTGGTAGGCAGACGGCGAGCGATGGCCAAAATGGAAGGTGCATAGGATGCGGCGGACGAGACAAATGTCATTGGTGGTGCAGTATGGAGCAGCTCCCTCCTGTTGGCGGAGCCACTCTGGACCAACTCCATACAGGTGGCCACCAGGTCGTCCACCAGATTATTAAAGGCTGCCTCAAGTGCCTTGAGGTACTCAACCATTGATTAAATGGCTTCGTCACGCTCCCCATTTGCGCATGCAAATGCATAATGACACGTATATGGCACGTGGCATGGGAGGTAACGGAAGCGACGAGTCTTCATCGAAGGAAGAATGTCCCGGAGACGAGCTATCGCCTCACGGGCAGCCATCTGCATGGCATGCCTCTCCGTAGGCATGGCTCTGCCCACAAATCGGAGGCGGCGCGCTTCAGAACGTCCACCTTTGAAGTGCACCACGGCCTGATGCATAGACACGGTGTCGTTGAGCTTGTGACGGTAGAGTGTAAACTCGGGACGGGTGGATGGCCCGATCGCGACTTTGGTGATGGCGAAGAGGAGCTTGACAAACCCCTCAGGAATGTTGGCGAACACCTGTGCATCACAGTCGTTGCTGGCCATCTACAAAAGTAGACAAAAATTCCGAATAGTCAAGTCATAAATTTATGCTGACCAACAGAAATTTGCTACAGATGTGAAAATACTGAAAAGCAAATTTTTCGCTAATAACCGATTAGCGAGCGCACCTAGTGGCTTCCTACATTCAGCCTGGCTCGGGTACCAAGGTTGTCAGGACCGGTCCTTCAGTAAAATAATTACCGAAAGGCCGACCTTTTTATTAAACCAGCGGGGAATATAATTCCTTGCTGGCAGATAATTCCTTGATACAGAATTCCAGTACACTGAATATTATACAAGGTTGAGCTGGGGGGTCGCTCAACAATTTTATTACAAGCGCGCCAATATAATACATAGAGGCGGATATGGCACAAGGCAGGGAGGCATACTACTAGCTCGTAATAAAATGTGGTGGAATATGTCACAGTGAAGTGGGTGACGTGACTCCGAAATATTACAGCTCATCGAGTATCGGAGTGAGACCCGATGAATTTATTTGGTGGTAGGCGGAAGCGGTTATAAAACAGTGATCAACTCCAGGATCGCAAGGGACTGACTGGGACTCCACTAAGCGTCGGACTCGCTATCGAATTCCTCATCCATGAGATCGCCCTCGTCCACATCTGGCCAAATCAACAAGCCAGGTGAGTACTTTGAATGTACTCGCAAGACAGTTCGGACTTAAGATATAACAAATGCCAACATGATGCATATGAGTATTCCAGCAAAAATGCAACCGAAAATATATATTAATGAGCTGTATGCAACGATAGAAGTCGGGCGGTAATCCTCCCAAAGTCCGTAAGATAAATATAAGGAGACCAAACGTGTGTATGAGTGACGCCTCGTAGGAAAGTAATAAATGATAGCAGGCCATAGTCGGGCGTCTGAGCGACACCGCATAAAGGGCTTATAGCAAAAGTAAATAACAAGAATGCCTCAGTCGGACGTCTGAGCGACATCACATAAAGGGCTTATAAATAGAAAGATTTCCACAGTCGGACGTCTCAGCGACATCACAGAAAGGGCTCATAAATAGAAAGAATGCCACAGTCGGACGTCTGAGTGACATCACATAAATGGCTTATAAATAAAAGAATGCCACAGTCGGACGTCTGAGCGACATCACATAAAGGGCTTATAAATAAAAGAATGCCACAGTCGGACGTCTGAGCGACATCACATAAAGGGCTTATAAATAAAAGAATGCCACAGTCGGACGTCTGGGCGGCATCTACCAAATGAACTTGACGAAAACACTATTCTGGTTACTAACAAGACTATACTAGAGACGGTCACCGGGTTGACATGAAGATTGACCCTAGGCCATAAAATGGCTACTGAAGGAATTTAACTCTGCAGAGATTGTACTATTAACTCATAGCCAACGGGTTCTACTAGCCACGTGGGCTAGTCCCGTCTACAGTGTTTTAGTAGAAACCCAACTAACCAGTACACACCCATTTAACATCCTGTCGTCCGAAATCACCCGCGACGACATTCACGGAAAACTTTAAGACGGGGAGGCTACAACCTCGAATAGCATGGGATCAAATTTATATATGCGCGCTCTAAGGGGTGCCCCCCTCTCGGTCCCAACCGGAAACACCCATGCCCCCTGACCGGACGACGGGCTTTAATCCAGGGCCATGGAACCCTCATCCCGGCCCCTCTACTTGGTGTGTACTCGGGAACTGGTTTACAACTAACTAGACCGTAATCCCAACGGACGGCCTATGATAGTACCGGAAAAGGAGACGAACGGAATCATGACATGATCTCCGTTGATACTGAGTTAACCAGCTACTGGCATGCTCCAACAATACCAGCATTCCACCCATCATATCACCATATGATCAAGGTGGTTCAAATATTATCCTTCAGGGTTCACCCGAAGCTTACTAGCATGAAATATAACCATACACATATGCCCATATGTTCATGCTCATGAAACGAACTACTCGAGCAAACATGCAACACACTCATCATATCAAAAGTTCAAACATGCTTGCCTGGTTCTGAGAAGTCGAAGCCTAACTCGGTGTGATTTGCGTCTCCGTCACGGCCTCTGGTATCTATGTATTCAAACAAAATACATACTAACATAAATACCGCGCGTGCAAATAAAGTTGCTCCAAAAATTTCCACATAAATATGAGAAAAAACTAGGCGGAAAACTAAAGTGGACAGAAAAAGAATCAACTCATAATCATTTTTAGTTTAAAAGATATTAGAGTTTCTGTCCAGGGACTCGTCTGTAATGAAACAGAAAAGTTCCAGGGGCTAGAATAGAAAACAGCAAAGCGAACCGGTACGCAGTACGTCAACCAAAGGAGAAACGTACTTTGCCCGAAGGCGCTTACAGAAAACGGTTCGGGGGAGGAGATGTGAGGATGACAGGAGGCCCCACTCGTCGGGTTTGAAAACTGGAAACAGAGTCGCGCCGGCGCCGGTGCTGCGGTGATCGCCGGCGTCGATCCACGGCGAGTTAGGGGAGAAGGAGGGTACGTACAGCTTCTCGGTGGTCTTCCGCGTCGAACGGTGGTGGAGTTGGGTGTTGGCGAGCCCCACGTCGACGGCGACCTTGCCTCCGGCGGACGGCGGCTCGGGTGGTCGTGGACCTCGTCGGAGAGGGTTCCTGGGATGAAATTGAGGTGGGGGTTAGGTCTAGGTGGGTGCCAGGGTGCTACGTCCGAGTCCACGGCGGCGGAGAAGCCCTCACCGGAGTGAACGAAGCTGGAGTCCGAGGCGGAGGGGGTTGGCCGGAGTTGGGGAAGAAGGGCCCCTCGAGGCTCTTCCAGAGGCTGGGCGTGGTCCAGGGAGGTAGTGAAGGTGTGCGGGCTCGAGCACGAGCTCGGGGGTGCCTTATATAGGAGGCCCGAGGTGGCTGCCGTGAACGGATAAGTCCGGCGAGTCGATTACGGTGCTGCAGTGGTCGGACGGCGGAGTTAGGGGCTTGAGCATCATCTAGGAGCTGTAGTGGTTCCATTCCCGCACCTAACTCAACAGGGGAGAGGGAGTTACGGGCTGCCCTCGACGGAACGGCCGCGCGGCACGTCGGCGGCAGAAACCGCGCTCTGCGCGTGCCAGGCCACGGCGACGGTGCGGCAGGCGTGCGCTGGCACTGGAGGTGGACACGCGGAGTGCTCGGGTGGTTTGGGCGGCGCGAAACGGCGTCGAGCTGCGGGGTTGCTTCTGTCAGCCGCCACGGGCGGCGCTGTTGCCGTGGCAGTCGCCGGCGTGGTCAGGCCAGAGCGCCACCGACGCCGAGAAGCGGCCAAGCGAGCGTGCGGCGCACTGGACAAGAAGAAGCTGCAGTGCAGCGTCGAGCCAAGGAGGTACTGGCGAGGTTTTGTCCCTGCGCCCGAAGGAACTGACGAAACTGACGAAACTGACGAACTGTTTGTTGACAGTTTCAGTTTACAGTTGACAGTACAGTGCAAACTAAGTGTTTGATGAAATGTTTCTGCCATGTGAGAAATATCTCTGGTGCTGATATTTGGTGGAGTGGCCTCTTGATGCATCTAGAGGCTGCCTGATTTTTCACAGAATTTTTGGAAGAAGATGAATATGAATTTCACCAAATTTTGCAAATCTGGTCCAAACTTGCAGCAGGTGAAATTTGAAAATTTTGAACTGTGGACCAGTGAAACAAGATGGATCTAGGTTGTGGGTACTAAAGACTATATAGGAGAGTTGGTTTGGAGTCAAACAACAAGCTAGGCATGGTGGTTCCTTTGTAAATCACCAAGGTCCACTAAAAAAGACAGAATTGGTTTTTGGAGTAAAATAAATAGAAGAAAAATCCCAATAAGGTTAAAACTTACTGGAATTGATGAAAGACTTGTCCTAAGGTGTGAAGAGAGTCTTGGAGAGAAATATTTCAGTTGGGGTCATGGCAAGATGAAGGTTGGAGGGGAGGATAAGTCCAAGATCAAACTTGAGAGGCAAAAATCAAGAAGGGGAGAATTCAAGCAACTTCTTTGAAACTCAACTTGGGCTGGAGCCAATCCAAAAGAAGATCTTCAAGGTCAAAAATCAAACTTGAGAGATAACCAAAAACTTTGGCCAAAAGATTTTTAGAAAAGGCAAAAGAAAAGATCAAACAATCCTCTTCCAAAAGGCCAAAAGTTTGGAAGAAAACCAACTCAAAAATTTGGGGTGTTACATAGGAGGTCCCTCCCATGCTTCCAACGGGACAACCTTTGGGTAACAGAAAATAACGTCGGGTCAGTTTCTTTTACTCTGTTCTCCTCTTCCTCATATAATTATTCCTTGTTTGAACCCATACCACCACGAGGGTTAGCGCACCTTCGGGTCCGGAAATTTCATCTCCATGAGCATACGTTTTCAATTTCCGGTTCCTCCTCTTATTAGCCCAACCACCACCACGTCCACCTCTTGGGCCTCTGCCCGCTCGCATGTACAATGTTGTCTTAAGATCCTCAAAGGACCAATGCACTGGGAGGAAGGATACGGTCACCATGCGTGTCCCAAGTGGCCGCACACTCAAAGTGTGCCTTCGAGTATTTCGGTTTGATTCAGTTCGGTTTATATGGTTTTATACATATATACGGTTCGATTAGTTTTGGTAATAGCCATTTACTTTTCGTTCGGTTTCAATAATAACCAAATTAACCAAAGTTGACGCGAATTATCAAGCTAACGCATAACTTTTCCAAGTGTAAATACATGATATATATACATAACGAGAAAACCAATCAGAGGGATAAACAAGGGACATTGGATAAGCAATCAGGCTAGTCACGTAAATTGAAGCATTAGATGGGCTAGAAAGTACTGTACTATAGCAGCCCATTAGGCTTTTCAAGCCAAAAAAAAAAAACTCAGTTTCGGTTAATTCAGTTTAACCAAATGTTTTTTGATTTCTAACTAGTAAAACAGAAATGTAAATGGTTTTAATATTTCAAAACTGAATCTGAAACCAAATCCTGAAAAGACCAAAAAATTTGGTTCAGTTTGGTTTTGCATACCCTGACCGCACGCAGAACGCCTATCGGACAAACTTTCATACTTAACTTTGTACGTAGATATGACGCTTAAGATCACGAACCATAGTGGCAGTGTTCTTGAGCGATTTCAGAACATGCCTTATTCAGGCAAAATAGGGTTTAGGGTATCATAACCCCCCTTTGTGTCACTGACATGTGGGACCGGACCCCACATGTCAGTGACACAAGGGGGGGTTATGATCAAAGTGGTACGAACTGGGGGGTTATCATCAAATGCCCCCATTTATTCTTACCCAACACGAAAGCGACGGTCTCACGCGAGTATGTTTTGCGCTCCACTCAAAAGAATTTTTTTTTTATTGTTTTGCGCTCGCAGGCGCCGCTAAGTAGGAAAACGAGCGGAAGTTTCCAAGAAGCAGCCTGTTTCTTGGCGCGAACCGTCCAAGTCAACGACGACTCTCTCTGTTCACGCCAGCTGTACTTCACTCGTACCTCAACGCGGCCATCATCCATCCATCCATCCATATATGACCCACACCCACGGCAACTCCTGTATGCGACATGTGACCGGCCGCGACCACACACAGAGCCTTCCTTCAATGGAGTAGTATCAAAGTGTTGTTGTTTTGTGCGTGGTTGATAGCTGCAATTGGGCCTGAAATATCCCCGTACCGTACGTACTCGGTCAATCTTACACGATCATGTCCTCAAGTCCTGATAACCACCACGCCGCTCATGCTTATAGTAAATCATAGCTCGGGCACGGTGTGATTATCGATTCTTCAGTGAGAAAGCAAATCTTGATTCTCTCTACAGCACGATGTGAGCGAGATAAGTCGGCCAAAGCGGCGAAAAGCAACAGAATCAATTTAAATAAATTCATCTCCGCCGATGTCCTGAACTGCCCGGCGTCCGTGTTTCGATCGGATAACGTAGCAATTTTCAAAGTCTACGCCGACGACATGACCTGCTTCTTCTTTTTTTACCACTGCCTTGCCTGATCGCAGAGTCATTCAGTTTCAGTTCGATTTTGCGCCTTCCGTTTGGCAAGTCAACATAGCACGTTTTTTCTAGAAAAAAAAATTGATGGTTGGTTCCCTCAGCCAAGCCCAAAATTCAGCTAGCTAATATTTTGGCTCTTTCTTTGGATGGCTGACAGATGACCAGATTGAGCCACGGACATGCCAAAACTTGCTAAACATCCAAACCAAGGGCCGGAATCTTGAGTCGTTCCTTTTTTCTTTTCTTTTTTGCGGGGAACGTTCGCTAGAAATTGACCAGGATGGTTGCGGCAAATGTGAACTGCAACACTTGGCGACTCCATGTATCATGATTTATACTGATATCACATATCAACGAAACATGAATAAAGTGTGTGTACGTTTATAAAGATGAGTGTATACGTGTATATATGAGCGCTTGCGCCGGTATTATGTTAAAAAAATTAAATAGTTGCTTGTCGGGTCAAAATCTTCAACGCATAGGCAGGCAATAGCGACATAAATCAAACCTGTGAGATTAGAAGGTGCGGAGGACAAGTGATAACTTGCAACCTGTTAACTGTCTGCGCAGCTATTGTCCTGCGTTCATACTCTACCACACACCGCAGGGTTGACCAGACGACTGATGGTTACAGAGGAAATTCCCGGCCTGAGACCGCCGCTTTCATCCGCAACTTGCCTGAAACTTCGCACGCTTGATCTAGAGAACGAATAACTTAGGGCATGTACAATGGTTGCTAAGATAGTCTTATCTTAAGTTTTGCATGTAAATTAGAGATGACAAAAAAACAAGTCTACAATGGGTCATCTCTTAGCCTTATCTTCAATAATTAGTTATTCCTAAAACATGGTGAGACAAATTGTGCTAAGCTATCATCTCTTGTCTTTGCTTAAATAAGCTAAGACAAGCCTTCTCTTATGATTTCTCTTTCCTCCACCTCATCATTTATCTTACGTGGCATCCTTAAGCTAGAACCATTGTACATGCCCTTACTAGTTTCTGCGATGTCCGCCTATTTTCTCGAGCTGCCGAGGGTCCACGTTGGACTGGATAACGTGATCTTTTTCGAGCTCAAGGTCTACGCGGCGTCACATGCTCCCGTTTTTCCTGCACAAGAAGGGCAGCAGCGCGAACAGACGTCACTTGATTCTCTCTTCTGACAAGTCAACACGATACGCGTATGCGTGCGCTGGGGGTGGGACCCGCAGCGCCTTCCTTGGGCGCACGTAATTGGGTCAAATCGTCAACTCGAGCGTAGCTATCATCAAGCTGATGGATGCCTTGCGGACTCTGCATTACGCCAACGGCGTAGGGCCACATGACAAGTTGACCATGTTGCCGTTTGGTTAATTAACTGAATACAATACTTCACACTGGATTATGTATGCACCACGCTATGCTTACGGCTCCCATGCATGCGACAAAATGGAGATGAGGATGAGAGAAATGCCCAACCAAAAAAATGTGATGCCTGTGGGAAAGAAGCACCCGGTATGGTGAATCAGTGATGGATCATATGGACATAGGCATGTAGATGGGCCATTGTGGGACGTTGAGTTTTATCTCAATCTGTAATATTACAAGTCTATGTTACTACCTTCACAGTGGGTAGTAACATATGTGTTGTGTTATGCATCATTTTATTTATTGGGTTTTTTAGACTCGTCTTTTTTTGATATGTGTGATGTTACAATAACTAGCTATATGTTACCACATGCCTCTCTTTCTTCATTAATTACATGTCACATCATCTTTTTGCCTAGATAAGTGTGATTTTATCATCTATATTACTCCAACTATGAGTAGTCTTAATTCTTTATCAACAAAATCTTTTCATGCATTGGTCGGTAGGCATTCTACATAGATTCACGTGTTTATAACCGTTTTATTCTGGATCATTATAATGCTCTCTCTTCTCTTTAATTGCTTTGCCACGTCATTTTTTGCATACGTGGCACCCTTAGCATCCGTACACGATGGAGCACTGAGAAAGGCCTAAGAGCATGTATAACCGGACCTCTCAAAACCGCCTCGTACGCCCGGGTTGGCCGCCCGGTCACGATTGTTCGACCCAGAAGGGCGCCTCAAACGGGCCTCAAACGCCCGGACTAACCGACACCCCCGTATCCAGCCCAAATATGGGGCGGATATGGGGTGGCCCGGGCACGCCCGAGCGCGTCCGCCTGGCAAGCTCGGCTCACCAACGACCCCAAGGATGTCTCACAAAAAAAACATCGGCCTCGTCGGTCCGGAATCCTAGCTCGCTCACTCTCCTCTCTCGCTCCGTCCTCTTCTCTCCCCTCACCGATTCCGATCAAATCCGGCGCAATGTCGAGCTCCGGCAGCCGCTCCGACGGCGAGGTGGACCGGAGTATAAGCTTGCCCCCCGCATTACCTTGGAGCGGCCAAGGTGGACACCGGGGGCAGCTCCGGATCTACAACCTCGCCGCAACCGTCGCTTCCCCGTCGGCACATCACGGACGCCAGCGCTGGCCCCTCCCGGCCCATGGGTAGCCCCGACAGGCGTCCGACGCAATCCGCGCCGCCCCCTCGCCCCGCCGGCTGCTGCTCCCCTTTGTGGGCAGTGGTGGGTGCATGTGCCCGCCCCGCCGACCCGGACGCGCACGCCGGAGTCGGGGGCGCGCGCCGCCCGCCGTGAAAGGCAGCGAGCAAGGGAGAGGGCGCTGTGGAGAGCTCTGTCCGCCGCCGGCGTGGGCGGGCGGAGCCCGACGAGGTTGAGCGGCTCCTTCAGTGGGTCTACCGTCGGTCGCTTACGACGAGGGAGACAGATGCTCGACGGCTCTGCCGGAAAAACACGAAGGCTCTCCGGCTTGCCATCGAGTAGTCCGAGCGAGAGGCTAGGGAGAAGGTGACGGAGGCAGCTTGGGTGGCCAAGCTCAGGCGCCAGCAGGACCGGGCAGTTCAGCGCCTCAAGGACCTCACCATCGTCGATTCCTCCTCCTCCTCCTCCTCCGACGATGGTTCCTCGTCCGACGAATCGAACGATCCTTCACCAACCGCAGACTCCTACAGCAGCGCCGGAGACCGGAAGGGCAAAGGGCCGGCGGCGAGGAAGTGATGAAGAAGGTTTGATTATCATTTTTAGTGTTTGAACTTGTCCGGCGATGAACTGTGTTGATCTTTTGCATGATGGAAAGTGGGTTTATGTGCATTTCATTCTCCGTTTCATGCTGATTTCTTTGAATGTCGTTTGATCACGTAGGCTAGTTTATCACGTGCATGCATAGTATGGATATAGGATACCGGATATGAGATACACGGATTTGGAGAGACAAATTTGAGACGTACCCGGTGAGTGCCTACGGACACGTCGGAACGTGTCCGCGTACGTTTGAAGGATCGGCCGTGGCTGTAAATGCTCTAAGCAGGGACCTTGACAGTAAAGCGCAGGCACGAGGAGGGATCCGCCTGCTGATTTGGTCAGAGCTCAAGGATGGATGGAGTCAGCAAATGTGTGCCACGCGCCTTTACGCGTTTATAATATTCAAAGTCAAGTAAACCCCCTCTCTGCTCGCTCGCTCGCTGTCAGCAGAAAACAACTTCTTCTCCTTGTGTGTGCAGTGCCTGTGCGCTTCTACCACTGTTTGAGGCCGGACAAGTGCAGATAAGAGGTGCCAAGCAAAATTCAAACTCCTCCGGGTGTTGGACGAGAGAAGCTAAAGCTAGGGTGGTGATCTTTGTTGCCGTAACGATCGCGTACGGATGAAATCGCAGAGAATTCTTTACCATCATTTGCATGACTCTTGGTGAGCCTCCCTGTTTGCTAGCAAACCGTCGTATATGTTGTTCCCTGCGCTTGTTCTCTTGTGTTTTTGGACCGGGGTGGGTGTGGATGGATACTCACACGCCAAGTCTTCGAGATATGTACTTGCACCAAGGAATCCTCGTCACCCTTTGAAAGCCACATGCATGCATGTTTTTTTTTTTTAGAAAAGGAGCTTGGGCTCCGGCCTCTGCATCAAACTGATGCATACGGCCATCTTATTAAAAAGAAACCATCCAACAAAGGTCTTACAATAACTGAAAGTGAGTAAATCAAAAGAGGCTAAAGGCAAGATCGCCACAACCGGCCGGTAAAAGTAAGATACGATGCTAAACACCTATCCTATTACATGACCGCCATCCAAACCGGTTGTAGATATCCCGAGCTACCATCTCCCAACGGGTAGACGCAGTAACCAAATGCTCCCTGGCCTCCGTCTGAGTGAGTAGCGACCACATACGGATAAGAGTAGTGGTTCTGAAGATGACCTGCAAGAAATGAATATTTGTTGTTCTGTTAAAAACCAAATCATTTCGACAGTTCCAAATTGCCCATAGTAAAGCACATACTCCCACTCGGATATGTCTTGCTATTACCGGATCAATCCCATGCAACCAAGTCCCGAATAACATATTAATCGAACTAGGTGGATTGATATTAAAAGCTATTTGAACTGATCTCCATAAGAGTTTGGCTAGAGGACAATCAAGGAACAGATGTCTAATTGATTCATCATGATCACAAAAACTACATCGTTTAGATCCTATCCAATTCCTTTTAGCCAGATTGTCTTTAGTCAGAATAACTTGTTTATGTACGAACCACATAAACACTTTGATTTTAAGAGGAACCTTAACTTTCCAAACGTGCTTCGAGCTGGGAATCACACTAGTATTGATACAGTCCAGGTACATGGACTTTACAGAGAAAACCCCATTCTTGGCTAGTCTCCAATGTATCTGGTCCGGATTGTGGGACAATTGAACATCCATCAACCGTCTCACTAAATGGAGCCACGCTTCCCAACGATTCCCAACCAAAGCCCTACGGAATCGAA
Organism: Secale cereale; assembly: GCA_902687465.1. Taxonomy (NCBI): domain Eukaryota; kingdom Viridiplantae; phylum Streptophyta; class Magnoliopsida; order Poales; family Poaceae; genus Secale; species Secale cereale. The sequence goes on along the minus strand of LR738715.1, from coordinate 552,065,185 downwards.
TATTAAGCGGAATGGTATTGAATATTGTAGCAACAAAAGTCTCTCTCCGTTGAACAATATTGTAAAGTGTTGGGTATTGTAGTGCCAGAGGAGTCTCCCCTAGCCACGTATCTTCCCAAAATCGAATAGACGTACCATCTCCGATAATGAATTTTACTCTGTTAAAGAAAGCAGATTTCACTCTCATTAACCCCTTCCAAAAGGGAGAATCCGTCGGTCTTAACGTCACCTGGGACAGGGTTTTTGACTGCAAGTACTTATTACGGAGGATCTGTGCCCAAGTTGCATCCGTGTCACCAGCTAACTTGAACAACCACTTACAAAGTAAGCATCTATTCTTAACCTCAAGGTTTTCAATCCCAAGACCGCCTTGGTCTATTGGTCTGCAAATAATGTCCCACTTAGCAAGCCTATATTTCTTTTTGGATTCATCGCTTTGCCAGAAGAAACGAGATCGGTAGAAATCTAACCTTTTCCTCACACCAACCGGCACTTCGAAAAAGGAGAGGAGAAACATAGGCATACTAGTTAAAACCGAATTAATGAGAATTAATCGACCTCCGTAAGACATAAGCTTACCCTTCCAGCAGCTTAGCTTTTTCTCAAAGCGGTCTTCAATAGTTTTCCATTCACTATTAGTGAGTTTTCTGTGATGAATCGGAATGCCCAGATAGGTGAATGGCAAAGACCCCACGTCACAGCCAAACAACTCTTTGTAGGCTTGTTGATCTTCTTTGGCCCTCCCAAAGCAAAAAACTTCACTCTTGTGAAAATTGATTTTTAAGCCCGACAGTTGCTCAAACAAACATAAGACTAGCTTCATATTCCTAGCTTTTGCCAAATCGTGCTCCATGAAAAGAATAGTATCATCGGCATATTGCAGGATGGAGACTCCCCCATCCACTAAATGAGGAACTAGGCCTTCGATCTGACCTGCCTCCTTAGCCCTACCAATGAGAATTGCCAACATATCAATGACGATATTGAATAAGATTGGCGACATAGGATCTCCTTGTCGCAAACCTTTGTGTGTTTGAAAATAGTGTCCTATGTCATCATTGACCCTTATACCAACACTCCCTTTCTGGGTTAACGAAGTAATCTGATCTCTCCAAGATTGATCAAAACCTTTCATGCGCAACGCCTGCTGCAGAAAAGGCCATTTTACTTTGTCATACGCCTTCTCGAAATCCACTTTAAAAACTACGCCGTCAAGTTTTTTTGTGTGAATTTCATGCAACGTTTCATGTAGTACCACTACGCCATCAAGAATGTTTCTGTCAGGCATGAACGCTGATTGAGACGGATTAACCACAGAAAGCGCAATTTGCGAAAGCCTGTTCGTTCCAACCTTTGTGAAGATTTTGAAACTGACATTTAGCAGGCAAATAGGTCTGAATTGCTCAATACGAACAGCCTCAGATTTCTTTGGAAGCAACGTGATCGTTCCAAAATTAAGATGGAACACTTGCAGATGTCCCTCAAAGAAGTCCTTGAACATCGGAAGCAAATCCCCCTTGATAATATGCCAACATTTTTTGTAAAACTCCGCCGGGAACCCATCTGGACCCGGAGCTTTACCATTTTTCATTTGGGAGATTGCATCAAAGACCTCTTTCTCAGAAAACGGGGCAGTCAAAATCTCATTCTCCTCGTTAACTAACTGAGGTACATCATGAATTCGAGATTCATCCAAAGAAACAAAATTATCGTCAGGAGGCCCGAATAATTGTTTATAGTAATTTGTGATGTAGGTCTTTAGATTGTCCTGTCCCACAATCGTGCCTTCATCTTGCTCAAGTTGGAATATTTTCTTCTTTCGATGTATCAGCTAGAAATATTTTTCTCGCGAGCGTACATGATAGACCTAGACCCGCGCTAAAACAGAATCAGAAAGAGAGATATTTCGGACGAAGGATAATCAGCTGACAGTGCAGATGCAACAAAGAGGAGCCTCTTGTCAGAATAGATTGGCGCCACCTTGTGAAGTTTTCTTTTTCTTTTTGCAGGGGCCGCCCTGTGAAGTTGTGAACTTCTTTCTTAATTTTTTATTTGGCGGGGGGAAGTTGTGAACGGCTTGAATGAACGCCTGCCAGTTGCCGCATCATTCACACGAAATTTCGGAGGAATCCAGCTCTCTTTTCCAGCTAGTCTCCATCACATGCCATGACCTGCTACTGCTAGCTAATCCAGATATATGTATTCTACCACATGCATGTACTCCCTCCGTTCCTAAATATAAGTCTTTTTAGACATTTCAAATGAACTACAACATACGGATGTATGTAGACATATTTTAGAGTGTAGATTCACTCATTTTGCTTCGTATGTAGTCACTTGTTGAAATCTCTACAAAGACTTATATTTGGGAACGGATGGAGTATATTAGGAATCACCCTGATAATACAGAGGAATCTGATTGATGATTCGGCCAGTTAATTAATCAAGTATTCTTTTCGCATCATTACATGTAGTTGCTAGCTTGTATTGCATGATTGATTAGTCGACCTGCCAGGTTTATGGGCTGTCAAACAGCTATACATTGCTGGGGTCAACTTTGTTAGTAATGCCGTATGTGTTCTTGTTTATGGAGCACTAAGTATATTCTTTTTCCTTGGATTAACTAAATGCATCTCTTGGCACATGGTATGACAAGGAAACTAGAGTCTTAGGGAGATACTACGCAACTCATAATAGAACAATTGTTATAACAAGAATAAGAGAGGACTTCCACAAAACGTATAAAATTAGACATTTTTTTACATCAATTATAGCATTGGCGCGATATTCATTAATTTTTGCTTTGAGTAGTTGCATAATACCTCATCAGCAGATGGATTTGGAGACTTCACTGTTGGAGTTGTGTCAAATACTGTGTACATGGTAAGTTGCAATTAGACTCTGAGTCATGGTGTCGACACAGGTTATGGAGTTTTGCCCTAATAAAACACTTGTATCTTATGCCCCTGAAGCTAGATCCACGATGTAACATATGCCAACATAATAGCACATGCACGCGGGGGATGCGACGGTTTGTTTTGGCGCCCGGATGCACATGATGCGGTTTTGTAGCGGTATCGACAAAAAGAAGCGCTTGTAATCATGTCTTAGAGATTAGCCGATATTCGTCGAACCACCTTAATAAATCTCAGTATCGTGCCCTGTGTAATGTTTGATCCTTGATAGTTGGATATGCATCTCAGAGTATTTTAACACATGCTAATTAAGCATGGCTCTTACGATGATCAGTGCATGATGCTGAGCTGACGTGCAGCCGAAAAGGCTACTTTGGCTGTGCGTCCACCCAATTTGAATCCTCGTTCTCCTTTCTGGAACTCTAGAGCTGGGTAGCTACACTTTTCCAAAATGTTTGGGTCGCAAAGTGAAAGGAGTACCCTACACTCACCGGTTGTTGGGTGTGCATGAATCTAAGTCGGGCCCACCATAGAAGAGGATGGAGAGTGATCTGATTGATCTCCCACTAGGAATCTCACTTTCTGTAGCCTTTTGCATGGATTTTGCTGAAGCAGAAAAGGTCCTAGATGGCTAGATGCTAGTATGTGACATTCATCGTACTATGATGATTCAATCTCACAAACGGGGTCACACGATGTTTACTACTCCCTCCGTTTTTAAATATAAATGGTTTTAGACATTTCAAATAAACTACAACATATAAATATATATGGACATATTTTAGAATGTAGATTTACTTAGTTTGCTCCGTCTATAATTACTTGTTGTAATCTCTAGAAATACTTATATTTGAGAATGGGGAGAGTAGTACCCTGCGTAATCATGTGCAAAGTTCACTAGTACAATAATTTGAACCATTTGGACACGGTATAGCTAAGAGCATCTTCACTCGTTCGCCCGCCAGCGCACCCGGCGATTGTGGTTTCGCCGAAGCGCCGGCACCTTTTTGGCCCTGAGGGCGATCCGGTTCCCAGCCAGCCGCGACCCCATGTTTCGGCCTCAAGACGCGCATAAATTCAAACTTGCCATTTCCCGCTAACAAAAAGACGTCACAAGTTCGGCGATCAACGACTGCTCATGTAGTTCGGCGATCAAAGCATACTCGAAAGTTCGACGTTCAAAAGGAATGACGCGAGGCACTGCATCAAAGAACGACGAGCTCCTCCGGCCTCGGACTGGCGGGCGAAGGTGGGCTCGGCGTCGGCGTAGCTTTCGTGCTCGGCGTTGGCGTTGGCGTGGCTTCTGTGCTGGGCGTCGTGGCAGCATCATCGGGCGGTGAGTAATTGTACGCAGTGGCGGAGCCAGGATTGGCCGACGCCCCAGGCGAGAAACCAATGGCTAAAAACTACCCCCAAAAAAAACTCTAGTTTGAAGGCATACAAAAGTCAATCTATGTTGCATAACTAAAAAGAAACCAAACATGATATTCAATGGCAGCATTTGTTTCATAATGGGTCAACTAATAAAGCAAGACAAATCAAAAGACTATGTAGCATATATAGATGATACGAAAGATTGATACCAAATGAAAGGATTGGTTGATCTGGGCCTCCCATGACTACATCTTCAATAGCAGAAGAAGTTATACCTTCAAATAAATTTTGAAATGCAAATTAGTGCATAGTATAGCACGTAAAACTAGTTAATAATACTCCCTCCATCCCAAAATAAGTGACACAAAAGTGACTCAACTTTGCACTAAAATTAGTGCAAAGTTGAGTCACTTTTGCGTCGCTTATTTTGGGACGGAGGGAGTAGATGCAAAAGGTGAAAACTTACGTCTAGGACTAGGCAAAATGCCTTTGCGTGTACCATAACCTTGAAATCGCTCGATGATCTTTGATTCTTCAATGCTAACAAATGTATCTCGCTCAGTGTAACATACCATTCTATGATTCATCCAATCATCACCCATCTAATAGTTTCCGTGGTTCCAACTTGACAAAAATAATTTAATGTCCTGTTCCTTTTACTCATCTTGTCTTCCTGTAACATTATATAGAAACAAATTACTAAATATCAAAATTAGTTTCCCCATCTAATAAGTATCTAACAAATAGCGGCATCAAGCAACAATGGTGTCATCTAGCAACTGACAAAATTCATCATCAAACAGTAGCATCTACAAACAAAAATTGGGGTTTGGAAATTGATGAGCTACCATACCTTTGCTCTTGCCGGCTTGTTGTAGTCTGTTGGGGAAAGAGGAGCCTCCTGAGAAGGGTCACCTCACCGACAGTTCACCGGGGTCGCTGCCTCTCCGGACAGGGCAGCAACCCACACCGGAGGTGATTGAAGAAGATTGAAGGGTGCGGGCAGCTGGATAGGTAGCAGAGGCGCAAAAAGGGACTGGGGGCGGGCTGGATAGGTAGCGTGACGACGGCGGGCGGTGCCGGCGGGCGGGGCCGCGGCCACCGACCACGCCTAGAGTTCCTAAAGTTGGGGGAAGGTTCATCCAAGACTTCAAATCCTGGTCGTGAGTAGCGCATGCACAGCGAGCAAAAAGGCACTGGCCTGGGCGGTTGGGCCTGTTGGCTTGGGCTGCATGGGATTAGAGTGGTCTGCGCCCGAGGACAAACTTTTTTTCCGTATATATGGGCCGAGAAAAAATTCGCACGCCCCAGGCAATGGACTGGGCTGCCTGGGGCCCAGATCCGCCCATGGTTGTACCGGGGGTACTGAACGCCGACGAACGCGGGTGAGGGTGTGTGCTGGTCGGGGTTCATACCGGAGGACGAGGCGCGCTGGCCATGTGGAAAGGTGATGTTGGGGTTGAATCCACCATGCGCGTAGCCGTCGGCGTAGCCCGGCGAGGAAGCGTACCCCCAGGGTGGTGGTGGCAACGCGACGCTCTATTGGCTCCATGCAGCTTGTGGGCCGTGGCCGCCGAGCGTATTCAGCATCCCCGCGCGGGACACCTCTACATATGCCGCCACGGCTGCAGCCGCGTCCCGAGCCTTCTTGGCGTCGAGCCTGTTGCACCGGTCGGCGGTGACGGCCTCCCGACGCTGAACCTCCACCCTCCAGTCGGCGTTCGACATGCCCAACGATTTTGCAACCAGCGCCCTCGGCTTCCTCTATTTCGGCGGGCTGGCATCGCCAGCGGCAGCGACGCGAGGAGCCGAGTACTTCTTCGGCAGCATGGTGGCGGCCGGATGAGCGAGAGGGGAATGTCGAGAGAAGGGGGAAAGAAGGGGGGAAATGGAGGGAACGATGGGGGAACGGCGGGAAAAGGCCTATCCGTCATCGACATAGTGGACCCACACACCTTTTTGCTTCGGCCGGTGCCCCCAAGCACTCCTCAGGGGCTGGGTTCGGCTCGGGGTCGCGAATGTTATTTCGGCCCAAACCACCGATAAACAAGGGCATGGAGGCGCGACTGCGTCGTTTTTTCGCCGCTGGCGCTAAAAAAAGCGCCATGGGGGGCAT
>LR738715.1:552009699-552058735 GCA_902687465.1 Secale cereale | reverse complement strand
GGAGTGGAGATGCTCTAAGAGAGGTAGACTACAATATTCCCTATTGTAATATTTTTTATTTTCGATATATCTATGGATTGCAAACCGTCAAAGGGTTTGCTTTACGACCAATTCCTAATGCTTTATTTCCCCTTCACAGAGTATATAGAAAACAACTATCACATTACGGGCTATGTAAAAACAACTATCATTTTTCTTGATGTTTTAAAAATCTACCACTTTTTAGGTTCGTTGTACCAAAAAACTTCCATGTTCCCCTAATGTCCGTGTTAGTTAATTTGAATCGCGTTTATGACACAATGGGTCCACTCGCCAACTTTGACCGCTAGATGACTGCTTGTTTGACCGTTGCTTACATGTGGGATCCACATGTCAGCTCTCTCTTCCTTCCTATTCTCATTGTTCTCTTCCTATCCTCCCCTAAAATCTTTCTGTCATAAGATATGGCTAGCACCAAGGTCGGCGCAGCGGCCGCGACAAGGGGAGTGAGAAGCAGCAACATAAGTGTTAGCGGGTGTCGGTGTCAAAACCGGCAGATCTCGGGCAGGGGGGGGGCAAGCTGCGTATCTGAGGATCGGTGGTAGCAGGGGGAGACAAGGAGACGATGTTTACCCAGGTTTAGGCCCTCTCAATGGAGGTAATACCCTACTTCCTGTTTGATTGATCTTAATGGATATGGGGATTACAAGAGTTGATCTACCTCCAGATCGTAATGGCTAAACCCTAGATGTCTAACCTATGATTGTTCTGTTAGTCCCTACAGACTAAACCCACCAGTTTATATACACATCGGAGGGGTCTAGGGTTGCACAAAGTTGACTTGAGGAGGAAGCAATCATTACATTCGGACATCAAATTTGCCTTTCTACATACATAGGACTCCTACCCGGATACGGGGGATGGTCTTCTACTTTATCTTCACGGCCCATCAGTCCGACCCACCAGTAGTAGCCCGGACACCCGAGGACCCCCAAATCCAAGACTCCCTTAGTAGCCCCATAACTTTCCTTCAATGACGATGTAGTATCCATCTTTGTGTCTTCGGCCTTGCAAGGCAGGTTCTTCATCATACTCCGGAACGATGATAGTCCAGCTCTGACCTTTATACCCCGCCTTGATGATTCCTTCTCATTATCGCCTCAACTTCCACGCGTCAGGCAAATGCGAACAGTCCACGTACTTTTTACAAATAAACCCCTGGCCACTTGGGGACGACGTCTATTTAAGGAGATTGGATCTTAGATGCCCTTCCACAGCGCGTAGAGTTCCTTAGAGCAAACCACGAAAAATCCTCCAAACAAGGCAAGCGCTCCTGGATCTTCCTCGTGTTCCCATGGCCCTCAAGCAGGCGATTGGGGAAGCTGCTCAGTATCACACTTCGAGCTGAATAGGCTTCAGACAGAGGGGTATCTCCCTCCCGCGGATCTAGTCTCCGTTCGGGTTGGTTTAGCTTCAATTGACGGCGACGCACTGGCAGAAAATTTGCCCAACCCTAGTCAGGAGGAGTGGGTGTGCTTTGTTTCGTTCCTTCTGAGAGGTGTAGGCTTTTCAATCCATCCCTTCCTCAGAGGCTTTTTGGAGTTTTATGGGCTCCAACTACACAACCTTACGTCAGGTTCTATCCTGCACATCGAGGGTTTTGTTGCTCTTTGCGAGCTATTTCTAGGCTGTGAAGCTCATTTCGAACAATGGAGAAAGTTCTTTCGCCTCGTCCCTCACTCCCAAAATGGATCCATATTCGAGGTGGGCAGTGCCGAAGTATGGCGCATAGCAGGAACATGTTACCTGTCCAGCACTCCGAAAAAGGGACCCGAAGAGTTGCCCTCAGAGTGGTTTTATATCGAAGACGTTGCCCTTCTGGACCTAGTTCGGCGTGGTCTTCCTGAATTCTCCAGCGCCCCTTCGAAGAAACACTTCAACTAGCGCCCCCGGAGCCCCAAGCAAGGGGATAGTGAGGATGTTAAGAGGCTAGTTCGCAAGATCAGGGTACTTGCCAACTCCAAACTCTCGATAATTGAAGTTATGGCTATTGCGATAAAGCGATGTGTTCAGCCACTTCAATCCAGGGGTTTCCCATGTGGCATTACAACAGGAAGGATGACGCGTCTCGCTACAAGTGCGAGGGTCCGGATACCCCGACCGCCTTAGCCGTCATCTTAGCAGATCTTTACAAGGGGGAGAAAGAAGACTTTGTCCTTTTACAATGTCGGGAAAGTTTTTCCATGTATAACCCCATCGACTGGGTAAGTTTTTTCGATTGCTAACATCATCCAACCTCTTCACTGAGATGTGCTGATCGAACTATATTCGGTTGTTGTTTGAAACAGACATGGAGGAAGGTGATCGAGGGGGTTCATTGCCCTGCCCCACAACTAGAGGACCGTGTTCGCGGCAAAGATCCCGGATTCGAAGAGGATCCAGATATATTCATAGAACTCATTGATGGAGTTTTATATCAGGCGAGCCACGATGGTACAGAAGTAGCAATCATAGCCTATTATCCCGGTCTTCTTCCTTCCTCCAATGTAAGTACCCACGAGACATCCTCTCAAAGAGAGCCTTCCCTTCGCGCCACACCCATTGCACTGACTCGTGCTCAAAAGGGTCGGCGCTCTGCACTCCGCATTGCATCGAGGGCATCTTGTAGGGGGACAACGCCTACGCAGGGGAGCCTTCAAAGCGAAAAGAAATGGGAAGCACCGTCGAGCCTCCTCCTTCATTGAAGAGGTATAATTCTTAGTATGTGCACCTATTCGAGATCGGGTCGTTGTATTTCCCCTTCTGTCTTATTCCAGAAGGAGCGCACGCTGAACTATGTCCGAGGACCCAGTTGGCCGATCAACATCCAATCCAACCTCGGTCTTATCAACAAGGACAAGAATCGATATGGATGTGGCGCCGGATTGTCTATCGTAGGAAGATTCAGATAACTTACCAGTCATGAATTCTGAAGTGGAGAGCGCGATGAATCATCGGCGGCGAAAAGAGGCCATGCATGCTCCAGCCTTTACTGAGGAAGAGTTCAACGCCCTCAGCTCCATGGATGCATATATCCGAGCTGCTCGGGATGGTCTCACCGGAGCCACTCACCTGTTTTTAAAGGATATGCGGGTAAAATTTTGTGTAAATTTAATAAGTATATGATAGTAGCCCCCAAGACTTGAAGCGGTTGGTCCAACCGATTTAAGGATCGTTATGACCGCAGATTCTCAGGGAAAGAATGGTCGATTTAAGGATTGTTATCATACATGGATCGTATCTCAAATTTCATGGCCTGAAGCCATTTTTAGGAATCTTGGCTCATCATAGCTTCTTCATAGTTCGAAGGTTCGCCGTTGTCTAACAACATGACTTCCAGGAGAGGGTTGCCATACCACTCTGGTGCGGTACGTGTTCTGGTCGACCTTCGAGGTTCAGTAGTAACTTGATCCGAAGTTTCATGATCATCATCATTAGATTCTTCTCTAGTTGGTGTAGGCATCATGGTAACGGTTTTCTCTCATGTGCTACTTTCCAATTCGAGCGAAGGTACAATTACCTCATCAAGTTCTACTTTCCTCCCACTCACTTCTTTCGAGAGAAAAACCCTTCTATAGAAAGGATCCATTCTTAGCAACAAAGATCTTGCCTTCGAATCTGTGGTAGAAGGTGTACCAAATAGTTTCTTTTGGGTATCCTATGAAGATGCACTTCTCCAATTTGGGTTCGAGCTTATCAAGTTGAAGCCTTTTGACATAAGTGTCACAACCCCAAACTTTAAGAAACTACAACTTTGGTTTCTTGCCAAACATAGTTCATACGATGTCGTCTCAACGGATTTAGACGGTGCCCTATTTAAAGTAAATGCAGTTGTCTCTAATGCATAACCCCAGAATGATAAGCGCAAATCGGTAAGAGACATCATAGAACACGTCATATCTAATAAAGTACGGTTACAACGTTCAGACACACCATTATGCTGTGGTGTTCCAGGTGGCGTGAGCTGTGAAACTATTCCACATTGTTTCAAATGAAGACCAAACTCATAACTCAAATATTCGTCTCCGCGATCAGATCGTAGAAACTTTATTTTCTTGATACAATGATTCTCTACTTCACACTAAATTCTTTGAACTTTTCAAATGTTTTAGACTTGCGTTTCATCAAGTAGATATACCCATATCTGTTCAAATCATCTGTGAAGGTGAGAAAATAACGATACCTGCCGCGTGCTTCAACACTCATCGGACTACATACATCAGTATGTATTATTTCCAATAAGCATTAGCTCTCTCAATTGTTTCGGAGAACGGAGTTTTAGTCATATTGCCCATGAGGCATGGTTTGCAAGTATCAAATGATTCATAATCAAGTGATTCCAAAAGTCCATCAACATGGAGTTTCTTCATGCGCTTTACACCAATATGACCTAAATGGCAGTGCCACAAGTATGTTGCACTATCATTATCAATTTTGCATCTTTTGGCATCAATATTATGAATATATGTATCACTACGACTGAGATTCAATAAACCATTTATATTGTGTGTATGACCATAGAAGGTTTTATTCATGTAAACAGAACAAGAATTATTCTGTGACTTAAATGAATAACCGTATTGCAATAAACACGATCCAATCTTGTTCATGCTCAACGCAAACACCAAATAACATTTATTTAGGTTCAACACTAATCCCGAAAGTATAGGGAGTGTGCGATGATGATCATATCAATCTTGGAACCACTTCCAACACACATGGTCACCTCACCCTCAAATAGTCTATGTTTGTTCTACAACTCCTGTTTTGAGTTACTAATCTTAGCAACCGAACATGTATCAAATACCCAGGGGCTACTACGAGCACTAGTAAGGCACACATCAGTAACATGTATATCAAATATACCTTTGTTCACTTTGCCATCCTTCTTATCCACCAAATATTTGGGGTAGTTCCGCTTCCAGTGACCATTTCTAGAAGCACTCAGTTTCAGGATTGGGTCTAGCTTTGGGCTTCTTCTTGGGATTGATAACTTGTTTGCCATTCTTCTTGAAGTTCCCTTTCTTTCCCTTAGCATTTTCTTGACACTGGTGGTCTTATTAACCATCAACACTTGATGTTCTTTTCAATTTCTACCTCCGCCGGTTTCAACATCGCAAAGAGCTTTGGGAATCGTTTTCGCCGTCCCTTGCATTTTTTTATAGTTCATCACAAAGTTCTAGTAGCTTGATGATAGTGACTATAGAACTCTATCAATCACTATCTTATCTGGAAGATTAACTCCCACTTGATTAAAGCGATTGTAGTACCCAGACATTCTGAGCACATGCTCACTAGCTGAGCTATTTTCCTACATCTTGTAGGCAAAGTACTTGTCAGAGGTCTCATACCGCTCGACATGGGTATGAGTCCGAAATATCATTTTCAGCTATTGGAACATCTCATATGCTCTGTGGCGTTCAAACCCATTTTTGAAGTCCTGGTTCTAAGCCATAAAGCATGGCGCACTAAACGTTCATAACGGATGCATTTGCTCCCGCAATAGGTCTGTCACCTAGCGGTGCATCAAGGACATAATTCTTCTGTGCAGCAGTGAGGATAACCTCAGATCATAGACTCAGTCCGCATCATTGCTATTATCATCTTTCAGCTTAGTTTTCTCTAGGTACGTATCAAAAAACAGGGGAGCTACATCGCGAGCTATTGATCTACAACATAATATGCAAAGATATTTTGACTATGTTCATGATAAATAAAGTTCAATTAATCAAATTATTAATGAAATCGCACTTAAATTAACATCCCTCAAGTTATCTGAGTGACACATGATCCAAATCAACTAACCCATGTCCAATCATCACGTGAAATGGGGTAGTCATCAATGGTGAACATCTCTACGTTGATCATATCTACTATATGACTCATGCTCGACCTTTCGGTCTCCAGTGTTCCGTGGCCATGTCTGTACATGCTAGGCTCGTCAAGTTTAACCCAAGTATTCCGCGTGCCATTGTATGTAAATGTAGAGCCTATCACACCCGATCATCACGTGGTGTCTTGAAACGACTAACTGTAGCAATGGTGCATACTTGGGGAGAACACTTTTATCTTGAAATTTAGTGAAGGGATCATTTTATAATGCTACCGCCGTTCTAAGAAAAATAAGATGCATAAAGGATAAACATCACATGCAATCAAAATATGTGACATGATATGGCCATCATCATCTTGTGCTTTTGATCTCCATCTCCAAAGGATCATCATGATCTCCATCATCACTGACTCGACACCTTGATCTCCATCATTGCGTCGTGGTCGTCTCACCAACTATTGCTTCTACAACTATTGCTAACTCATAGAGATAAAGTAAAGTAATTACATGGTGCTTGCATTTCATACAATAATTAAGAGACAACCATAAGGCTCCTGCCAGTTGTTGATATTACAAAACATGATCATATGATACAATAACGTATAACTCATCACGTCTTGACCATATCACATCATAACATGTCCTGCAAAAACAAGTTAGACGTCCTCTAGTTTGTTGTTGCAAGTTTTACATGGCTGCTTCCGGCTTCTAGCAAGAACCGTTCTTACCTACGGCACAAAATCACAACAGTGATTTATCAAGTTTGCCGTTTTAACCATTTTCAAGGACCGGCCGCAGTCAAATTCGATTCAACTAAAGTAGGAGAAACAAACACCTGCCAGCCACCTTTATGCAAAACAAGTTGCATGTGCCGGTGGAACCGGTCTCATGTACGTGGACATGTAAGGTTAGTCCATGCCGCTTCATCTTACAATACCGCTGAATCAAAATAGAACATTGGAAGTAGTATGACCATTATCGCCCACAATTCTTTGTGTTCTACTTATGCATATCATCTATGCATAGACCTGGCTCAGATGCCACTGTTGGGAAATGTTGCATGGAAAAAAAAATCTACGCACACGCAAAGGTCTATCCATGGAGATGCATAGCAAGGAGGGGGGAGTGTGTCTACGTACCCTCGTAGACCGTAAGCGGAAGCATTTCACAACGCGGTTGATGTATTCAAACTTTCTTCGCGATCCAACTGGTCGAGTACTAAACGTAAGGCACCTCCGCGTTCAACACACGTTCATCTCGATGACATCCGCACCTTCTTGATCTAGCAAGACCGCGAGGTAGTGGATGAGGACATCCACACCTTCTTGATCTAACAAGACCACGTTCAACACACGTTCATCTATGGTGAAGTTATCTCCACAGGGCTTCGCCTAAGAACTACCAAAATATGACCGGGGGTCTAAACTGTGGAGGGGGCGCCGCACACGGCTACACTGGTACAACGAGGTGCTATACAAACAGTTTTTAACCCCTTTCCGCGATGGCATTTGGAACCGTCGCCAAGTGAGTGACTACGATAGGGGGGCGTCCTTTCCACACAACCGGGAAACCGTCAGGGATAGGGAGCCACCCAGACGCTACATCCTCGCAACTCGTTTCTGCTCGCATTGCCATCATAGTCGGTATTCTGCGGTGCTACATTTACGATGCGCGGCCCATCACAAACGGTTCACGATTATAGAACGTGTATGATAAGAAGACAATCACACACATTCACTTTTCCCAAACCGTATGAGATAACTAATTAAGAAGATTTGCTAATAGTCGTACGAGTGTCGGACAAGATTACGAAACGTTAGACCGTCGTAACATTGTCGTACATAATAACTATCGCACACGATATTCTGTGGTGCAACGTTTATGATGCATACCACATGAGAAACAGTTCATATTTGTGAATCGTGTACGATAAGGCAACTATCACAAATGTTTAGTTTGCCCGCACCGTTTGTGATATTGTCTAACATCGCACACGCTTTGCAAACGGCAACTGTGTGCATGCTTGCACACATTTCCTCTCTGTGAACTGCGTCGGATTATGGTGTATATTGCAAACGTTTGTGTTTTACCAACCGTGTGTGCCGTAACTGAAGGAAATATTCCCTAGAGGCAATAATAAAGTTATTATTTATTTCCTTATATCATGATAAATGTTTATTATTCATGCTAGAATTATATTAACCAGAAACTTAGTACTTGTGTGAATACATAGACAAAACAGAGTGTCCCTAGTATGCCTCTACTAGACTAGCTCATTGTTCAAAGATGGTTATGTTTCCTAACCATAGACATGAGTTGTCATTTGATCAACAAGATCACATCATTAGGAGAATGATGTGATGGACTAGACCCATCCATTAGCTTAGCACTATGATCGTTTAGTTTTACTGCTATTGCTTTATTCATGACTTATACATGTTCATATGACTATGAGATTATGCAACTCCCGAATACCGGAGAAACACCTTGTGTTCTATCAAACGTCATAACGTAATAAAGATGCTCTACAGGTGTCTCCGAAGGTATTCGTGGTGTTGGCATAGATCAAGAATAGGATTTGTCACTTCGAGTGTCGGAGAGGTATCTCTGGCCCCTCTCGGTAATACACATCATAATAAGCCTTGCAAGCAAATGACTAATGAGTTAGTCATGAGATGATGTTTACGGAACGAGTAAAGAGACTTGCTGGAAACGAGATTAACTAGGTATGGTGATACCGACGATCGAATCTCGGGCAAGTAACATACCGATGACAAAGGGAACAACGTATGTTGTTATGCGGTTTAACTAATAAAGATTTTCGTAGAATATGTAGGAGCCAATATGAGCATCCAGGTTCCGCTATTGGTTATTGACCGGAGATGAGTCTCGGTCATGTCTACATAGTTCTCGAACCCATAGGGTCCGCACGCTTAACGTTTGATGACGATCGGTATTATGAGTTTATGTGTTTTGATGTACCGAAGATAGTTCAGAGTCCCGGATGAGATCGGGGACATGACGAGGAGTCTCAAAATGGTTGATACGTAAAGATCGATATATTGGACGACTATATTCGGACATCGGAAAGGTTCCGAGTGATTCGGGTATTTTTCGGAGTACCGGAGAGTTACGGGAATTTGCCGGGGAGTATATGGGCCTTGTTGGGCTTTAGGGGAAAGAGAGAGAGGAGGCAGCGCCCCCAAGGCTTAGTCCGAATTGGACTAGGGGGAGGGGCTGCTCCCCCTCCTTCCTTTTCTCCTACTCATACTACTTGGAAGGGCTCCTGGTTCTACTAGGAAAGGGGGAATCCTACTCCCGGTGGGAGTAGGACTCCCCTAGGGAGCGCCATAGAGAGGGCTGGCCCTCCCCCTCCTCCACTCCTTTATATACGGGGGTAGAGGCACCCCATAGATACACAAGTTGATCAGTTGATATCTCCTAACTGTGTGTGGTGCCCCTCTCCATAGAAACACACCTCGGTCATACCGTTGCAATGCTTAGGCGAAGCCCTGCACCGGTAGCTTCATCATCTCCGTCACCACGCCGTCGTGCTGACGAAACTCTCCCACGAGGTTCTACTGGATCAAGAGCTCGTGGGACATCATCAAGCTGAACGTGTGCTGAACGCGGAGGCTCCGTACGTTCGGTGCTTAATCGGTTGGATCGCGAAGAAAGTTCGATTACATCAACCGCGTCACTATATGCTTCTGCTCCCGGTCAACGAGGGTATGTGGACACACTCTCCCCTCTCGTTGCTATGCTTCTAGTATATAGATCTTGCGTGATCGTAGGAAAATTTTGAAATACTACGTTCCCCATCAGTGGTATCAGAGCCAGGTCTATGCATAGATGATATGCATGAGTAGAACACAAGTAAGGTGTGGACGATACTAGTCATACTGCTTACCAGCATGTCATACCTTGGTTCGACGGTATTGTGAGATGAAGGGACCCGGACCGACATTATGCGTACGTTTACGCGAGACTGGTTTCACCGTTATGAGCACTCGTTGCTTAAAGGTGACTGGCGGGTGTCTGTCTCTCTCATTTTAGTTGAATCAAGTGTGGCTACGCCCGGTCCTTGTGAAGATTAAAACATCACATACTTGACGAAATATCGTTGTGGTTTTGTATGCGTTGGTAAGAACGGTTCTTGCTAAGCCCGTAGCAGCCACGTAAAACTTGCAACAACAAAGTAGAGGACGTCTAACTTGTTTTTGCAGGGCATGTTGTGATGTGATATGGTCAAGACATGATGAGTGATACGTTATTGTATTGAGATGATCATGTTCTGTAAAGTTATCAGCAACTGGCAGGAGCCATATGGTTGTCGCTTTATTGTATGAATTGCAATCGCCATGTAATTGCTTTACTTTTTCACTAAGCGGTAGCGATAGTCGTGGAAGCAATAGTTGGCGAGACGACAACGATGCTACGATGGAGATCAAGGTGTCGCGCCGGTGACGATGGTGATCATGACGGTGCTTTGGAGATGGAGATCAAAGGCACAAGATGACGATGGCCATATCATATCACTTATGTTGATTGCATGTGATGTTTATCTTTTATGCATCTTATTTTGCTTAGATCGGCGGTAGCATTATAAGATGATCTCTGACTAAATTTCACGGTATAAGTGTTCTCCCTGAGTATGCACCGTTGCGAAAGTTCGTCGTGCCGAGACACCACGTGATGACCATGTGTGATAAGCTCTACGTTCACATACAACGGGTGTAAGCCAGTTTTGCACACGCAGAATACTCGGGTTAAACTTGACGAGCCTAGCATATGCAGATATGGCGTCGGAACACTGGAGACCGAAAGGTCGTGCGTGAATCATATAGTAGATATGATCAACATAAGATGTTCACCATTGAAAACTACTCCATCTCACGTGATGATCGGACATGGTTTAGTTGATTTGGATCATGTGATCGTTTAGATAACTAGAGGGATGTCTATCTAAGTGGGAGTTCTTTAGTAATATGATTAATTGAACTTTAATTTATCATGAACTTAGTCCTCAAAGTATTTGCAAATTATGTTGTAGATCAATAGCTCGCGCTATAGCTCCCCTATGTTTTTTGATACGTTCCTAGAGAAAACTAAGTTGAAAGATGTTAGTAGCAATGGTGCGGAATTGTTCCGTGATCTGAGGATTTTCCTCATTGCTGCATAGAAGTATTATGTCCTCGATGCACCGCTAGGTGACATATCTATTGCAAGACCAGATGTAGACGTTATGAACGTTTTGACAAGCTCGGTATGATGACTACTTGATAGTTTAGTGCGCCATGCTTTACGGCTTATAACTGGGACTTCAAAAATGTTTTGAACGCCACAGAGCATATGAGATGTTCCAAGAGTTGAAATTAGTATTTCATACTCATGCCCGTGTCGAGAGGTATAAGACCTCTGATAGTACTTTGCCTACAAGATGGAGGAGAATAGCTCAACCAGTGAGCATGTGCTTAGATTCTGGGTACTACAATTACTTGAATCAAGTGGGAGTTAACCTTCCAGATAAGATAGTAATTGACAAAGTTCTCTAGTCACTATCACCAAGTTAGTAGAACTTCGTGATGAACTATAATATGCAAGGGATGACGAAAGTAATTTCCGAGCTCTTCGCGATGCTGAAATCGACGAAGGTAGAAATCAAGAACGAGCATCAAGTGTTGACGGTTAACAAGACCACTTGTTTCAAGTAAAGGGCAAAGGGGTAGAAGGGGAACTTAAACAAGAATGACAAGCAAGTTGTCACTCCCGTGAAGAAACCCCAAGCTAAACTCAAGCCTGAAACTAAGTGCTTCTACTTCAAAGGAAATGGTCACTGGAAGTGGAACTGCCCTAGATACTTGGCGCATAAGAAGGATAGAAAATGAACAAAGGTATATTTGATATACAGATTATTGATGTGTATTTTACTAGTGTTCATAGCAACCCCTGGGTATTTGATACCAGTTCAGTTCCTAAAATTAGTAACTCTAAACAAGAGTTGCAGAATGAACAAAGACTAGTTAAAGGTGAAGTGACGATGTTTGTTGGAAGTGGTTCCAAGATTGATATGATCATCATCGCACACTCCTTATACTTTCGGGAATAGTATAGAACCTAAATAAATGTTATTTGGCGTTTGCATTGAGCATGAATATGATTTGACCATGTTTGCTGCAATATGGTTATTCATAGAATTATTGTTATTCTGTTTACATGAATAAAGCCTTCAATGGTCATACACCCAATGAAAATAGTTTGTTGGATCTCGATCGTAGTGATACACATATTCGTAATATTGAAGCCAAAAGATGCAAGGTTAATAATGATAGTGCAACTTATTTGTGGCACTGCTGTTTAGGTCATATTGGTGTAAAACGCATGAAGAAACTCCATATCAATGGACTTTTGGAATCACTTGATGCTTGCGAACCATGCCTCATGGGAAAGATAACTAAAACTCTGTTCTCTGGAACAATGGAGCGAGCAACAGATTTGTTGGAAATCATACATACTAATGTATGTGGACCGATGAGTGTTGAAACTCACGGCGGGTATCGTTATTTTCTGACCTTCACTGATGATTTAAGCAGATATGGGTATATCTACTTGATGAAGCATAAGTCTGAAACATTTGAGAAGTTCAAAGAATTTCAGAGTGAAGTAGAGAATCATCGTAACAAGAAAATAAAGTTTCTACGATCTGATCGTGGAGGTGAATATTTGAGTTACGAGTTTGGTCTTCATTTAAGACAATGTGGAATAGTTTCACAGTTCACGCCACCCGGAACACCACAGCGTAATGGTGTGTCCGAAAGTCGTAACCGTACTTAATTAGATATGGTGCGATATATGATGTCTCTTACCGATTTACCACTATCGTTTTGGGTTATGCATTAGAGACAACCGCATTCACGTTTAATAAGGGCACCATCAAAATCCGTTGAGATGACACCTTATGAACTGTGGTTTGGCCAGTAACCAAAGTTGTTGTTTCTTAAAATTTGGGGCTGCGATGCTTATGTGAAAAAGTTTCAACCTGATAAGCTCGAACCCAAGTTGGAGAAATGTGTCTTCATAGTATACCCAAAGGAGACTGTTGGGTACACCTTCTATCACAGATGCGAAGGCAAGATATTCATTGCTAAGAATGGATCCTTTTTAGTGAAGGAGATTGTCTAAAATAGAAGTGAGTGGGAGGAAAGTGGAACTTGATGAGGTAATTGTACCTTCTCCCAAATTGGAAAGTAGTACATCACAGAAACTAGTTCCAGTGATTCCTACACCAATTAGTGAGGAAGCTAATGATGACGATCATGAAACTTCGGATCAAGTTACTACTGAACTTCGTAGATCAACCAGAGTACGTTCCGCGCCAGAGTGGTACGGCAACCCGGTTCTGGAAGTCATGTTACTAGACCATGATGAACCTACGAACTATGAGGAAGCGAGGATGAGCCCAGATTCCGCAAAATGGCTTGAGGCCATGCAATCTGAGATGGGATCCATGTATGAGAACAAAGTGTGGACTTTTGTTGACTTGCCCGATGATCGGCAAGCCATCAAAAATAAATGGATCTTCAAGAGGAAGAGCAACGTTGACGGTAATGTTACTGTTTACAAAGCTCGACCTGTTGAGAAAGGTTTTCGACAAGTTCAAGGAGTTGACTACGATGAGACTTTCTCACCCGTAGCGATGCTTAAGTCTATCTGAATCATGTTAGCAATTGCCGCATTTTATGATTATAAAATCTAGAAAATGGATGTCAAAACTGCATTCCTAAAGGTGCTAACAAAGTGAGCAAGTATCTCGGAGTTGGAATATACGCTTTGATGAGGTGATCAAAACATATGGTTTTATACAGACTTTTGGAGAAGTCTGTATTTACAAGAAAGTGAGTGGGAGCACTACGGCCTTTCTGATAA
The DNA here is from genome assembly GCA_902687465.1 of Secale cereale. Classification (NCBI taxonomy): domain Eukaryota; kingdom Viridiplantae; phylum Streptophyta; class Magnoliopsida; order Poales; family Poaceae; genus Secale; species Secale cereale. The sequence goes on along the minus strand of LR738715.1, from coordinate 552,044,958 downwards.
GTATATGTGTATGAAATATTGTCGATTAGAAATGATGTAGAATTTTCTGGAAAGCATAAATGAGTGCTTGAAAGGAGTTTTTTCAAAGAAAAACCTCGGTAAAGCTGCTTACATATTGAGCATCAAGATCTATAGAGATAGATCGAGACGCTTGATAAGTTTTTTCAATGATTACATACCTTGACAAGTTTTTTGAAGTAGTTCAAAATGGATCAGTCATAGAAGGAATTCTTGCGTGAGTTGTAAGGTATGAACTTGAGTAAGACTCAAAGCCCGACCTCGGCAGAAGATAGAGAAAGAATGAAAGTCATTCCCTATGCCTCAGCCATAGGTTCTATAAAGTATGCCATGCTGCGTACTAAACCTGTTGTGTACCTTACCATGTGTTTGGCAAGGAAGTACAAAAGTGATCCAGGAGTAGATCACTGGACAGCGGTCAAAATTATCCTTAGTTACTGGATGACTAAGGAAATGTTTTCTCGATTATGGAGGTGATAAAGAGTTCGTCGTAAAGAGTTACACCGATGCAAGCTTTACACTAATCCATATGACTCTAAGTATCAATCTGGATGCATATTGGAAGTGGGAGCAATTAGCTAGAGTAGCTCCATGCAGAGCATTGTAGACATAGAAATTTGCGAAATACATACGGATCTGAAAGTGTCAGACCCGTTGACTAAACTTCTCTCACAAGAAAAACATGATCACACCTTACTACTCTTGGGTGTTAATCACATAGCGATGTGAACTAGATTATTGACTCTAGTAAACCCTTTGGGTATTGGTCACATGGCGATGTGAACTATGGGTGTTATTCACATAACGATGTGAACTATCGTTATTAAAACACATGGAGATGTGAACTAGATTATTGACTCTAGTGCAAGTGGGAGACTGAAGGAAATATGCCCTAGAGGCAATAATAAAGTTATTATTTATTTCCTTACATCATGATAAATGTTTATTATTCATGCTAGAATTGTATTAACCGGAAACTTAGTACATGTGTGAGTACATAGACAAAACAGAGTGTCCCTAGTATGCCTCTACTAGACTAGCTCATCGATCAAAGATGGTTATGTTTCCTAACCATAGACATGAGTTGTCATTTGATCAACGAGATCACATCATTAGGAGAATGATGTGATGGACTAGACCCATCCGTTAGCTTAGCACTATGATCGTTTAGTTTTACTGCTATTGCTTTCTTCGTGACTTATACATGTTCCTATGGCTATGAGATTATGCAACTCCCGAATACGGGAGGAACACCTTGTGTGCTATCAAACGTCACAAAGTATCTAGGGGATTATAAAGATTCTCTACAGGTGTCTCCGAAGGTATTCGTGGTGTTGGCATAGATCAAGAATAAGATTTGTCACTCCGAGTGTCGGAGAGGTATCTCTGGGCCCTCTCGGTAATACACATCATAATAAGCCTTGCAAGCAAATGACTAATGAGTTAGTCACGAGATGATGTATTACGGAACAGGTAAAGAGACTTGCCGGTAACGAGATTAACTAGGTATGGTGATACCGACGATCGAATCTCGGGCAAGTAACATACCGATGACAAAGGGAACAACGTATGTTGTTATGCAGTTTAACCGATAAAGAACTTCGTAGAATATGTAGGAGCCAATATGAGCATCCAGGTTCCGCTATTGGTTTTTGACCGGAGATGAGTCTCGGTCATGTCTACATAGTTCTCGAACCCGTAGGGTCCGCACGCTTAACGTTTGATGATGATCGGTATTATGAGTTTATGTGTCTTGATGTACCGAAGATAGTTCGGAGTCCCAGATGAGATCGGGGACATGACGAGGAGTCTCAAATGGTCGAGACATAAAGATCGATATATTGGACGACTATATTCGGACATCGGAAAGGTTCCGAGTGATTCGGGTATTTTTAGGAGTACCGGAGAGTTACGGGAATTCGCCGGGGAGTATATGGGCCTTATTGGGCTTTAGGGCAAAGAGAGAGAGGAGGCTGCGCCCCCCAAGGCTTTGTCCGAATTGGACTAGGTGGAGGGGCAGCGCCCCCTCTTTCATTCTGTTCTCTTTCCCTTTCCTTCTCTCCTACTCTTACTACTTGGAAGGGCTCCTAGTTCTAATAGGAAAGGGGGAATCCTACTCCCGGTGGGAGTAGGATTCCCCTAGGGCGCGCCATAGAGAGGGCCGGCTCTCCCCCTCCTCTAGTCCTTTATATACGGGGGTAGAGGCACCCCATAGACACACAAGTAGACCAGTTGATCTCTCCCAACCGTGTGCGGTTTCCTCTCCACCGAAAGACACCTCGGTCATACCGTTACAGTGCTTAGGCGAAGCCCTGCGCGGGTAGCTTCAGCATCTCCATCACCACGCCGTCGTGCTGACGAAACTCTCCCGCGAGGTTCTACTGGATCAAGAGCTCGTGGGACGCCATCAAGCTGAACGTGTGCTGAACACGGAGGCTCCGTACGTTCGGTGCTTGATCGGTTGGATCGCGAAAAAAGTTCGACTACATCAACCGCGTCACTATACGCTTCCGCTCCTGGTCTACGAGGGTACGTGGACACACTTTCCCCTCTCGTTGCTATGCTTCTACTAGATAGATCTTGCGTGATCGTAGGAAATTTTTGAAATACTATGTTCCCCATCAGTAACGACCTGCAGAGCATAATTACACCATATTTTAATTGCTGCTAATTGAAATTGTATCGGATTTGAATTTGAATGCATGTTATAGCTTTTTCATATCCATCAGGTTCAAACAACTAATGCATTATTCGATTCATAGGTACATATGTTCAAGAATTACATACGAACGAAATAAAGAATGATGAACCAGCAGACTAAGGCATAGCCTAGTGGTGGGAAGGGGTTGATGCCTTCCCACCCATCCAGGTTCAAGGCACGGTACTTGCAATTTGGGTTTGTTGCACCAATTATACTATAGAGGGTTCCCTTATAGTATTTCTGTCAAAAAAAGAATGATGAACCACAGTTGTATACTTGTACTATTAAAGACAGTAAAGAAAGTGGCGAAATACATTCTGGTTGCTGAACAAGGTGAATCAGAATGCCCATATTGTGCCCTCCTCCATGCAGAAGTCACGCACGACTCTAGTCCACCCCCTTGTGATGGCCGACCGTCCATCCTTCACGTGCTTCATGAAAACATCTAGATAATCATCGTGTTATGGTAGAAATACTTTAACTTTTGCATGCCCACCAATCATGTAGTTTGAGAGGTAATCTTGAGTAAACTGCTTTGGGAACCACTGCAAAGGAAAAAGATTCAGACATTGTCATCTAACACAACTCATCATGGGCGTAAAAATAAGGCTACAGAGTTCTTACTTACCATCCCGCAGTTCGCTGTTGTCTTGAATAAAGTCTAAACAAAGTTTAATTGCCATCTTTTGACCCATTTTACTAACAATCTTTATCAACTTCCTTGCTTGATGCTGGTTCATCAATATCTAATTGCCCCATACGCAGAAAGGGTCGAAGCTCGGATCATTACCAATGACATATGTACCTAAAAAGCACCAAGTTAATATTAGAATCTAAACAACAATTGCACAATTATGTAGTACACCACTCTTTTATAATATCTTATAACATCCAATATACTCACATATTAGATGAATTAACATCTTATATTATGGGCGGGATGGAGTTTATTGCATTTTTAGAAATTATCGACTGATTTACTGCTACTGTATCCATGGGTTAGAGTTAGTTTGAGCTAGTTTAGGCCAAATAGCCCTAAAGTATATCCAAACATGAGTGCTAGTTTGAGCTAGTTGCATCTAACCCACCCGAAAAAACTATCCCACCCAAGAGGTGCCAATTGGAGCTAGTTCTCCTAGTGCATTTATTGTCAATCTAACCCTGTCATCCAAACACCTCTTTGGATGGAGTTAGTTTAGGGTTAGTCATGAGCTAGAAATTAACTCTAACCTTTAGCTAAGTTGAGTATCCAAACATGGTTGTGTTGTTGCTGTTGTTGTTGTTGTTGTTGTTGTTGCTGCTGCTCTTCTACGTATATCTAACTATCATCAAAACATTAAGGTAACACTCTTGTTGCTATGTAGCCTAGGATTGCATATTTAGATATTAAGTACAGTGCATGTTGCTATGTAGCCTAAGATATACTACATATGGCCCTAGTTAACCTAACGATAAATTGGTTACATATATATTCAGTTAAAAGTCCGATTCACCCATTAGTCCCTTATCAGCCCCCGGCCTATATGGTACCAGCTACCGATATCCTGAACATTGAGTATATATAAGCCATGGGATGAAACAAACCTCGATGGAAAACAACAGTCCTTCCCAAAATTGTCCTGTGTCGGTACGTCGAGAGGTATGTTAAGCACAACAGGCTAAACATCAACCAAATATATCCATGGCAGACAAAATAATCTCCAAAAGATAGCTTCACGGAGCAGGTTTAAGCACGCTAGTAAAGCAAAACAAGTGGAAATGTGTGTTAACTACAACATGCCTAACATTTAACAACAAGCAAACATAGTCATTCAAACTGGTATTGTGCCAGTCTAAGTACACTCGTTATTGTTAAATAAAAATGGAAAGGCGTGTTAACTACAAGATGCAACAACCAAATGTAGTCATTCATAGTGGTATTGTTGAAACTGTTATTGATGAAATTGAACTACATAGTTCATACTTGGACATATAGAACATCACATTGTGGATAAATGGAATAAACAACGCATACTACGAACAACCAAAGATAGCATTTGAAACTGGACATATGCTAAGTACAAACAACCAAACAATCAAAAAGATTTAAAAGAGACATATGCTAGCTATAATAGGCTTAACAGCAAGCAAATATATGCATTCCTATCAGTATGTTTAAAACTGGATTGACGAAATGTACTGCACATTAAATAATTGCACATATGGAGCGTCACATTGTGAACAACTGAAATAAACAAGGCATAATGCAAACAACCAAATATAGCAATTAAAACTGGACATATTCTCACTACACTACAAAAGGGACTCGACAAAACAAACCATGGGTTCCCCCTGTGAAGAGGCACGACAAAAAAAATCATGGGTTTCCTCACTTGTCACAGATGGGCTCATTCCCGTGGGAAGAGCACCAACCCTGGATGCGCTCCATGTTGTCGCAGATGGGCTCCTTCCCCTTGGAAGAGCACGACTGTAAGGTGCCCTCCCTGATGTCGCAGACGGGCTTTTTCCCCTTGGAAGAGAAGATGGGCTCTTTCCCCTTGGAAGAGCCGGAGAGGGTGTCCTCCTCGTGGTCGCCGTCGATGAGGTCTGACTTGGGAGCTATGGATCCCAAGCCAGCATCGCAGAATGTGTCCTTCAGAAAGGACAAAAGGGGCTCGATGGAGATGTAGGATGGCAAATTCTTGACAGCGAGCCAGAGGAGATCAGCCGCGGGGCCATGGATGAGATTGATGGTGGTTGAACCCGAGGGGGTGGGGGTGGGCCACTTAACCTGTGACATAGCCCGCGTCAGGTCGTCGATGTCGACGACCTCGATGTCGTAGCCGGCGTCCGCGACATACCCGCATACTCTAGCCCACCGATTGAGTGCCTGCGGCCAGTAATGGTCGTCAGCTCCTTCGACGACGTCGGGCGAAGAGACCATGATACACCTCCTTTGGGACAGTCGCTCGTCGAGCTGCACAGAAGCGTAGCCGCGCTTAGGTTGTGACAAACTGGAGTGGGGGATGGGGATGGGGATGGGTGTAATGCCCAGGATGGGACTATACCTCCTACGTGTCGAAGCACGACTTAAAGGTATAAGCCCATTCTGGAATGATCTCAAGTTTGGTATCTTTGCACGACTCATGTAAAAATAGGGATGAAATTGCAAAAGAAGATAGTTGGCTTACAATCACCACTTCACACAATACATTACATAAGCAAAACATCATCCAAAACATCACAACCCGACTACGGGCAAAGATACCAAAAACATAAAACCACAGGTCCGAATCGCCCCTAGTAGAAACCACTACTGATCGTCGAAAACGTCACAAGCATACGACCACTCTCTTCATCGAGCTCCCAGTGAAGTACTTGAACCAGCTCCTGCATCTATCTCGGCTGAACCTGTATCTGGTGTTGTAGTATCTGTGAGCCACGAGGACTCAGCAATCCCATAACCATGGGTATCAAGACTAGCAAAGCTTCATGGGTAGGAAGAGGTAAAGTGGTGAGGTTGCCGCAGCGGCTAAGCAATATGGTGGCTAACTTACGAGTACAAGAATAAGATGAGCATCTACGCAAACGGTCGCAAACTAGTAGTGATCGCTAAAGATCCTGAACTACCTACGAGTCAAACATAACCTCACCATGTTCTCTTCTCAAAGTGAAAAGAGACAGTCACGGTTACTCACACAGTTGTGTGTTTTACTTCGGATCCTCTGTCAAGTTTTCTACAACCGGACATTAACAAATTCCAATCTGCCACATAACCGCGGGCACGACTTTCGGAAGATCATAACCCTGCACGGGTGTCCCAACTTAGCCCATCACAAGCTCTCACAATTAGCTGAAGTGATAAATATAATATCATCACCCCTTATCTTAGGGAAATCCGATCAGGCTCGGCATCCCGGTGCACAAGACATTTCGACAATGGTAAAACAAGTCCAGCAAGACCTCCCGGTGTGTCGACACCCTGATAGTAGCCGCGCGTATCTCGTCTCAGGCCACGATCGGATGGGCGATGCTACGAGTAAAACCAATCCTCGAGTTTTCCCGTGGTGGCCCCGCAGGCTCCCCGTTTGGGACCAACACCATCAGCACTGGCCCCCCTTCTATGTAGAAAAGAATCCCGAGGGCGCGACCCCCTATGCAAATTTAATTAATTAATTAAGTTGTTATTATGAGGCAAATTAAAACCAATGTTGGGCCTTGCTGGAGGAGTTTTATTCAATGACGAACTGTCAAGGGGTCCCCATCCACCCATCGTGTAAGGAACGCAAAATCAAGGAACATAATGCCGGTTTATCGGCGCCTAAGGTGGCATGAGTGGAACAAAACACCGAGCAAAAGGCCAAGCCTTCCACCCATGCCCAGTATATAGGTGTGTTAATAATAATAATAGATATTGTGATATCCAACAACAAGTTCCCACCTGGAACGATCTTCATCTTCACCTGCAACTAACAACGCTATAAGAGGGGCTGATCAAGCGGGTAACATAGCCAAACAATGGTTTTGCTAGGAAGGTTTCAAAGGTTAGAGGTTTCATGGCAACAAGGAGAGGCTGACATAAAAGGTGGGTAGCGCGACATGTAACGATAGCATCGAGTCAACTAAGCATGGCAATGGTAGTAAAGGTATCCAAGGGTATGATCATCTTGCCTGAGGTCCCGCAAGGAAGAAGAATGGGTCCAGAAGAAGACGAAGAAGAAGCCTCACAACTCCGGAACGAACCCGAAGCTAAAGAGGGAAGCAAACCAGAAAGAAACAAGCAACACGGTAAACACACAAGCATAAACATGGCATACGATGCACATCCAAGTATGATGCATGACAGTTCTATATAGGATGCACTACAAGTCTATACAGGAAGCACAACATGGCAAGGTAGGAAACACAGAAAACAACACAAGAAACATGTTTAAATGAGGTCGGAAATAACAACAACAATTCCGGGAAAATCCCCATATGCATGTTTAGCAATTTTAAGCAAACAACAAATCACACATTTTAATGTTGTTAACATGATGCGGATGACATGATCAAGTTTTATGCAATTTTTTGGTAAAAGTTAACATGAAGAGATATGAAGTATTGTCACCGTGGTGGAAGGAAAGGGTGCCACGGCAACGATCCGAAAACGATGCTACGGCAACATCTCGGTTCCGGTAACTTGTTGAGAGTCTAGAGCAAAAGAAAGATGGCGTGAGCGAGTCATGCAAGAAGAAAGGTTGGGTGATCCCGCCACCGGGTTCCCACGAGTGGGCGACGAGGCAACCGAGGAGCATGACAAAAGACGAAACGGCACGGTGCACACAAGGGAAACATCTCATACAACCACAAGCATTCGTCCACGGGTCATCGTCTCGGGGTTATACCTTCGAAACGCTCGTTTCGGGGCGGTTCGAGGTCGTAGAGGAAGTAGTGGTACTCGCGGGTCGTAGAGGAAGTAGTCGTTCACGTTTCCGAAGAGGTACTTGTCGCGACATCGGACGTCTTCGGGGCGACGGTAGTGGTACACGGTTCTTCGGCGACGGTCGTCGTACCCGTTCCGTAGATGAACTTGAGGGTTCCGAGTGCTCCGGGCATAGTGGTACTTGTCGAGTCGTAGGGGTACTCGTGGAATCCGTGTAGTCGAACTTGAAGGTCGTCGACGCGGTGTCGTGGGAGGTTGTGGTACACGTTTTCGTAGATGTCCCGTCGGCGGTAGACGAACTTGAGGTGGTCTTGGCATCGGATTTGCGGCGTTGGATAGAGACATGGCGTGGTCGGACGAAGCAAGGGCAGCGCGCGAGACGACAATAGCAAACAACAGAGGCGGCTGCGGCAACTTGGCCCGAAGACGACGGCGATGGATGGCGTCGTCCCTGGTTCGAAACAGAGGCGAAGAAGGGCTCCGGTGGCCGCGGCACTGGCTCGCGGAGGAGGAGACTGCAGGGTCGCGAGGCCGAGGCAGGCGTCTTGGCGTCGGCGACGGAGCTGATGGCGCAGAAGAAGTGCTGTCATGGCGGCTCAGAGCTTGGCGAGGGCGAGGAGGAGGTCCGAAGGCAGGCTCGCGCGGAGGCGAAGAGGCGCGGACGGAACGCGCCGGTCATGGGGACGGCCGCGCGGCTGGAGGTCTGGCGCGGGCGCAACCAAGGCCTTGGCGAGGCGACGCTCGGCCTGGCGATGTGCGCAGAGGAAGGAGGTCGCGGCCGCGTGGGGTCGGGAGCGAGGCAGAGCACTGCTGGGCTCGCGGCGATGACAGCGATGCGATTGGGGGCGCCGTCGTTGCCGGCGACGGCCTGGTTGCGAGATCGGGGGAAGGGAGAGCTGACGAGGGGAGAGGGAGATCGGGAGAGGAAGAGGGGATCGAGGGGATGCGGGAGAGTGATGGCGGCGCGAGGGGAAGGACGAGCGAGGGAGAGATGGGCTTCGAGCCAGCTAGGGTTAGCCCTGGAGTTGGGCCTTGAGAGGCCTGATGGGCCGGCTGGGGGGGAGGCCGCAGGCCGGCGGCTGGCCTGGCTGTTGGGCCATCTCTCTCTCCCTCTTACTAAAAAGAAAGAGAAGAGAAGGAAAAAAACAAAGAAGAAAGAAAAAGAGAAGAAGGAAAGAGTTAGGGTAGAATTTAGGCATGCATGTAACTTTTCTGGACTCGTTTAAAAGCGGTTGATCCAGAAAAATTGCAAAGAGACATGATGAAGGGCTTTGAAAACAATTCATTTGAATTTAATTCAAATGAGTGTGAAAAGAAGTGGGTGTTTGGAAGGTCCAAAAATGTTGAGATTTTTGGAGGAACCTCAGTAAAAGGGAAGAAAATAAAATTGGCAAGGTTAGAGGGTCGAAACTTGAAGCATAAGAGGCCTGGGGAATATTGCAAGTGTGTTATGGTTACTTTCAACAAATGGAATATTTTTTTATAATAGCTCCATAAATATTAGGAGGATATGTTATAAAGAGAAGTCATCCTTCCCTCGATTTAAATGGACCGAAGGTCCACACAATTTATTTGGTTGAGTTGCAGAATTAAAGTCATGATGGCATGATGACATGATGCAATGCAAAATAAATAACACAAGCACAAATGAAACACACGGGAGAACCCGGAACATCTGGAATCTTCTGGGACGTCGGTCTTCGGGCGTTACAACTCTCCCACACTAACAGAGGATCTCGACCCGAGATCCTAGAGATGGCACCGGGTGAAACGGAAAAAGAAGAGGTAAAACAAAGTTGCTTCTTCGACAAACGAGTGAAACCACGAACCTGAGAGGTAGAACAAGTTGAATAAAGAATACAATGGAGATGAACGAAGATGAGAACACTCCATTATAAAAGAGGAACAAGGAGCATTACAAGAACCTTGTAGGTTAGAAGACATGAAGCAAGAGCTTACGAACCAAAAGAATATGAAACTGCAATGGTATAGCCAAGGAATAAGAATGAAATAATTTGGACAGCACTCCGTCTGAAAATGGAAGGAATTAACATGAGCTTGAGGAGATGGAATGATACTTTATGAAATCAATAGCACACTGCCTCCGAAACAATTGAAAGAATGGCACGAGGGGTAAGAAGGATTCAGACAGCACTCCGGTTGAAAAGAGAGGAAAGGCTAGATAGATGACGGAACTCGAACGTTGGGCACAACACTCCAGTTAAATAGATAAACAAGGAAAAGAACATGATCTTGACAAAACGAGATGATGGTTTGGAGAGAGCAACATCACAATGCCTCCGGAATGAAAGAATAGCATATAAATCAACGAAAGAGATGAAGGGAGAAGAAAAATGACAACTTCTCCCATAAATGAATTAGGAAATCCTCCTTACAAAGAAGGGTTGAATGGGGTTGATGGAAAAATCAACAACGAAACGAATAAGCTCTTGTTGTGGGCTTATGGAAAACATCTCAAAATTATGAGGTGACAACCGGCCACTAACGGAAACGATTGATTGCATTGAGATCAACAAGGAGACGATAAACTTATTTCGCCGGAATGATAAATGAAGAATTTGGGTCATTTATAAGCACCATAATAGCAACAATTCTCAAGGAAAGCTTTTAGGTGAATTATAACCCAAGATGACTCCAACGAATAAATTGAAGGGTTGAAAACATCTCCTGAACAAGGAAAAAGATGGTTTTAAATATCTCATTCTTGATAACTCGTGAATCATGAAACATGAAGGAATTGTCAAGAATGACAAAACACCATCTGAAAAGATAAGGTAGAAAGGATTGCACTTGGAATGCATGATGAAGAATGCTTGAGGTCCAACAAGAATCTTGATGAAGACTTCGAGGATGAATTAAAAGATGATGAACCACCATGAAGAACTCCGGTAACAAAAGGATGAGAAGTGAAAGATGAGAAGAATAAGATTCAAGGCCTGCGATGAATTAGATGGAGCTTTGAAATGATATAATTGAAATAATTTGGAGCTCCGGAAAACCAGATGAACAACTTAGAACCAAGAATATGATATGATGAACAAGCTCCGGAAAACAGAGATTAATCACTTCGAGGAAAAATAAGAATAATATTTACTGTATGCTTATCCTTCATCAAATTAAATTGATGACAAGCACACGGATTTGGCATACTACTTATTCTCGTTGGAAAGAATTAAGAGAGATCTCGCACAAGCTTGGGTAAATCTTCAACAAAGCACCGGTAGGATTATGAAAAGAACAAATGAATTAAAATGATAACAACGGAAGGGTAATCTTGAAATAACCACCGTAAAAATATGGAGACGAACGAAGAGACATCAATGAAGAATATTTGGAGGACGAAGTTGAAAACTGAGAACGAAGAACTCTTCTGAAATGATGGCCTTCGGAGGATCACAATGGAAAGAATTTATGAAATGCTTCGGATGGGTATAAAAATAATTCCTCACAATCGAAACAATAATGAGGATGGCATGAAGCTAGAACCACGAATCTTGAAGAGAACGGGCCAGGATTTAAGAGAAACTCGTCTTCGGTCTTCAAAATCTAAGAAGACGATGAGATACACCACCATGAATTGTACAGGCACTCCGTAATGAAGAATTAAAAGGTTGAACCAACGATGAACAAGAATTTGAAAGCGATCTTGGAGAAGGCATGTGACTGATGGGAATCATTCTTACGTCACACTTTAAAAAGAATTTGAGTATAACTCCAGAAAAATTAGAAGAGTCAGGTAAGATCCTGGGAAAAGACCTGTGGGTTAGGGCCCACTCAAAAGAAATCACCGTTGAAAAAGATTGCTTAAGAGATATTGCACCGGTTGAATTAAATGGCTTGAATAAGATGATAATCCTCAAAATAGCTTGAACGGATTAAGAAACATGAATCTTCTGACATACCTTGTAACACACCGGATATGGATAGGAGAGTTGAGTGAATAAGAGAGCCTTCAGATAATAAATTCCACATTGGAAAACAAGTTAAAGAAGAGGCACATATATGATCAATACGGAAGCTTGGATTTAGTCCACCGGAGAAGAATATTGGAATTAAGAATGATGAACTTGAAACTCTTGAACATCTTCACGATAAATCACCGGATAAGAACATTGAAGGAAATGAATGAAGAAAAATCACATGAATAAAATGGATAATTCATTCTAGAATTCTGGCTCCGAGAAGAAGGGTGGGAGGGTGGGGAAAAACAAAGACAACTTGGGATGAATGAAACAGACAAATCGTCAGATTTCTCAACGGCGTGTGTATGGAATAACTTGAAGAGAAGGCACACCGGTTGAAAATGGATTAACATGAAAATCTCGATGGTCAAGAAGAATTAGCACTCCCATAGAAATATGAGAACACCGATTAGGAAAGGTATGGAATCAACACTTGACATCGAAGCAACTCGAATACCAGAATCAAAACAAAACAACGGATAGATATGTTGCAACATAATCTTCACAATATCATCTGAACAAAGAATTGAACGAATGAATTCCGTAGGTACATCAACTTGTCGAGAAGCCACTTGGGAGAACAAAAGGTAAATAAAAGCAACAAGGAGCAGATAGAACAAATACAGGATAGAAGCTTCGTTCGACAAATTCGTGCTGAAAGCTCATGGAACGTGTTACAAAAGGGTTTTGCAATCCCCGGATCAGCATAGCCAAGGACACTTTAAGATGCAACTCCCGATCGGAACAACGCCCATAAAACCATTTCACTCAATGTAGAACCCCGAACTTCATATCATGCACTCGTTGGAAGAATGCCTACGAACTACTGGATGAACCCACCTATTAATTTCCGAAAGTTTCCAATTATGCAATCAGGTGTTGGGGATACAGGGGAAGCATCGCGCACTCAACTCTAATCCTACATCCAGCTGTATCCATCCTTCAACACATAACCAGTTATTTTCGGAAACCGTTTATCTCGGACCTTCGAAACACATCTACTATACAAGCTATGGCAATACTCCCGAACTACCTCCCCAGTATTGGGTGATGTCGGGGTTATCTTGCCACTAACCGCATAGGAGAGTTTTCAATGTCGGCCGTCTTAAGTATTCCAGAACTGCTGCGATATATTTGTGACGACAACACCTCGGAGCTCATCTCCCCGGGACACTGCCACAACCCCTAAATGACAGGAGGCATCGAGAACAATGTTCTCGTCACAAAGACATCGGAACAATCCAGACAATACTCACGTGATCCTAAAAAAAATTTGGTGCAATTTTGAGAGTAGAAGAGATAAAAGTAATCGTTAGGAGTCCTTACCAGAGTGAAAAGGGATGAGGAGCAAAAGAAATCCTACTCTCCGATATATATAGGACTCAAAGCATTTTAAGTGTGTGCCTAGACTCAACCGTCAACGATTCGATCAATCAGTGGGGGCTTCTAGGTCGGAGAAGGCTCTGATACCAACTTGTAATGCCCAGGATGGGACTATACCTCCTACGTGTCGAGGCACGACTTAAAGGTATAAGCCCATTCTGGAATGATCTCAAGTTTGGTATCTTTGCACGACTCATGTAAAAATAGGGATGAAATTGCAAAAGAAGATAGTTGGCTTACAATCGCCACTTCACACAATACATTACATAAGCAAAACATCATCCAAAACATCACAACCCGACTACGGGCAAAGATACCAAAAACATAAAGCCACAGGTCCGAATCGCCCCTAGTAGAAACCACTACTGATCGTCGAAAACGTCACAAGCATACGGCCACTCTCTTCATCGAGCTCCCAGTGAACTACTTGAACCAGCTCCTGCATCTAGCTCGGCTGAACCTGCATCTGGTGTTGTAGTATCTGTGAGCCACGAGGACTCAGCAATCCCATAATCATGGGTATCAAGACAAGCAAAGCTTTATGGGTAGGAAGAGGTAAAGTGGTGAGGTTGCAACAGCGGCTAAGCAATATGGTGGCTAACTTACGAGTACAAGAATAAGATGAGCATCTACGCAAACGGTCGCAAACTAGTAATGATCGCTAAAGATCCTGAACTACCTACGAGTCAAACATAACCCCACCGTGTTCTCTTCTCAAAGTGAAAAGAGACAATCATGGTTACTCACACAGTTGTGTGTTTTACTTCGGATCCTCTGTCAAGTTTCTACAACCGGACATTAACAAATTCCAATCTGCCACATAACCGCGGGCACGGCTTTCGAAAGATCATAACCCTGCACGGGTGTCCCAACTTAGCCCATCACAAGCTCTCACGATTAGCTGAAGTGATAAATATAATATCATCACCCCTTATCTTAGAGAAATCCGATCAGGCTCGGCATCCCGGTGCACAAGACATTTCGACAATGGTAAAACAAGTCCAGCAAGACCTCCCGGTGTGTCGACACCCTGATAGTAGCCGCGCGTATCTCGTCTCAGGCCACGATCGGATGGGCGATGCTACGAGTAAAACCAATCCTCGAGTTTTCCCGTGGTGGCCCCGCAGGCTCCCCGTTTGGGACCAACACCATCAGCACTGGCCCCCCCTGCTATGTAGAAAAGAATCCCAAGGGCGCGACCACCTATGCAAATTTAATTAATTAATTAAGTTGTTATTATGAGGCAAATTAAAACCAATGTTGGGCCTTGCTGGAGGAGTTTTATTCAAAGACGAACTGTCAAGGGGTCCCCATCCACCCATCGTGTAAGGAACGCAAAATCAAGGAACATAATGCCGGTTTATCGGCGCCTAAGGTGGCACGAGTGGAACAAAACACCGAGCAAAAGGCCAAGCCTTCCACCCATGCCCAGTATATAGGTGTGTTAATAATAATAATAGATATTGTGATATCCAACAACATGTTCCCACCTGGAACGATCTTCATCTTCACCTGCAACTAACAATGCTATAAGAGGGGCTGATCAAGCGGGTAACATAGCCAAACAATGGTTTTGCTAGGAAGGTTTCAAAGGTTAGAGGTTTCATGGCAACAAGGAGAGGCTGACATAAAAGGTGGGTAGCGCGACATGTAACGATAGCATCGAGTCAACTAAGCATGGCAATGGTAGTAAAGGTATCCAAGGGTTTGATCATCTTGCCTGAGGTCCCGCAAGGAAGAAGAACGGGTCCAGAAGAAGACGAAGAAGAAGCCTCACAACTCCGGAACGAACCCGAAGCTAAAGAGGGAAGCAAACCGGAAAGAAACAAGCAACACGGTAAACACACAAGCATAAACATGGCATATGATGCACATCTAAGTATGATGCATGACAGTTCTATATAGGATGCACTACAAGTCTATACAGGAAGCACAACATGGCAAGGTAGGAAGCACAGAAAACAACACAAGAAACATGTTTAAATGAGGCCGGAAATAACAACAACAATTTCGGGAAAATCCCCATATGCATGTTTAGCAATTTTAAGCAAACAACAAATCACACATTTTAATGTTGTTAACATGATGCGGATGACATGATCAAGTTTTATGCAATTTTTTAGTAAAAGTTAACATGAAGAGATATGAAGTATTGTCACCGTGGTGGAAGGAAAGGGTGCCACGGCAACGATCCGAAAACGATGCTACGGCAACATCTTGGTTCCGGCTACTCGTTGAGAGTCTAGAGCAAAAGAAAGATGGCGTGAGCGAGTCATGCAAGAAGAAAGGTGGGGTGATCCCGCCACCGGGTTCCCACGAGTCGGCGACGAGGCAACCGAGGAGCATGACAAAAGACGAAACGGCACGATGCACACAAGGGAAACATCTCATACAACCACAAGCATTCGTCCACGGGTCATCGTCTCGGGGTTATACCTTCGGAACGCTCGTTTCGGGGCGGTTCGAGGTCGTAGAGGAAGTAGTGGTACTCGCGGGTCGTAGAGGAAGTAGTCGTTCATGTTTCTGAAGAGGTACTTGTCGCGGCATCGGACGTCTTCGGGGCGACGGTAGTGGTACACGGTTCTTCGGCGATGGTCGTCGTACCCATTCCGTAGATGAACTTGAGGGTTCCGAGTGCTCCGGGCGTAGTGGTACTTGTCGAGTCGTAGGGGTACTCGTGGAATCCGTGTAGTCGAACTTGAAGGTCGTCGACGCGGTGTCGTGGGAGGTAGTGGTACATGTTTTGGTAGATGTCCCGTCGGCGGTAGACGAACTTGAGGTGGTCTTGGCATCGGACTTGCGGCGTTGGATAGAGACATGGCGTGGTCGGACGAAGCAAGGGCAGCGCGCGAGACGACAATAGCAAACAACAGAGGCGGCTGCGGCAACTTGGCCCGAAGACGATGGCGATGGATGGCGTCGTCCCTGGTTCGAAACAGTGGCGAAGAAGGGCTCCGGTGGCCGCGGCACTGGCCCGCGGAGGAGGAGGCTGCAGGGTCGCGAGGCCGAGGCAGGCGTCTTGGCGTCGGCGACGGAGCTGACGGCGTAGAGGAAGTGCTGTCGTGGCGGCTCAGAGCTTGGCGAGGGCGAGGAGGAGGTCCGAAGGCAGGCTCGCGCGGAGGCGAAGAGGCGCGGACGGAACACGCCGGTCATGGGGACGGCCGCGCGGCTGGAGGTCTGGCGCGGGCGCGACCAAGGCCTTGGCGAGGCGACGCTCGGCCTGGCGATGTGCGCAGAGGAAGGAGGTCGCGGCCGTGTGGGGTCGGGAGCGAGGCAGAGCACTGCTGGGCTCGCGGCGACGACAGCGATGCGATTGGGGGCGCGGTCGTTGCCGGCGACGGCCTGGTTGCGAGATCGGGGGAAGGGAGCGCTGACGAGGGGAGAGGGAGATCGGGAGAGGAAGAGGGGATCGAGGGGATGCGGGAGAGTGATGGCGGCGCGAGGGGAAGGACGAGCGAGGGAGAGATGGGCTTCGAGCCAGCTAGGGTTAGCGTTGAAGTTCGGCCTTGAGAGGCGTGATGGGCCGGCTGGGGGGGAGGCCGCAGGCCGGCGGCTGGCCTGGCTGTTGGGCCATCCCTCTCTCCCTCTTACTAAAAAGAAAGAGAAGAGAAGGAAAAAAACAAAGAAGAAAGAAAAAGAGAAGAAGGAAAGAGTTAGGGTAGAATTTAGGCATGCAGGTAACTTTTCTGGACTCGTTTAAAAGCGGTTGATCCAGAAAAAATGCAAAGAGACATGATGAAGGGCTTTGAAAACAATTCATTTGAATTTAATTCAAATGAGTGTGAAAAGAAGTGGGTGTTTGGAAGGTCCAAAAATGTTGAGATTTTTGGAGGAACCTCAGTAAAAGGGAAGAAAAAAAATTGGCAAGGTTAGAGGGTCAAAACATGAAGCATAAGAGGCCTGGGGAATATTGCAAGTGTGTTATGGTTACTTCCAACAAATGGAATATGTTTTTATAATAGCTCCATAAATATTAGGAGGATATGTTATAAAGAGAAGTCATCCTTCCCTCGATTTAAATGGACCGAAGGTCCACACAATTTATTTGGTTGAGTTGCAGAATTAAAGTCATGATGGCATGATGACATGATGCAATGCAAAATAAATAACACAAGCACAAATGAAACACACAGGAGAACCCGGAACATCTGGAATCTTCTGGGACATCAGTCTTCGGGCGTCACAATGGGGATCTGTGGGAAAGGGGGCGTTTGGCAGGCGTCATCTACGAAACTCAGGGCGGCCTGGGTATGGAGATCAGTGGGTAAGCTGCATGGTCAAGCTGACAGATGTCGACAATGGAGGCCAGCGACGGCGGCGGCGGCGACCATGCTAGGGTTTTGAGCAAGGGAGGGTGTGTCTGTGTGTGTGCGCGCGTGCGTGCCCGAGGAGGTTTAGGTGTGTGTGCGTGTGTGTGTGTGGAGGGGGGCGGGGGTGTGTTTGAGGAAATGACAGGACTACTGATAATTTTACTACGTGGGAGTCAAATGCCCGGTCTATTGAAAATTTGGATGATGGTGCATCGCACACGGTTCAGAAATAACAACCATGTGTTAGGAAACAGAAAAGCCCTCGAGGCGGGCAGATATTTCCGAGGGATGCAGTCGGGAGCAGGAACAAGAAACATCACACACGGTCGAAACATAATAACTGTGTGTTATCAAACAGAAAAAGCTGCATGCGGGTAGATATTTTTGAGAGGGGAAGCCTCGTGGAGCCCAATGTACTGTGTGGATGTGCGTGACAGGGGCACCAGCGTGGCACAAGGTTAGTGTGAGTGAACCGTGTCTATTGCGTCATCCGACTTGTCTAAGGTTCATAAATTTGGCGAAAAATGACGCGGAAGAGGGTCAGAACACGAACACACTTGCATGTGGACCAAATATATGCATGAAAAGGGTGGTTTGATGTTCAAATACCAAATGCAAATTCGATGTGGCACCTAGCTCGCATAGTGCACCGTGTTGCTTGCCCCCCCGTGTTGGCGGAAGGGAATCCTAAGCTATGAATGCATGCCCCCTCCACGGATGTTCACCTAGAAAAGTGCGAAGTATCAGCCCCCCACACACCCACTTTCAGTCGGTGGGACAGAGAGGCATCTCACCAAGATGGATCGTAAAATAGACCAGGAATAATCCACCTTAGTTGTACGACCTCTCTCTTGTTATTGGTCAAAGTGATGGCCGTCCATGCGACTTCGGAGATGGCTAGCTCGCCAATAATCACGCAAGTAGCTGGTCCTCGAAGACAACCACTGACTGCATGTGGCCCAAACATATGTATGGAGAGGTGTACACCATGGAACAACTTTGATGTGGCACCATGCTTTTGAACCAAAAATCCCCACATTGAGTGAGGGTTAGTTGACGATGCATATGTATGTCACACCGCACTTCAAGCCGATGACGGGGATTCATGCATGCATGCGTGCATAGTATGCGCTCAAACTTAATTAGGTATGAATCTCACCATGACATATACTACGATAACACGAACCAAAGGAAGAATCTGCCATGGTAACCTATCTTGTTGTCGGTCAAGGTGGTCATGGATGTCCACCCGGGCCCACGAATATATAGGCTTGTTGCCGATAACCACGCGAGGGAGTGTACCGTTCGAAGACAACCACTACATGCATATGTATGGAGGTGATGCGTCCATGCATGTTTGAATACCATTTCACAACATTGATGTGGCACGTGCATCGAAAATCGTATAGTCCCCACACAGAGCGAGACCGGTTCATGATGTGTCGTGGTACTAGCCACTTCGACTCGATGGGAGGGATTCATGCGTACACATGCATCTGTGTGCTCAAACTATATCATGTCATCCCAGAGCATGACCTATATATATACCATATTACAAAAAAATCTCCTCCTAAGTCAAATTAACCTCTCTCGTTGTCAGGCAAAGTAGTGATGGACCAAGCGGGCCTAACAGATGAAAAGCATGATTATCGCTGATAACCGCTTAAGTGGGTGCGAGAGGATACCCACCATCGCTTTGCATGTGGGCCAAACATATGTTGAATACCCAAAATGCACAACTTTGATGTGGCACATGCCTTGAAAAACTGTAAAGTCCCCACACAGAGCGAGGTTCATGAAGCGTACTACGTATGATGGTCCCCGTCCCACTCTTCGACGCATACTATATGCTCCTACCGTAATACAACCCAAAAAGAATCCTCCTTGATGGTGAAATTAATTAACCTCTCCCGATGTAGGGCAAAGTGATGCATGGCCTTGTGGACCCATAGATGGAAGCGTCACACGTGAGTGTCCTAGGATAACCACCGCCTGCATGCATGTGGCCCATAGATGTGTTGTGTGATGTTTGAATAGCCAATTTCACAACTTTGATGTGGCACGTGCCTCAGAAACCAAAAAGTCCCAACACTGAGTGAGGTGTACTTGTTCACGGATGCGTATGTACAATATATATGCTAGTCCCCTCCCACCTCTTCGACGCGTACTATATACTCCCACTATAACACAAACAAAAAAGATTCTACCTTGCTGGCCAAATTAACCTTTTTGCTGGCGGTTTGTCAAAGTGATGGACGACGACCTCGCGGGCCCATAGAAAGCGCCACACGCGAGTATCGAGTGTCGTGTAGGACAACCATCGACTGCGTGTGGCCAAAACATGTATGTATGAAAGGGTTGTGTAATGTTTTAAATAACGAATTCATAACTCTGATGTGGCACCTACCTAACAAAACGGACAACCCACACGGTGGCTCATGACTCGTAGTATACTGTGAGCCACCCTCCACCCCCATACGCGTGCGTGCGCGCGCGCGCGCACACACACACACACACACACACACACACACACACACACACACACTCACACACTACGAATTCACCGCAAGTACGATGCATGTTAAATTATTCCGCGGTGAACATATGTTACCAAAGGAGGGACGTTTCATTTCGAAAAAAATCAGAGATCATTTAGACGTTCTAGTACATTGATTGCTTTTCTAGGGGTATAATGTGCAAAAATCAAATTTGAGCTACATGCACACGTGAAATTGCACCTAAATGGATTGCAAAAAACACATGTGTCTCACTGGGTTCATGTTTACTCCCCGTGCAAGAAATTTTAAACATTGAGAATCTTGATTTTTAAATTCTAGTACACCCAAAACTTATTTGAAATTCACGAAACTTATCGTGTTGTCATATGGACACCAATACAAAGTGGCACCGTACTTTTTTGTCTAATTTGAGACCAGTTTTGAGGTAATCTTTATCTTCTTACAAACGGGAGATTATTAATAATTGGGAACCAATATCCCAAATGGATTATTTATTCAAACCGTGACCGTTATACCAGCAATGAATACGTGACATGCTTTAGTTAAGCAATAAAGCGACATCATTAATCAGCCAAATAGAAAATCAATATACATGCCGCCACGCGACCCGTGTGGCGTGCGAGCATGCGTGAGTTGATGGGACACGTGCGAGCAGTCCACCGTGCAGGCAGACCGGGAGGCGTGCGTGCAAGTGTGTGAATTGACGAGAGACATGCTCGCCGCACAATGTCACCGGGAGGCGTGCGAGTAGCTGTGTGAAATGACGATATGCATGCCAACAGTCCGGTGTGCAGGCTCACCAGGAAGCGAGCCAACGGTTTGACCTCCGCCCGCCTCTCTCCCACTACTCCATATTAATGGCGCGCCCGAGCGGCCACACCCCCATCCTCGCCACACACACAATCCTCTCTCTCCGCCAACCCTTGACAATTCATTTTGAATGACCTACATATATGATTGTGCCATTTTTCTTCAAGATTGGTCTGTACATAGACGACTGTGCTTACAAATCAAACCATAATCTCTGGATATGTATATAAAAATAGCCATAAATTCCTAATCCTACTTCACGGTATGTAAACATTGATTTGATGCCAAAATTTGGCAACTACCAAATGTTCGCTAGAGATTAGTTTGCAAACATTAATTTGGCGCCGCATTTTTTACTATTTGTATAGGTGATGTCTGACGATGTGGACAGCGAGGATGAAGATGGCCATAGGAGGTACAAGAGGCAAATCCTGAGGGAGATTTATGAGAGAATGCATAATTGGCCTATTAGGACCTGTGGCGGCGGCTATCGATGCTCATTTTGCAACCAAAAGCTTGATGGCGCGTATGTAAGTGTTCTGGCACATGCAAGAGGGCGAGCCGTTGGCTCCTTCAAGAAGAAGTAGCTCACAGGGTGGCGCACGCCGCGTACGTCGAGTACCTGGAGAAGCTTCGGGATCGTGCCGACAGATGAGATGAGATGTGGGATCGAACTATGTACGCTTGAGTATGCTTAATGACGGTTGAACTATGTCTTATGGTTGAACTATGCTTGCGTACGCTTATTATCTATGTCTGAGTATGTCTAATCTATGTTAACTTATGTCTAAATGTGGGATATAGATGCAATCAGTTCAGTTGATGGAGGTAGTACGTCAATCACACACGGTTCCCAAACTGGAACCGTGTGCAATGACTTTCATTTTGCCTGTTTCGTCAGTCACACACGGTTGGCTCTAGCATACCATTGCCTCCGAAACTCTTTGTGGGATAGAAACCCCTCACCACCCAATTAAAAAAAGAAAAAAGAAAACCCTCACCATACCCACGTCACAAAATCCCTGACCCCGCCCGCCACCCCCTTCGGTCCCCATTCACACCGGCACAAGCTCCTCCGCATGTATGCATGTCACCGCCTATCGCGGCGGCAACCACTTAGCACGACGTCTGCCGCCACCGCCAGGGTTCCGGCAAACCCCACCGCATTTCGCCACTTTTGCTTGCCGCAGCCTATCACCATCGACTTTCTCGATGCTGCTCGCGGTCGATCCAGCTCCGCCCGGTTGGGGAATCCGCCGTACTGAGGTTTTTTTCTCATGGACAACAAGGTAACTAATTTAATGAGATATTATCTCATCTCTTACCCTAGTTCATCTGCCTCCTTTAATCACCCGACCGAAATCATCGTGAATTCATTTTTATTTGAGCTGATTTGAGGGGTTTCTTTCATTCATAGAGTGTACAGTCCACAGACACATCAGGGCTTTGCGGCCTCCGCCAGACATCCATGGAGTTCCATCTCACCGTACCAGATGACTTGAGGATGCGCGCTGTATGTTCAATCTCACCCTAAATCAGTTGGCATGGCCTACTTTCCCGAACATATACTAAATATTGCTACATTTGGATAAAAGGTGGCACATGCACCATATACGTCAAAGGGGATTTTCCCCTCTTCTTTCTATATTAGGAAAATTAATGATGTATTGTTCTTTCGATTACTCTCATATTTCCATGGCATCATGTTTACCCTATCTATTTAATTATACATTTTTGTCCTTCGATTTCAACTGCTCTATAGTTCTTTCAATTTGGGCCCATATTTGTATGTTACCATATTTTCTTTAACAATCCTACCATTTTCTGCAGCGCGTCCCTTGCTATATCAACTACAACAAATTTCTAAGTTTTATGTACTGAAAGCTGGCACTAATATTGCACTGCACATAAAAGAGCCTGGTCATGAGATATATGCTAACTTCCCCAACGATATCATCCGTCCAGACTTTGTTCGAAGTGAGTGTTCTTTTCAAGTATCTGCATGTTGACTTACCTAGCAATATCAAATAAATTGTGTAGTATTGAAGCAACCAATTATTATTCCATTTTCTTACTCTATTCCTACCTACTAACTTCTAGTTACCAATACACTTTTCTATTGCCCCGTTTTAACTAAATATTCCATGTACTCCCACTTCTATCACAAAGCGCCACTGACAAGTAGACTCCAGAGGTGGAGAACGGGGCTGCCAACAAGCGGAGGCGGGTCGAGCAAGAATCGCAAGCGACTCCAGCAGTCCTAGGCTTCATCAGCAGCCTCCCTGATGGTATGTTGACAGTCATCATCTCCCTCGTCCCAATCAAATATAGGGTGCGGACAACCGTCCTTTCCCGGCAGTGGCACCCCCTATGGAACTCCACCCCTATCGACTTCATCCACATCCACGAGCTCTGCCATGGCTACCGCAAAAGCTTGGATGTGTCCTCCAAGATCCTCGGCAATCACCCTGGCCTAACCAGAGGCCTTAGCATGGGAAAGTTTCGTTCCAACGAAAAGGACCGAGCCAAGCTTGACGACAGGTTTTGAACCCCCGCCCTAGATCAGCTTGAGGAGCTCACTTTTGATGATGGGCATATGCACTCGCTGCCAACATCTGTGCTCCGCCTCGCGCCCACGCTGCACGTTGCCAAGTTCAGGAATTGCAACCCCCCTTAATGACACACCCGCTCTTATTCTACCACGACTGAAGCACCTCGAGCTCATCGCCGTCTGCCTCCTAAACGGTGACATGGAGCGCCTGCTCTGTGGTTGTACTGCACACTCGAGTACATTCATCTTCATGCGATCAATGGGTTGAGTAGTTTCCACATCACCTCCATGACTCTCCGGACTATTTATGTGTGTTGCTGGTGCGGCAAGAAGACATCACAAGATGTGTACCACGGTATGGTCATTGAGGACACACCTTCACTTGAGAGATTACTTGTAATTGATCAAGAAGGTCCAACAAGAATCAATGTCATTTTTGTGCCAAAATTGACAGTGGTGGGCCACTCGTCTGACAAATACTACGAACTTGTTATTGGATCCACACCCGTTCAGGTACAACAGCCGCCTTCCACCTCTCCTTCTAGAAATTAACATTATTTCTAATTTTGAAGATGTATGTTCGTCTGCCATCCAGAAAATGATACCGACAAGCTTGACCCCGAAACTGCGCACAGTGAAGGTCTTGGCACTAGAATCTATTGGCCCCAACATAGAGCAAGTTGTCAGTTTCCTGAGATGCTTTCCATGCCTGGAGAAGCTATATATCAAGGTGATCTTCCTTTCCAGTTAAATGTTAACCATAAGGGAGTTCAATTTATGACACCTTTTTCCAAGTTTACAATGACAATGTAGTACGATATTTGAAGGATTTTTTGGAGGATTTTAGTACATACATGGTTTCCCCCCATATTGGTTGCTTGATCCATATGGTTACAATCCATAAGCATTTCTCCTTTGGATTCATATGTACTAGTTTTCTTAGGGAGCTTTTCATCCACTCCAATCTCTTGTGAAGAAGGCTACATTTTTCTAGATTGTAATCAAATGCCCATGTTAATCATGTCGGATTGAAGATGGCATGTTAGTGCATTTTACAAATCCTGCAAGCCAAATAGGCCTGTAGTAGTGTTCAAAACAGCATGTAGGCACTAACACGTTTTCTTATTTTGTAGATAAGATTAGGCCCGGTGGTGGATAATGTGATACAATATAACAATCACATCGAATGCCTAGATCTGCATCTCTCAGAAATTACTTTGAACTCCTACTGAGGGACCTTACCAGAGATTATATTCGCTAGTTCTTTGTTGTCAGAGCAAGGGTGCTGAAGGTAATGAGGCCTTACATTTATTTCACAAAAACGAATGGTTCGTTGATCAGCGCCGACGGCTCCAGCAGAATGGAATAGGCTCCGAAAATGCTGAATTTCATTTAAGAACTTCAGATGACAGAGTAATCGGAAGTCATCGTGTCAACCCCATACACGAGTTCTCAATGGCTGACCCCTTTGCAAAAATTATGAGGTTTTGAAACCAGACTTACAAGTGGTAATATTAGTTTGAACCTCTCTGATATCCATGTTCAGTGAATCAGCGCGAGTGTTTGCAGCTAATGAGCTGAATTTCATTTCTAATATTAGTTTGAACCTTGTAATCTTCGAATTTCAGCCATATAACTCTGTAGTTTGAGCCTTGTAATATGTCGAGCTTTTGTGGTACAATCTTTGAATGGCACCGTATGAGACTCGTATATTGGTAGCACTATTTTAACCTTAATATGCAATGGACTTAGATTTAATTAACCATTCTCCAATCTGTTTACCTTGTCGGTCTCATAGTACATGATCTGTATAGCTAACTTGAATGTGATCTTCGACATTATTGCACACAGTTGGTTTCTTCAACCATGTGCCCTGTAGAGCGCATAATTAATTATTGCATAAGAGTGTCCATCATCACCCTTTTGTGTAACTTTGACCTCATCACCCATGGTTAAACTTATGACCGAAGCTATTCCACACACTTCGTTTTTACAAAGCTTTTTGCCAATAAACGCCCACGATTTGTCCCTCTTCTAGCCGACGCATGGCCCAACTAGCCGGGCGGGAAGCCTGCGCGGTAAACTGCGTGGTAGCGCAGGAACAAGCTCACCGACAATACATTTGGCGCCTCTTCGATCCCACGCATGGTTAAACGAAACGCATGCGATGCGGTGTTGTCAAGCGTGCATCGGAACCCTCCGCTATGAACGCGGTGACAAGACGTGACGATTATAGGCGGACCGTCCCCCATATATTACAGCGGCCATTTAACCCTTGTGTCTCTTCAACCTTTCGATCGCGCCCCACCATTGCAAGAAGCACACCCACCACGACAAATTCTTAGAGGGTATCCTGCGCGGCTCCAATGGCGCTCCGAGCGGCTGCCAAGGACGAGCAGCAGTTCACCATGCATGCCGTGGTGGACACCCACAAAAGGTTCACGGAGCTCTCGGTGGTGTACACCCACAACCCGGTCTGGGTGGAGCACTCCATCCACATCATGGGGCTGTTGCTTGCCGAGGAGAAGTACAAGGTGGTCGGGTTCGACCTCGAGTACACCCGCGCTCGTGTCGGGTATCGTCCCAAGGTCGCCATTTCCCATATGTGTGTGCGCAACCACGTCCTCGCCTACCACAAGGCCTTGCAAGCATTTCGCCAGGTTTGTCAGTAGCCCCCACTACATGTTCGCTATAGTGGACATCACCAACGATGTAAAGGTGCTCAAGAATTCGGGCATCGCCTTCCAGAATCTTGTCAACATCCAGGGCTAATACACAATCTAGGGAAGCAACGAGCATGACAAGGACTCACTGGTTCACATCGTCGAGGCCATCATCGACCCCTACTACCGAGACATGAAGGATTCCTGCAGCAAGGACAAGCGTGCCTGGCACTCGGCCTGGATGGAGAAACTCGACAAAGCTCATGTCGTGTACGCAGCCAAGGAGGCATACACGAGCTACGAGATGTACAGGCGGATCGTTGACATGAGGAAGTGCCTCCTTCCCCAAAACGGTCAGCGATCCAGCCGGAAGCACATCAATGATAAGCGTCGTCACAACAATAAGTAGATGATTAGATCCTCGTTTCTCCTAGTTTAGTATGCATGTAATAGCTTACTTTGGTGTGTGGAAATTTTATGTGTGTAGTCACTTGTGTAATTGTATGCTTAATTTGGTTTTGCAATGCTGTCTTTTTAAGTATATATGTTGATGCTCTATAGACAAAGCAAATCATATCGCACACGGACTAAACAATGGAACCCGTCGGTGATGATTTCATCAACCATTGACAATTGTATGCCAGCAATCGTTTGCTCACAACACACACGGCTTGTTAATAGGAATCATTTGTGTTGTTATCGGTCTTCCCACATATTTCCGATTACAGACCTATTTGCCATGTATCACACACATCTTGTTAAGTTGAACCGTTTATGTTCTCTTGGCTCAACGCAAACAGTTCATCCGAGTGAACGGTATGCCATATATCGTACACATCTTCATCTGGCTGCCCGTTTATGTTGTTCTGCCTCTTCACAAACATTTTATCTGAGTGAATTGTATGTTGTATATCACACACGCCTTCATCTGGCTGCCCGTTTGTTTTATTTGGCCTCATCGCAACGATTCATTAAACTAACTGTATGCCCCTCATCGTACACGTAACTAAAATCTGAACCGTGTTTGATGTATCGTTCATCGCAAATGTTTTGCATCTTTTTAATGGTTATTTTACATCACCATTTGCGATTAATGCATCACACACAGTTTCGTCAAAGGGTCTGTGATCGTAGTGTCGCGTTAGCAGCATCCTGCAGTAGTGCTAGGTAATTGTCTGTCGTGTGCTAGGCGCCCCCTCCTACAAATATATAGGTGGGAGGGAGGGACGAGGAGCCAAAGGAGGCGCCCAAGTAGGAGGAATTCTACTTAGGGTCCCTCCCAAGCCGCCCCCTTTCCTTATTTGGAGTGCGGGGAAATGCAGGGGAGGGTGGCGTCCCCCTTTCCTTTCTCCCAAGAGAGGGAAAGGCGGGAGGGGCTAGCCCTCCCCCTTTTCCTTCCTCAGGGTTGGACAAACAAGGGAGGGGGCGCACCAGCCACCTTGTGGGCTGGTCTGTCCGCTCCTTGGCCCATATGTCAGTGATCTCATCCGGGACTCGAAACAACATTCGATCACCAAAACATATAACTCATATAACACTATATCGTCAACGAACGTTAAGCGTGCGGACCCTACGGGTTCGAGAACTATGTAGACATGACCGAGACACCTCTCATGTCAATAAACAATAGTGGAACCTGGATGCCCATATTGGTTCCTACATATTCCATGAAGATTGTCGGTGTCAAAACCGGCGGATCTCGGGTAGCGGGTCTCAAACTATGCGTCTGAGGATCGATGGTAACACGAGACTGGGAACACGATGTTTACCCAGGTTCGGGCCCTCTCGGTCGAGGTAATACCCTACTTCATGCTTGATTGATCTTGATGAATATGGGTTACAAGAGTTGATCTACCTCGAGATCGTAATGGGTAAACCCTAAAATTCTAGCCTATGTGATATGATTATGTTGTTGTTCAGCCTCTACGGACTAAACCCTCCAGTTTATATATGCACCGGAGGGCCCTAGGGTTTGTACATGACCATCTTGCAGAGGAAGGAAAGATTACACTCGAACCTAAAACCTGCCATTATACGCAGACAGGAGTCCTATCCGGATACGAGAGACGGTCTTCAGCGATGATCTTCACGGCCCACCAGTCCGGCCCACAACGAGTTATCCGGCCTCATGAGGACCCCTCAATCCAGGACTCCCTCATTAGCCCCTGAACATGTCTTCGATGACGATGAGTTCGGCTTCCGTATTAACTTCGGCATTGCAAGGCGGGTTCCTTCTTCCGAACATATCGAGGCATTATCTTCTGCAAAGAATGTACTGTGTCCGGCTCTACATGGTTAGTATAACCCTTAGCCTCGAGGGCAAGGAATCGAAAGAAAACGAATATTGTGTCTTTACTGACAACATTCTGGTGAAGCGTCGAGTCCATCCCATTAACATATTGAACCGTTTTACTTGGTCCTAGTTTCGCGTTTCGAGGTATAACCCCACTGACACGTCTTATCAGAGCAGAGATCGTGCCTGCTTATTATGGGATCCTTATCAATGTGACGTGAGCATCCAAGCCGCGCATTACGCACGACCGCTTTGGGAACCGGCGAGGTTTATGGCTAAAGTGGGGGACGTTCTGTATTCACAACGTTATAAAAGGATATCAATCCCTTCCATCAGCCACACGCCTTCCTCAAGCCCAAGCTCTCCAATCTTTCTAGCCCCAGCATCCTCATCTCCTGCGCCCACACCTCTCAGTTCCTCAACCACCACTTCCTTCCCCAGCAATGGCTGGATCCGGTGCCAGAGGCAAGTGGGAGGCCTCCAAGGTTACCGAGAAGACCGTGGAGGATCTATGGAGCACGGGCTACCTCGCCGCCAACATCGCGCACCGAGTCCCGACCCAGGATCAGGTGATTCCCGTCCCGGAGCGGGTGAGAGAGTCGTGTTCCTCTCACACTTCGTTAGGGGGCTAGGATTCCCTCTTCACCCTTTGTACGGGGTCTAATGTTTTTCTACGGGCTGGATTTCCATGATCTAGCCCCGAATTCAATCCTTCACATCTCCGCTTTCATAGTGGTGTGTGAAGCCTTCCTCCGTGTTCCCCCACACTTTGGCCTATGGCTCAAGACCTTCAATGTGATGCTGAAGGTGGTAGACGGGTAACATGCGGAGTGTGAGGGCGCTATGATAAGCAAGCTCCCGAATGCAACCTGGCCAAAGGGGTCGTTCGTGGAGACGAACAAGGTTTAGCAGCAGGAGTGGTTCTATATCACCGAGCCCCGCGACTCCCAATGGGCGGTGGTGCCTGCTTTCAGATCTGGACCCCTGGAGAGGCTAACCTCCTGGACCGATAAGAGACTGAACTGGGGATCTCAGACTGAGGTGGCGACACTCCAAGGCCGCGTGTCCTGCATGATCACCGAAGATTACCAACTCACAATTGTGGTTCAGGTAATGCTGGCCCGACTTGTCCTTCCTTGCCAATGCCGGGACTCCTATTTATGGGAGTTCGATACGACAGGAGCCCGACCCTTGAAGCATCTATACGGCTCCATGCACAAAGAGATATGGAAACACCTCTTCAAGAGCCATAAGGAGTGGCCAAAGGAAACTGAGGACTCAGGCTACAACACTGCGTTTACCGCAGTAGTGGTAATCAAAAATTCCGCCGAACATATATTCCCTTCTTATTGTAATGATAATAGGAATTGGAGTTTTTACGTGATATACAGAGCTGGACGAAGAAGGCAGTTCAGATCAAGTGTCCGACCCCTTTGCCAGAAGACCCATCCATGCCTCAACTGTTGGCGATGCTGGTTCTGGCGCCGTACAAGGCGCCGGACAAGAAGCCCAAGAAGAAGAGCAAGGAGGCCAAGAGCGGCCCCCGTCCTGCGGACGCGAAGTCCGAGGAGATCAACATCCTCTCCTCAGAAGAGGAGGAGGATGATGAAGAAGAAGAATCCCCCGCCCAGGGCAAGGGGAAGAAGAGGGCGGCCCCTACTCACGCAGGCAAGGCCGCACCCCAGAGGAGGCTGAACCTCCCCGTCCGTTCAGACTCATCGTCCGAACATAGCTTTGTAGTGAAGCCTAGGGATAAGCCCCTAGCCGAAACGTAAGTTGTTCGGGTATATTAATTACTGCACTTTGTTTATTGAACATATTAATACTTTTTAAGTATTTCTCACCTACCGTCCTGGTCGGAGGGGAACTCTCTGCCGTCTGGAGAGACGGAGAGCGACCCGTCAGCCCAAGCTCCATCGCCCGTGGCCCGCGGCGACACCGAAGTGTCCTCCCAGCGTGCGTCTTCTGCTCAAGGAGATGGGGGTGGGGCAGGTGATAAGGTGACCGAGGGTAACACCTCGGATGCCGCTGACCATGGGGAACTAGTCCCCATGGAGACCGAAGATGGGGGGCCCAAACAATCTGGGGCCCTGCCGAATACTGATCCGGAGCCTAGTGTGGCTCAGGAGTCCGAAGACCAGACCCCCAAGGCGGGGGAGGATACAACTGTTCCTACGGCGCCCGATGTCA
Organism: Secale cereale; assembly: GCA_902687465.1. Classification (NCBI taxonomy): domain Eukaryota; kingdom Viridiplantae; phylum Streptophyta; class Magnoliopsida; order Poales; family Poaceae; genus Secale; species Secale cereale. The sequence continues at coordinate 552,014,133 of LR738715.1, read as the reverse complement.
ATCCGAAGGCGCCGGGCCCTCTGGAGGGAGCACTACAAAGTGCTTCCGTCGTGGAGGAGCACCGCACCATAATGGGTGCGGTGATGAAGAAGATTCAGTCCGTCAAAGGCGGGCTGAATGAAGCCTTCAATAACCTGCTAACAGGCTTCGAGGTATGCAGTGTAATGTTCTCTATGGAACTTTATTTACTTTATATGCACATATATAGCCAATAGCCACTGATGCTTTGTGTGATTTTGAACATAACCGGACGAAGTATCCATAATATAGCATATTATAGAGCTAAACTGTATGTTTTTGCATTTGAACATGCTTCACTAGTTGCGGCAACTTCACAAGCTGTAGAAGTTGCCCAACTAAATCGGAAGCTCTCAAAGGCCAACGCGGACCTCGACCGCGTTAACCAGCGTTGGGATGAGATGCAAGGTATGCGGATTTGAAAAATTGAGATGTCAAGAAGACTAATAATTTTAATTGATTTTGAGTATAAACTCTTTGTGATATGTTGTATTCAACAGTTGCCGCCACTGAGCTCGAGGCTCTCAAGGGCAACCTCGCGAAGGCCAAGAAGGAGGCCGAGGCAAGCAAGGCAGCCGCTTAAAAAGCAGTTGCCGATCTAGAGGCCGTAAAGGCCGCGTGCCAAAAGCACGAGGCTCGGGTGGCCGAAGTCAAAATTGAGCTCAACGATGATATTTGCCAATGCGAGGCATTGGAAGAAAAGACTTCGGAACAAGCATCCAAGCTCACTGCGGCAGTCAAGGCTGCCCAGGAGGCGTGAAGCGAGTCGCGCAGTGTCTGTGAGGAAATCAAGCAGGCGCGGAAGATAGCATCTGGTAAGACTTTTCTCTTACAGAGCATCTTTGGAGGGCAGAAGTACCTTGGGCTGACACGGTTATGGAGTTCTCCGGGCGTGTTTGCGGATCTCTCATGGAGCAGTGTTGACACCACCCAATACTTCCGAGCCCAGGAGGAGAACAACACGAAGAAGCTATTCTGGTTGCAGTTCTATGCGCCAAAACATCCGGTGCCCCTCAACGACTAGATGAAGCAGATGTTCGAGTTGCACAACATGGCGGGTTCGACCATGAAGGACTTGATAGTCCGACTGTGGCCCCCTGAGCCAATCCCAAGTAGCTACATCGGATTGGTGAAGCAGCTCATCGAAGCGAGTCTGCGAGTCGACGCGTTGAAGCGTTCGGCCTACATAGAGGGTGTTCGGATGGCCTTCACCCGTGTGAAAATGCACTGGGCGAAGATGAAGGCGCATGACATAGCCACTGCTGGCCCGCGCGAAGGCAAGGAGCACCACAAGCCGGAGAGATACTTTGAGGACGTCATAGAAGGCACCCGCCTTGTAGAAGGCCAATGCTCAAAGGATATTATCTTTGAGTAATTGTATTCGGTTGTGAAGACTTAAGCTTATGAACCGATGTGTATATAATTTTTGCGCTATTATAATGTGAGCGACTTTCACCTCCTGTGCGGCTGTTTATTTAAATCTGAAAGTTTCCAGTCACCGGCTTCAGCCCCCATGTAAATATTACTAGGGTGTTCGGTCATATGCATAAACACTCTTTATCCAACGTCTTGGTCCATGTAGGAGGTGTATGCGGAGTGAACCAGGCAATCAGGCTATGCGGCTTTTTTGCTTTCACTTAGCCATAGGAGTTTGATAAGTGGGACTAAGTACTAGCCCTTGGTGCGTATATGGTGTTTCTGAATTAAGGTATCCATTTGTACGCGGCTGGGCAAAGAACCAACCTTTCGTATAACATCGGGTAGATCTCTATCGATCGTAGTATAACACTAAGTCACCGGATCGCAGACCAGATTCTCGCCTATCTTGACAGTCAGTTTTCGGCTTTCTCTACTCAGGTACTTGACCTGACGAACCAGAAGTACGATTGTAGTAGTTCTCTCTTTACACCCTAGCCGAACAATCGAGAACGTGGCAACCCAACTATTGACCCAAGACATGATTCGAAACTGATGCATATAAAGCAATATCCAGGACGCCGAGCACTCCCTATAGGTGTTCGAACTTTTCAACATATACCGGGCCGAATACAGCCCCTGGTAATTGATATGTCTTCAACGTATCTATAATTTTTGACTGTTCCATGCTATTATATATTCTGTTTTGGATGTTTAATGGGCTTTATTATACACTTTTAATATTATTTTTCGAACTAACCTACTAACCCAAGGCCCAGTGCAAATTGCTGTTTTTTTTGCCTATTTCAGTGTTTCGCAGAAAAGGAATATCAAACGGAGTCCAAACGGAATGAAACCTTCGGGAGAGTTATTTTTGGAATTGTATCTTCACGGAAGACTTGGAGTACACGCGAGGGAACGAGAGAGGCGACCATGAGGGGGCAGGGCGCGCCTAGGGGGGCAAGAGCGCCCCCACCCTCGTGGGCCCCCTCTGGCTCCCCCGGTGCCCTCCTTCCTCCTATATATATCCTTGTACCCTAAAAACATCGAGGCTATAGAAAAAACCCTAATTCCATCGCCGCAACCTTCTGTTCCCGTGAGATCCCATCTTCGGCCTGTCCCGGAGCTCCGTCGGAGGGGGGATCGATCACGGAGTGCTTCTACATCAACACCATAGCCTCACCAATGAGTTGTGAGTAGTTTATCACAGACCTTCGGGTCCATAGTTACTAGCTAGATGGCTTCTTCTCTCTTTTTGGATCTCAATACAAAGTTCTCCTCGATCTTCGAGGAGATCTATTCGATGTAATCTTTTTGCGGTGTGTTTGTCGAGATCCGATGAATTGTGGGTTTATGATCAAGATTATCTATGAACAATATTTGATTCTTTTCTGAAATCTTTTATGTATGATTATAATATCCTTGCAACTCTCTTCGAATTATTTGTTTGGTTTGGCCTACTAGATCTTTAGTACTTGTAATGGGAGAAGTGCTTGGCTTTGGGTTCAATCTTGCGGTGTCCTTTCCCAGTGACAGTAGGGGCAGCAAGCCACGTATTTTATTGTTGCCATCGAGGATAAAAAGATGGGGTTTACATCATATTGCTCGAGTTTATCCCTCTACATCTTGTCATCTTGCTTAAGGCGTTACTCTATTCTTATGAACTTAATACTCTAGATGCATGTTGGGTAGCGGTCGATGTGTGGAGTAATAGTAGTAGATGCAGAATCATTTTGGTCTACTTGTTACGGACGTGATGCCTATATATAATGATCATGCCTAGATATTCTCATAACTATGCGCTTTTCTATCAATTGCTCGACAGTAATTTGTTCACCCACCGTAGAATTCCGCTATCATGAGAGAAGCCACTAGTGAAACCTATGGCCCCGGGTCTATCTTTATCATATTACTTACCTTTAATTTCTGTTTCCGTTGCTTATTTACTTTCTTTACTTTCTGTTCTTATATCAAAATACCAAAAATATTATCCTATCCTATCTATCAGATTTCACTTTTGTAAGTGACCGTGAAGGGATTGACAACCCCTTATCGCGTTGGCTGCAAAGTTCTTATTTGTTTGTGCAGGTGTGAGGGACTCGCGCGTGGTCTCCTACTAGATTGATGCCTTGGTTCTCAAAAACTGAGGGAAATACTTACGCTACTGTGTTGCATCACCCTTTGCTCTTCGAGGGAATACAACGCAAGCTCAAGAAGTAGCAAGAAGAATTTCTGGCGCCGTTGTCGGGGAGATCTATGCAAAAGTCATATACCAAGTACCTATCACAAACCCTTATCCTTCGCATTACATTTTTTTGCCTCTCGTTTTCCTCTCCCCCACTTCACCCTTGCCGTTTTATTCGCCCTTCTTTTTTCGTGTGTTTACCGTCCGCTTGCCTCTTGTTTGCTTGTGTGTTGGTTTGCTTGCTTGTCACTATGGCTCAAGATGATACCAAATTGTGTGACTTTTCCAATACCAACAATAATAATTTTATCAGCACTCCGATTGCTCCTATTATCGATGCTGAATCCTGTGAGATCAATGCTGCTCTGTTGAATCTTTTCATGAAAGATTAATTTTCTGGCCTTCCTAGTGAAGATGCCGCTACCCATCTAAACAACTTTTTTTGATTTGTGTGATATGCAAAAGAAGAGAGATACAGATAATGATATTGTTAAATTGAAGCTATTTCCGTTTTCACTTAAAGATCGTTCTAAAACTTGGTTTTCCTCTTTGCCTAGAAATAGTATTGATTCATGGAATAAGTGGAAAGATGCCTTTATCTCTAAGTATTTTCCTCCCGCTCAGATTATCTCTCTTAGAAACGATATTATGAATTACAAGCAACTAGATCATGAGCATGTTGGACAAGCTTGGGAGAGAATGAAGTTAATGATACGTAATTGCCCAACACATGGTTTGAACTTATGGATGATTATACAAAAAAATTATGCTGGGTTGAATTTTGCTTCTAGAAATCTTTTAGATCCGGCCGCGCG
>LR738715.1:551941999-552009667 GCA_902687465.1 Secale cereale | reverse complement strand
TGGAAATCACTTTAGGAGAAGCTACCAAACTCCTAGATAATATTATGGTTAACTACTCTCAATGGCACACCGAAAGATCTACTAGTAAAAAAGTGCATGCTATTGAAGAGATTAGTGTTTTGAGTAGGAAGATGGATGAACTTATGAAATTATTTGCTGCTAAGAGTGCTTCTTCTGATCCTAATAATATGCCTTTATCCACGTTGATTGAAAATAATAATGAATCTTTTGATGTGAATTTTGTTGGTAGGAATAATATTGGTAACAATGCTTATAGAGGAAACTTTAATCCTAGGCATTTTCCTAGTAATTCCTATAACAATTATGGTAATTCCTACAATAACTCTTATGGAAATTTTAGTAAGATGCCCTCTGATTTTGAATCTAGTGTTAAAGAGTTTAGGAAGTCGCAAATTTCAATGCTTTGCTTGAAGAAAAATTGCTTAAGATTGATGAGTTGGCTAGAACATGGATAGAATTACTCTTGATGTTGATTCCTTGAAACTTAGATCTATTCCACCTAAGCATGATATCAACGAGTCTCTCAAAGCCATGAGAATTTCCACTGAAGAGTGCAAAGAAAGAACCACTAGGATGCGTGCTAAAAAGATTGCTTTATGAAAGCGTGTTCTTCTAATTATCATGAAAATAAAGATGAAGATCAGAAAGTTATTGATGTGTCTCCTATTAGATCCTTGTTTTGTAGTATGAATCTTGATAAAGATGGGACTGTAGATGAGACTACTTTAGTTAAAAGGCGTCCCAATGATTCAGAGTTTTTAGATATTGATGCTAAAATTGTTAAAAGTGGGATTGAAGAGATTAAAACTTTGCATAGCGATGAACCCACTATTTTGGATTTCAAGGGATTCAATTATGATAATTGCTCTTTACTAGATTATATTTCCTTGTTGCAATCCGTGCTAAATTCTCCACATGCTTATAGTCAAAATAAGGCTTTCACCAAACACATAGTTGATGCTTTAATGCAGTCTTATGAAGAAAAACTTGAATTCGAAGTTTTTATCCCTAGAAAGCTTTATGATGAGTGGGAACCTACTATTAAAATTAAAATTAAAGATCATGAACGCTTTGCTTTGTGTGATTTGGGTGCAAGTGTTTCCACAATTCCAAAAGCTTTGTGTGATATGTTAGGTTTCCATGAACTTGATGATTGTTCTTTAAATTTGTATCTTGCGGATTCTATCATTAGGAAACCTATGGGAAGGATTAATGATGTTATTATTGTTTCCAATAAGAATTATGTGCCCGTAGATTTCATTTTTCTTGATATAGATTGCAATCCTTCATGTCCTATTATTCTTGGTAGACCTTTCCTTAGAATGATTGGTGCAATTATTGATATGAAGGAAGGAAATATTAGATTCCAATTTCCCTTAAGGAAAGGCATGGAACACTAATATAAACAAAGAATGAGTTTATGACAGTGCCTTTGAGGGGTGGTTTGTTTTCTTATGCTAACGGAGCTCACGAGATTTTTGGCTAAGTTTTGTGTTGTGAAGTTTTCAAATTTTGAGTATGGCTTTGATGGACTATGGAACAAAGAGTGGCAAGAGCCTAAGCTTGGGGATGCCCAAGGCACCCCAAGGTAAATTTCAAGGACAACCAAAAGCCTAAGCTTGGGGATGCCCCGGGAAGACATCCCCTCTTTCGTCTTCATCTATCGGTAACTTTACTCGAGACTATATTTTTATTCACCACATGATATGTGTTTTGCTTGGAGTGTCATGTATGAGTTCAGTATTTGCTTTTTAGTTTTCCACAATCATCCTTGCTGTACACACATTTTGAGAGAGATAAATATGATTAGAATTTATTAGAATACTCTATGTGCTTCACTTATATCTTTTGAGCTAGATAGTTTTGCTCTAGTGCTTCACTTATATCTTTTAGATCACGGTGGTGGTTTTATTTTGTAGAAATTACTGATCTATCATGATTCACTTATATTATTTTGAGAGTCTTTTAGAATAGCATGGTAATGTGCTTGGGTTATAAAACTAGTCCGAATATGATAGGCATCCAAGATGAGTATAGTAAAAACTTTCATACAAGTGCATTGAATGATAGGAGAAGTTTGATACTTGATGATTGTTTTGAGATATGAGGATGATGATATTAGATTCATGCTAGTGGAGTAATTGTGAATTTGAGAAAAACTTGTGTTAAAGTTTGTGATTCCCGTAGCATGCACGTATGGTGAACCATTATGTGACGAAGTTGGAGCATGATTTATTTATTGAGTGTCATCCTTTGTGTGGAGGTCGGGATCACGCGATGGTTAACTCCTACCAACCCTTCCCCTAGGAGCATGCATTGAATACTTTGTTTTGATAACTCGTAGATTTTTGCAATAAGTATATGAGTTCTTTATGACTAATGTTGAGTCCATGGATTATACGCACTCTCACCCTTCCACCATTGCTAGCCTCTCATGTACCGCACAACTTTCGCCGGTACCATACACCCACCATATACTTTCTTCAAAAGAGCCACTATACCTACCTATCATGGCATTTCCATAGCCATTCCGAGATACAACTTTCCACCGTTTCGTTCATATGACATGCTTCATCATCATTCACATAGAGTCATATTTTGTTCTAGCTTCGAGTTGTAAGTAAATAAAAGTGTGATGATCTTCATTATTAGAGCATTGTCTCGTGTGAGGAAAGGCCAAAAAAAGATATGGCCCCAAAAAAATGGAGAGGGGCTAAATAAAAAAGAGGAGAAAAAGCCCCTCCAAAAAAATAAGAGGAAAGAGAGAAGGGACAATGCTACTATCCTTTTCCACACATGTGCTTCAAAATAGCACCATAATCTTCATGATAGAGAGTCTCTCATTTTGTCACTTTCATATACTAGTGGGAATTTTCATTATAAAACTTGGCTTGTATATTCCAATGATGGGCTTCCTCAAATGCCCTAGGTCTTCATGAGCAAGCAAGTTGGATGCACACCCACTTAGTTTCTTTTGATGAGCTTTCATACACTTATAGCTCTAGTGCATCCGTTGCATGGCAATCCCTACTCACTCACATTGATATCTATTGATGGGCATCTCCATAGCCCATTGATACGCCTAGTTGATGTGAGACTATCTTCCTCTTTTGTCTTCTCCACATAGTGCTATATCCGTGACTCACGCTCATGTATTGCGTGAAAGTTGAAAGGTTTGAAAAAATTGAAGTGTGAAACAATTGCTTAGCTGAAACCGGGGTTGTGCATGATTTAAGCATAGCCAAACTATATGATTTTGTAGGGATAACTTTCTTTGGCCATGTTATTTTGAGAAGACTTGATTGCTTTGTTAGTATGCTTGAAGTATTGTTATTCTTATGTCAATATAGACTTTTATCTTGAATCTTTCGGATCTGAACATTCATGCCACAATAAAGAAAATTATATTGAGAATTATGTTGGTTAGCATTCCACATCAAAAATTCTGTTTTTATCATTTACCTACTTGAGGACGAGCATGAATTAAGCTTGGGGATGCTTGATACGTCTTCAACGTATCAATAATTTTTGATTGTTCCATGCTATTATGTATTCTGTTTTGGATGTTTAATGGGATTTATTATGCACTTTTTGTTGGGGAACGTAACAGAATTCAAAAAAATTCTATGCTTTCACCAAGATCCAACTAAGGAGACATCTAGCAACGAGCAAATAAGAGTGCATCTACATACCGTTATGTAGATCGCGAGCGGAAGCTTTTGAAGAAGCGTGGATGAAGTAGTCGTACTCTTCTCGTTCTTCGTCACCGATGATCTAGCGCCGAACGGACGGCACCTCTGCGTTCAACACACGTCCGGTACAGCAACGTCACCTCCTTCTTGATCCAGCAAGGGGGGAGGAGAGGTCGTCAGAGATCCAGCAGCACGACGGCGTGGTGGTGGATGCAGTGGAGAATCCTGCAGGGCTTCGCCGGCGCCCTGCGTAAGGAGATGGAGGTGTGACGGGAGGGGGAGAGGCGCCAGGAGCAAGGGTGCGGCTGCCCTCTCCCCCCACATATATATAGGGGCCAGGGGGGTGCGCCGGCCCTGCAGATCCCATCTGCAGGGTGGGGCGGCGGCCAGGGGGGGAATTCTTGCCCCCCAAGGCAAGGTGGCGCCCCCTCCCCCCTAGGGTTTCAACCCTAGGCGCATGGGGAGGAGGGCCCATGTGGTGCGCCAGCCCACCAGGGCTGGCCACTTCCCCTTTGCGGCCTAGGGGCCCCACCGAGATGGGTGGCCCCAGCCGGTGGACCCCCGGGACCCCTCCGGTGGTCCCGGGACACTCCCGGTGACCCCCGGAGATCACCCGATGGCCGAAACTGGACTTCATATATATCATTCTTTACCTCCGGACCATTCCGGAACTCCTCGTGACGTCCGGGATCTCATCCGGGACTCCTAACAACTTTTGAGTTTCCACGTGCATGTATCTCTACGACCCTAGCGTTACCAAACCTTAAGTGTGTAGACCCTACGGGTTCGGGAGACACGTAGACATGACCAAGACCACTCTCCGGTCAATAACCAACAGCGGGATATGGATACCCATGTTGGTTCCCATGTGTTCCTCGATGATCTTCATCGGATGAACCACCGTGTCAAGGATTCACTCAATCCCGTATGTTATTCCCTTTGTCCATCGGTACGGTACTTGCCCGAGATTCGATCGTCGGTATTCCCGATACCTTGTTCAATCTCATCATGGAAAGTCTCTTTACTCGTTCCGTAATCCATCATCCCGTGACCAACTCCTTAGTCACCTTGAGCTCATTATGACGATGTCTTACCGAGTGGGCCCAGAGGTACCTCTCCGTCATACGGAGTGACAATATCCCAGTCTCGGTTCGTACCAACTCAACAGACACTTTCGGTGATACCCGATGCGTACCTTTATAGCCACCCAGTTACGTTGTGACGTTTGGCACACCCAAAGTATTCCTACGGTATCCGGGAGTTGTACAACCTCATGGTCTAAGGAATAAATACTTGACACCGAAAAGCTTATGCATTACGAACTATACGATCTCGTGCTATGCTTAGGATTGGGTCATGTCCATCACATCATTCTCCTAATGATGTGATCCCGTTATCACTGACGTCACATGTCCATGATCAGGAAGCCGTGATCATCTGTTGATCAACGAGCTGGTAACTAGAGGCTTACCAGGGACTCATTGTGGTCTACGTATTCACACATGCATCGCTGTTTCCGTACAATACAATTCAAGCATGAATAACAGACGATTATGATGAACAAGGAAATATAATAATAATACTTTTATTATTGCCTCTAGGGCATATTTCCAATAGTCTCCCACTTGCACTAGAGTCAATAATCTAGTTACATTGTGATGAATCTAACACCCATAGAGTTCTGGTGTTGATCATGTTTTGCAACATTCAGATCCGTATGCACTTTACAAATATCTATGTCTCCATCCTGAACATAATTCCGGATGGAGTTGAAACGGCGCTTGATGTGCTTGGTCTTCTTGTGAAACCTGGGCTCCTTGGTAATGGCAATAGCTCCAGTGTTGTCACAGAAGAGAGTCATCGGGCTTGACGCGCTTGGAATGACTCCTAGGTCGGTGATGAACTCCTTCATCCAGACTCCTTCCTGCGCTGCTTCGGAAGCAGCTATGTACTCCGCTTCACATGTAGATGCCGCCACGACGCTTTGCTTGCAACTACACCAGCTGACTGCCCCTCCGTTCAAAATATACACGTATCCGGTTTGAGACTTAGAGTCATCCAGATCTGTGTCGAAGCTAGCATCGACGTAACCCTTTACGACGAGCTCTTCGTCACCTCCATAAACGAGAAACATATCCTTAGTCCTTTTCAGGTACTTTAGGATGTTCTTGACCGCAGTCCAGTGTTCCATACCGGGATCACTTTGGTACCTCCCTACCAAACTTATGGCAAGGTTCACATCAGGTCTGGTACACAGCATGGCATACATGATAGAACCTATGGCCGAGGCATAGGGAATGACACTCATCTTTTCTCTATCTTCTGCCGTGGTCGGCGACTGAGCCTTGCTCAATCTCATACCTTGCAAAACAGGCAGGAACCCTTTCTTGGACTGATCCATATTGAACTTCTTCAATAACTTGTCAAGGTATGTACTTTGTGAAAGACCAATGAGGCGTTTTGATCTATCTCTATAGATTTTGATGCCTAATATGTAAGCAGCTTCTCTAAGGTCCTTCATTGAAAAACTTTTATTCAAGTAGGCCTTTACATTTTCCAAGAATTCTATATCATTTCCCATCAGCAATATGTCATCCACATATAATATGAGAAATGCCATAGAGCTCCCACTCACTTTCTTGTAGATACATGCTTCTCCATAAGTCTGTATAAAGCCAAACGCTTTGATCACATCATTAAAGCGAATATTCCAACTCCGAGATGCTTGCACCAACCCGTAAATCGAGCGCTGGAGCTTGCATACCTTGTTAGCATTCTCTGGATCGACAAAACCTTTCGGCTGCATCATATACAACTCTTCCTTGAGGAAGCCATTAAGGAATGCTGTTTTGACGTCCATTTGCCATATCTCATAATCATAGAATGCGGCAATAGCTAACATGATTCTGACTGAATTCAGCATCGCTACGGGAGAGAAAGTCTCGTCGTAGTCAATCCCTTGAACTTGTCGATAACCCTTAGCGACAAGTTGAGCTTTATAGATGGTCACATTATCATCCGCGGCTGTCTTCTTCTTAAATATCCATTTGTTTTCTATGGCGTGCCTATCATCAGGCAAGTCCACCAAAGTCCAAACTTTGTTTTCATACATGGATTCTATCTCGGATTTCATGGCTCAAAGCCATTTATTGGAATCCGGGCCCGCCATCGCTTCTTCATAGTTCGAAGGTTCACCGTTGTCTAACAACATGATTTTCAGGACAGGGTTGCCGTACCACTCTGGTGCGGAACGTGCCCTCGTGGACCTTCGAAGTTCAGTAGTAACTTGATTTGTTTCTTCATGATCATTATCATCAACTTCCTCCCTTGTCGGTGCAGGCACCTCAGGAACAATTTCCTGCGCTGCGCTACTTTCAGGAGGGGTGACTGTCACCTCATCAAGTTCTACTTTCCTCCCACTCACTTCTTTCGAGAGAAACTCTTTCTCCAGAAAGCATCCATTCTTGGCAACAAAGACTTTGCCTTCGGATCTGTAGTAGAAGGTGTACCCAATCGTTTCCTTTGGGTATCCTATGAAGACGCATTTTTCCGATTTGGGTTCGAGCTTTTCAGGTTGAAGTTTCTTGACATAAGCATCGCAACCCCAAACTTTTAGAAACGACAGCATCGGTTTCTTGCCAAACCAAATTTATACGGAGTCGTCTCAACGGATTTCGACGGAGCCCTATTTAAAGTGAATGCGACAGTCTCTAAAGCATAACCCCAAAAAGATAGCGGTAAATCGGTGAGGGACACAATAGATCGCACCATGTCCAACAGAGTACGATTTCGACGTTCGGACACACCGTTATGTTGAGGTGTTCCGGGCGGTGTCAATTGTGAAACAATTCCACATTTCCTTAGGTGCGTGCCAAATTCATGACTTAAATATTCACCCCCACGATCTGATCATAAGAACTTTATTTTTCTGTCACGTTGATTCTCAACCTCATTCTGAAATTCCTTGAACTTTTCAAAGGTCTCAGACTTGTGTTTCATCAAATAGATATACCCATATCTACTCAAGTCATCTGTGAGGGCGAGAACATAACGATAGCCTCCACGAGCCTCAACACTCATTGGACCGCACACATCGGTATGTATGATTTCCAACAAGTTGGTTGCTCGCTCCATGGTTCCGGAGAACGGAGTCTTGGTCATCTTGCCCAAGAGGCATGGTTCGCACGTGTCAAATGATTCATAATCAAGAGACTCTAGAAGTCCATCTGAATGGAGCTTCTTCATACGTTTGACACCAATATGACCAAGGCGGCAGTGCCACAAGTATGTGGGACTATTATTATCAACTTTACATCTTTTGGCATCTACACTATGAATATGTGTATAATCTCGTTCGAGATTCATCAAAAATAAACCATTGACCAGCGGGGCATGACCATAAAACATATCTCTCAAATAAATAGAACAACCATTATTCTCCGATTTGAAAGAGTAGCCATCTCGCATAAGACGAGATCCATATACAATGTTCATGCTCAAAGCTGGTACTAAATAACAATTATTAAGGTTTAAAACTAATCCCGAGGGTAGATGTAGAGGCAGCGTGCCGACGGCGATCACATCGACCTTGGAACCATTCCCGACGCGCATCGTCACCTCATCCTTCGCCAGTCTCCGCTTATTCCGCAGCTCCTGTTTTGAGTTACAAATGTGAGCAACCGCAGCGGTATCAAATACCCAGGAGCTACTACGAGCGCTGGTAAGGTACACATCAATAACATGTATATCACATATACCTTTGACGTTGCCGGCCTTCTTGTCTGCTAAGTATTTGGGGCAGTTCCGCTTCTAGTGACCCGTTCCCTTGCAATAAAAGCACTCTATCTCAGGCTTGGGTCCATGCTTTGGCTTCTTCCCGGCACCAGGCTTACCGGGCGGGGCAACTCCCTTGCCGTCCTTCTTGAAGTTCTTCTTACCCTTGCCTTTCTTGAACTTAGTGGTTTTATTGACCATCAACACTTGATGTTCTTTCTTGATGTCCACCTCCGCTGATTTCAGCATTGAATACACCTCGGGAATGGACTTCTCCATCCCCTGCATATTGAAGTTCAACACGAAGGTCTTGAAGCTTGGTGGGAGCGACTGGAGGATTCTGTCAACGACCGCTTCATCTGGGAGATTCATTCCCAGCTGAGACAAGCGGTTGTGCAATCCAGAAATCTTGAGGATGTGCTCACTGAAAGAACTCTTTTCCTCCATCTTACAGCTGTAGAATGCGTCGGATACGTCATATCTCTCGACTCGGGCATGAGCTTGGAAAACCATTTTCAGCTCTTCGAACATCTCATATGCTCCGTGGTTCTCAAAACATTTTTGGAGCCCCGACTCTAAGCTGTAAAGCATGCCGCACTGAACCAAGGAGTAATCATCACTACGCGACTGCCAGACGTTCAAAACATCTTGGGTCGCATCGGGACCGGGTGCATCACCTAGCGGTGCTTCAAGGACATATGATCTCTTGGCAGCTATGAGGATAATCCTCCGGTTACGGACCCAATCCGTATAGTTGCTACCATCGTCTTTCAGCTTGGTTTTCTCTAGGAACGCGTTGAAGTTGAGGGAAACTTGAGCATGGGCCATTTGATCTACAAGAGATATTGTAAAGAATTTAGACTAAGTTCATGATAATTAAGTTCATCTTAATCAAATTTTAATGAACTCCCACTCAGAATGACATCTCTCTAGTCATCTAAGTGATACACGATCCGAATCGACTAGCCCGTGTCCGATCATCACGTGAGACGGACTAGTCATCAACGGTGAACATCTTCATGTTGACCGTATCTTCTATACGACTCGTGTTCGACCTTTCGGTCTTCCGTGTTCCGAGGCCATGTCTGTACATGCTAGGCTCGTCAAGTGAACCCTAAGTGTATTGCGTGTGTAAATCTAGCCTACACCCGTTGTATGCGAATGTTAGAACCTATCACACCCGATCATCATGTGGTGCTTCGGAACAACGAACTTTAGCAACGGTGCACAGTTAGGGGGAACACAATTCTTGAAATTTTAGTGAGAGATCATCTTATTTACTACCGTCGTTCTAAGTAAACAAGATGCATAAACATGATAAACATCACATGCAATCAATTAAAGTGACATGATATGGCCAATATCATCTTGCTCCTTGGATCTTCATCTTCGGGGCACTATGTTCATCTTGTCACCGGCTCGACACCATGATCTCCATCATCATGATCTTCATCATCGTGTCTTGAAGAAGTCGTCACACCAACTATTACTTCTACTACTATGGCTAACGTTTAGCAATAAAGTAAAGTAATTACATGGCGTTTATTCAGTGACACGCAGGTCATACAATAATTAAGACAACTCCTATGGCTCCTGCCGGTTGTCAAGGTGATCGACATGCAAGTCGTGATTCCCTATTACAAGAACATGATCAATCTCATACATCACATATATCATTCATCACATCTTCTTTTGGCCATACCACGTCACATAGCACATGCTGCAAAAACAAGTTAGACGTCCTCTAATTGTTGTTGCAAGTTTTTACGTGGCTTCTATAGGATTTCTAGCAAGAACATTTCTTACCTACGCCAAAACACAACGTGATTTGTCAATTTCTATTTACCCTTCATAAGGACCCTGTTCATCGAATTCGATCCGACTAAAGTAGGAGAGACAGACACCCGCCAGCCACCTTATGCATCTAGTGCATGTCTGTCGGTGGAACCAGTCTCACGTAAGCGTACGTGTAAAGTCGGTCCGGGCCGCTTCATCCCACAATACCGCCGAATCAAGATTGACTAGTAACGGCAAGAAAGTTGAACAAACTCAAACGCCCACAACTGCTTTGTGTTCTACTCGTGCAAGATGCTACGCATAAGACCTGGCTCTGATACCACTGTTGGGGAACGTAGCAGAATTCAAAAAATTTCTATGCTTTCACCAAGATCCAACTAAGGAGACATCTAGCAACGAGCAAATAAGAGTGCATCTACATACCGTTATGTAGATCGCGAGCGGAAGCTTTCGAAGAAGCGTGGATGAAGTAGTCGTACTCTTCTCGTTCTTCGTCACCGATGATCTAGCGCCGAACGGACGGCACCTCCGCGTTCAACACACGTCCGGTACAGCAATGTCACCTCCTTCTTGATCCAGCAAGGGGGGAGGAGAGGTCGTCAGAGATCCAGCAGCACGACGGCGTGGTGGTGGATGCAGTGGAGAATCCTGCAGGGCTTCGCCGGCGCCCTGCGTAAGGAGATGGAGGTGTGACGGGAGGGGGAGAGGCGCCAGGGGAAAGGGTGCGGCTGCCCTCTCCCCCCCACATATATATAGGGGGCCAGGGGGGGTGCGCCGGCCCTATAGATCCCATCTGCAGGGTGGGGCGGCGACCAGGGGGGAAATCTTGCCCCCCAAAGCAAGGTGGCGCCCCCTCCCCCCTAGGGTTTCAACCCTAGGCGCATGGGGAGGAGGGACCATGTGGTGCGCCAGCCCACCAGGGCTGGCCACTTCCCCTTTGCGGCCTAGGGGCCCCACCGGGATGGGTGGCCCCACCCGGTGGACCCCCGGGACCCCTCCGGTGGTCCCGGGACACTCCCGGTGACCCCCGGAGATCACCCGATGGCCGAAACTGGACTTCCTATATATCATTCTTTACCTCCGGACCATTCCGGAACTCCTCGTTACGTCCGAGATCTCATCCGGGACTCCGAACTACTTTCGAGTTTCCACGTGCATGTATCTCTACGACCCTAGCGTTACCGAACCTTAAGTGTGTAGACCCTACGGGTTCGGGAGACACGTAGACATGACCGAGACCACTCTTCGGTCAATAACCAACAGCGGGATCTGGATACCCATGTTGGTTCCCACGTGTTCCTCGATGATCTTCATCGGATGAACCACCGTGTCAAGGATTCACTCAATCCAGTATGTTATCCCTTTGTCCATCGGTACGGTACTTGCCCGAGATTCGATCGTCGGTATTCCCGATACCTTGTTCAATCTCGTCATGGCAAGTCTCTTTACTCGTTCCGTAATCCATCATCCCGTGACCAACTCCTTAGTCACCTTGAGCTCATTATGATGATGTCTTACCGAGTGGGCCCAGAGGTACCTCTCCGTCATACGGAGTGACAATATCCCAGTCTCGGTTCGTACCAACTCAGCAGACACTTTCGGTGATACCCGATGCGTACCTTTATAGCCACCCAGTTACGTTGTGACGTTTGGCACACCCAAAGTATTCCTACGGTATCCGGGAGTTGTACAACCTCATGGTCTAAGGAATAAATACTTGACACCGAAAAGCTTATGCATTACGAACTATACGATCTCGTGCTATGCTTAGGATTGGGTCATGTCCATCACATCATTCTCCTAATGATGTGGTCCCGTTATCACTGACATCACATGTCCATGATCAGGAAACCGTGATCATCTGTTGATCAACGAGCTGGTAACTAGAGGCTTACCAGGGACTCATTGTGGTCTACGTATTCACACATGTATCGTTGTTTCCGTACAATACAATTCAAGCATGAATAACAGACGATTATCATGAACAAGGAAATATAATAATAATACTTTTATTATTGCCTCTAGGGCATATTTCCAACACTTTTATATTATTTTTGGGACTAACCTACTAACCCAAGGCCAAGTGCAAATTGCTGTTTTTGCCTATTTCAGTGTTTTGCAGAAAAGGAATATCAAACGGAGTCCAAACGGAATGAAACCTGCTCAATTCGTGGTGGCCGGAAGATATCTACGGAGCTAAATTCGACGATAGGCGTCTGATCAAGCTCGAAGGACGCAGATTGAACCTGTAGCCGGAGACGAGTCCAAAGTTCCAGTAACACAGATCCCGCTCAAGGTTGGGTCTATGTGCGGCTCCAGCGCCGCTGAGTCTGCGCTTCCGTGGAGGGGTTGAGCTTCCCATCCTCAGGTGACGCGATCTGCTCCGGATATAGGGCTAGAGCAGTTACATGTGCTATCCCCTGGATGTGGTCCGATGATAGATTTAGGTCATGTTCATCGTGGTGGCAGGAAGCGGTCACCATGGGCTCGAATCCGTCGAAGATCAAATCTCCGCAGATATCAGCAACGTAGTTCAAGCTTCCAAACCTGACCTGATGGCCAGGGGCATAGCTCTCAACCTGCTCGAGGTGGCCTTCTGTGTTGGCATGGAGCGTGAAGCCTTTGAACACAAAAAATAGGCCGGGAGGGAAGATTTCCCCATCGGTGGTGTTGTCGTTGTTGACGAAGCGATCCATCGGTCCTTTGGTCGACGACGTACTGGAACTCACAATGAAAGCACCAATGTTGGTGTCAAAACCGGTGGATCTCGGGTAGGGGGTCCCGAACTATCCGTCTGAGGATCGATGGTAACAGGAGACTGGGGACCCGATGTTTACCCAGGTTCGGGCCCTCTCGATCGAGGTAATACCCTACTTCCTGCATGATTGACTTGATGAATATGGGTTACAAGAGTTGATCTACGTTGAGATCGTAATGGCTAAACCCTAAAAGTCTAGCCTATGTGATATGATTCTGTTGTTGTTCAGCCTCTATGGACTAAACCCTCCAGTTTATATATGCACCGGAGGGCCCTAGGGTTTGTACATGACCATCTTGAGAGGAAGGAAAGATTACACCCAAACCTAAAACCTGCCATTATACGCAGACATGAGTCCTATCTGGATATGAGAGACGATCTTCAGTGATGTACTTCACGGTCCACCAGTCCGGCCCACAACGAGTTATCCCTCTACATCATGTCATCTTGCTTAAGGCGTTACTCTGTTCTTATGAACTTAATACTCTAGATGCATGCTGGATAGCGGTCGATGTGTGGAGTAATAGTAGTAGACGCGGAATCATTTTGGTCTACTTGTCTCAGACGTGATGCCTATATATAATGATCATGCCTAGGTAGTCTCATAATTATTCGCTTTTCTATCAATTGCTCGATAGTAATTTGTTTACCCGCCGTAGAATATCGCTATGATGAGAGAAGCCACTAGAGAAAACTATGTCCCCCGGGTCTATTCTCAACATATCAATCTACAATTTACTTTACTTTTCCGCTTTTACTTTCTGTTATTATATCCAAAAATACCAAAAATATCAAACTATCATCTCTATCAGATCTCACTTTCGTAAGTGACCGTAAAGGGATTGACAACCCCTTATCGCGTTGGCTGCGAAGTACTTATTTGTTTGTGCAGGTGCGAGGGACTCGCGCGTGGTCTCCTACTGGATTGATACCTTGGTTCTCAAAACTGAGGAAAATACTTACGCTACCGTGCTGCATCACCCTTTCCTCTTCGAGGGAATACAATGCAAGCTCGAGAAGTAGCAACCCATATCTGCTCAAATGATGAGCGAAGGTCAGAAAATAACGATACCCGTCGCAAGCCTCAACACTCATCGGTCCGCATACATCAGTATGTATGATTTCCAACAAGTCAGTTGCTTCCTCCATTGTTCCGGAGAACGGATTTTTAGTCATCCTGCCCATGAGTCATGGTTCTCAAGCACCAAGTGATTCATAATCAAGTGATTCCAAAAGTCCATCAGCATGGAGTTTCTTCATGCGCTTTACACCAATATGACCTAAACGGCAGTGCCACAAATAAGTTGCATTATCATGATCAACTCTACATCTTTTGGCTTGAATTTTATGAATATGTGTATTTACTACGATCGAGATTCAATAAACCATTCACCTTGGGTGTATGACCATAGAAGGTTTTATTCATGTAAATAGAATAACAATTATTCTTTCACTTATGATGAATAATCGTATTGCAATAATCATGATCCAATATTGTTCATGCTCAACGCAAACACCTAATAACTTTTTTTTAGGTTTAACACTAATCCCGAAAGTACAGAGAGTGTGCGATGATGATCATATCAATATTGGAACTACTTCCAACATACATCGTCACCTCACCCTCAACTACTCTCCATTTATTCCGCAACTCCTGTTTCGAGTTACTAATCTTAGCAACCGAACAAGTATCAAAATACCCAGGGGTTACTATGAACACTAGTGAGGTACACATTATCAATATGTATATCAAGTATACCTATGTTCACTTCGCCATCCTTCTTATCCACCATATATTCGGGGAACTTCCGCTTCCAGTGACCATTTTCTTTGCAATTTAGAAGCACTCAGTTTCTGGCTTAGGTCCAGCTTTGGGCTTCTTCACGGGAGTGACAACTTGCTTGCCATTCTTCTTGAAGTTCCCTTTCTTCCCCTTGCCCTTCTCTTGAACCTAGTGGTCTTGTTAACCATCAACAATTGATGCTCTTTCTTGATTTCTACCTTTGTTGATTTCAGCATCACGAAGAGCTCGGGAATCGTTTTCGTCATCCCTTGCATATTATAGTTCATCACGAAGTTCTAGTAACTTGGTCATAGTGACTAGAGAACTCTGTCAATCACTATCTTATCAGGAAGATTAACTCCCACTTGATTCAAGCGATTGTAGTACTCACACATTCTGAGATTTTCTCATTGGTTGAGCTATTCTCCTCCATCTTGTAGGCAAAGTACTTGTCAGAGGTCTCATACCTCTCGACATGGGTATGAGTCTGAAATACTATTTTCAATTCTTGGAACATCTCATATGCTCCGTGAAGGTCAAAACATTTTTGAAGTCCCGGTTATAAGCCATAAAGCATGGCGTACTAAACTATCAAGTGGTCATCATACCAAGCTTGTCAAACGTTCATAACGTCTACATCTGTTCCTGCAATAGGTTTCTCACCTAGCGCTACATCAATGACATAATACTTCTGTGCAGCAATGAGGATAATCCTCAGATCATGGACCTTAGTCCGCATCATTGCCACTAACATCTTTCAACTTAGTTTTCTCTAGGAACATATCAAAAACATAGGGGAGCTATAACACGAGCTATTGATCTACAACATAAATTGCAAATACTATCAGGATTAATTTCATGATAAATTAAAGTTCAGTTAATCATATTACTTAATAACTCCCATTTATATAGACATCCCTCTAGTCATCTAAATGATCACGTGATCCATATCAACTAAACCATGTCTGATCATCATGTGAGATGGAGTAGTTTTCAACGGTGAACATCTTATATTGATCATATCTACTATATGATTCATGCTCGACCTTTCGGTCCCCAGTGTTCCGAGGCCATGTCTGTACATGCTAGGCTCATCAAGTTTAACCCGAGTATTCTGCATGTGCAAAACTGCCTTCACCTGTTGTATTTGAACGTAGAGCTTATCACACCCGATCATCACGTGGTGTCTCGGCACGACAAACTTTCACAACGGTCCATACTCAGGGAGAAAACTTGTACCTTGAAATTTTGTAAGGGATCATCTAATAATGCTACCGCCATACTAAGCAAAATAAGAAGCATAATAAGATAAACATCACATGCAATCAAAATATGTGACATGACATGGCCATCATCATCTTGTGCTTTTGATCTCCATCTCCAAAGCATCGTCATGATCTCCATCGTCATCGGCTTGACACCATGATCTTCATCGTAGCATCGTGGTCGTCTCGCCAACTATTTCTACTACTACTATCACTAACTCATAGTGATGAAGTAAAGCAATTACATGGCTTTCACAATTCATACAATAAAGAGACAACCATAAGGCTCTTGCCGGTTGCCGATAATTTAAAAAACATGATCATCTCATACAATAACGTATAACTCATCACGTCTTGAACATATCACATCACAACATGCCCTGCAAAAACAAGTTAGACGTCCTCTACTTTGTTGTTGCAAGTTTTACGTGGCTGCTACGGGCTTAGCAAGAACCGTTCTTACCTACGCATACAAAACCACAACGATTTTTCGTCAAGTGTGCTGTTTTAACCTTTACAAGGACCGGGCGTAGTCACACTCGATTCAACTAAAGTGAGAGAGACAGACACCCGCCGGTAACCTTTAAGCAAGGAGTGCTCGTAATGGTGAAACCTGTCTCGCGTAAGCGTACGCGTAATGTCGGTCCGGGCCGCTTCATCTCACAATACCGCCGAATCAACGTATGACATGCTGGTAAGCAGTATGACTATTATCACCTCCAACTCATTGTGTTCTACTTGTGCATATCATCTACGCATAGACCTGGCTAATGGTGCCACTGTTGGGAACATAGTATTTCGGAAAATTTACCTACGATCACGCAAGATCTATCTAGGAGAAGCATAGCAATGAGCGGGAGAGTGTGTCCACATACCCTCGTAGACCAAAAGCGGAAGTGTTTAGTAACACGGTTGATGTAGTTGAACGTCTTTGTGATCCAACCGATCCAAGCACCGAAAGTACAGCACCTCCGCGTTCAGCTCGATGACGTCTCACAAACTCTTGATCCAGTTGAGTGTCACAGGAGAGTTTCGTCAGCACGATGGTGTGGTGATGGTGATGATGAAGTTACCGGCGCAGGGCTTCGCCTAAGCACTGCAACGATATGACCGAGGTGTGTAACTGTGGAGGGGGGCACCGCACACGGCTTGCAAATCAACTTGTGTTTCTTTGGGGTGCCCCTCCCCACGTATATAAAGGAGGGAGGGAGGAAGAGGCCGGCCAAGGGAGGAGGTGCGCCAAGGGAGGGGCAATCTTACTCCAAGTAGGATTGGCCCTCCTTTCCTATTCTTACTAGGAGAGGGAGGGAAAGAGGAGAGGAGAAGAAGGAAAGAGGAGATGACAAGAAGGAAAGAGGGGCCCCGGCCCCCTAGCCCCAAACCAATTAGGTTTTGGCCTAGGGGGCACGCCCTATACTTCCCTTGAAGGAAATATGCCCTAGAGGCAATAATAAAGTTGTTATTTATATTTCCTTATATCATGATAAATGTTTATTATTCATGCTAGAATTGTATTAACCGGAAACTTAGTACATGTGTGAATACATAGACAAAACAGAGTGTCCCTAGTATGCCTCTACTAGACTAGCTCATTGATCAAAGATGGTTATGTTTCCTAACCATAGACATGAGTTGTCATTTGATCAACGGGATCACATCATTAGGAGAATGATGTGATGGACAAGACCCATCCGTTAGCTTAGCACTATGATCGTTTAGTTTTACTGCTATTGCTTTCTTCATGACTTATACATGTTCCTATGACTATGAGATTATGCAACTCCCGAATACCGTAGGAACACCTTGTGTGCTATCAAACGTCACAACGTAACTGGGTGATCATAAAGATGCTCTACAGGTGTCTCCGAAAGTGTTCGTGGTGTTGGCATAGATCAAGACTAGGATTTGTCACTCCGAGTGTCGGAGAGGTATCTCTGGGCCCTCTCGGTAATGCACATCATAATAAGCCTTGCAAGCAAAAGACTAATGAGTTAGTCACGAGATGATGTATTACGGAACGAGTAAAGAGACTTGTCGGTAATGAGATTGAACAAGGTATAGAGATACCGACGATCGAATCTCGGGCAAGTAACATACCAATGACAAAAGGAACAACGTATGTTGTTATGCGGTTTGACCGATAAAGATCTTCGTAGAATATGTAGGAGCGAATATGAGCATCCATGTTCCGCTATTGGTTATTGACCGGAGATGAGTCTCGGTCATGTCTACATAGTTCTCGAACCCGTAGGGTCCGCACGCTTAACGTTTGATGACAATCGGTATTATGAGTTTATGAGTTTTGATGTACCGAAGGAGTTCGGAGTCCCGGATGAGACCGGGGACATGACGAGGAGTCTCGAAATGGTCGAGACGTAAAGATAGATATATTGGACGACTATATTCGGACATCGGAAAGGTTCCGAGTAATTCGAGTATTTTTCGGAGTATATGGGCCTTATTGGGCCATACGGGAATAGAGGAGAGAGGCCAAAAAGGAAGGAGGCGCGCGCCTCCCCTCTGGTCCGAATTGGACAAGGGGTGCAGCCCCCTTTTCCTTCTCCGTCTCCACCTCTTTCCTTCTCTCCTACTCCGGAAAGGAAAGGGGAATCGTACTAGGACTTGGGAGTCCTAGTAGGACTCCCCACACTTGGCGCGCCCCCTCTAGGGCCGGCCTCTCCCTTGCTCCTTTATATACGAGGGCAGGGGGGCACCCTAGGACACACAAGTTGAATTGTTCCAGCCGTGTGCGGTGCCCTCCTCCACAGAAACACACCTCGGTCATACCATCGCAGTGCTTAGACGAAGCCCTGCGCCGGTGAATACATCATATCCGTCACCACGCCGTCGTGCTGACGAAACTCTCCCGTGAAGCTCAACTGGATCAAGAGCTCGTGGGACGTCATCAAGCTGAACGTGTGCTGAACGCGGAGGTGCCGTACGTTCGGTGCTTGATCGGCTGAATCGCGAAGAAGTTCGACTACATCAACCGCGTCACTTGACGCTTTCGCTTCAGGTCTACGAGGGTACGTAGACACACTCTTCCCTCTCGTTGCTATGCATCTGGTAGATATATCTTGCATGATCGTAGGAAAATTTTAAAATAGTACGTTCCCCAACAGTGGCATCATGAGCCAGGTCTATGCGTAGATGATATGCACGAGTAGAACACATTGAGTTGTGGGCGATACTAGTCATACTTCTTACCGGCATGTCATACTTTGCTTCGGCGGTATTGTGAGATGAAGCGGCCCGGACCGACATTACGCGTACGCTTACGCGAGTCTGGTTTCACCGTTATGAGCACTCGTTGTTTAAAGGTGACTGGTGGGTGTCTGTCTCTCTCACTTTAGCTGAATCAAGTGTGGCTACGCCCGGTCCTTGTGAAGGTTAAAACAACACATACTTGACGAAACATCGTTGTGGTTTTGTATGCGTAGGTAAGAACGGTTCTTGCTAAGCCCATAGTAGCCACGTAAAACTTGCAACAACAAAGTAGAGGACGTCTAACTTGTTTTTGCAGGGCATGTTGTGATGTGATATGGTCAAGACATGATGAGTTATACGGTTTTGTATGAGATGATCATGTTTTGTAATGTTATCGGCAACTGGCAGGAGCCATATGGTTGTCGCTTTATTGTATGAAATGCAATCGCCATGTAATTGCTTTACTTTATCACTAAGCGGTAGCGATAGTCGTAGAAGCAATAGTTGGCAAGACGACAACGATGCTACGATGGAGATCAAGGTGTCACGCCGGTGACGAAGGTGATCATGACGGTGCTTTGGAGATGGAGATCAAAAGCACAAGATGATGATGGCCATATCATGTCACATATTTTGATTTGCATGCGATGTTTATCTTATTATGCTTCTTGTTTTGCTTAGAACGACGGTAGCATTATAAGAAGATCCCTCACTAAATTTCAAGGTGTAAGTGTTCTCCCAGAGTATGCACCGTTGCGAAAGTTTGTCGTGCCGAGACACCACGTGATGATCGGGTGTGATAAGCTCTACGTTCAAATACAACGGGTGTAAGCCAGTTTTGCACACGCGGAATACTCGGGTTAAACTTGACGAGCCTAGCATATGCAGATATGGCCTCAAAACACTGGAGACCGAAAGTTCGAGCGTGAATCATATAGTAGATATGATCAACATAAGATGTTCACCATTGAAACTACTCCATCTAACGTGATGATCGGACATGGTTTAGTTGATTTGGATCACGTGATCATTTAGATGACTAGAGGGATGTCTATCTAAGTGGGAGTTCTTAAGTAATATGATTAAATTGAACTTTAATTTATCATGAACTTAGTCCTCGTAGTATTAACATATCTATGTTGTAGATCAATAGCTCGCGATGTTGCTCCCCGTTTATTTTTTATATGTTCCTAGAGAAAACTAAGTTGAAAGATGTTAGTAGCAATGATGCGGAATTGTTCCGTGATATGAGGATTATCCTCATTGCTGCACAGAGAATTATGTCCTTGATGCACCGCTAGGTGACATACCTATTGCAGGAGCAGATGTAGACGTTATGAACGTTTTGACAAAAGCTCGGTATGATGCCTACTTGATAGTTTAAGTGCACCATGCTTTATGGCTTAGAACCGGGACTTCAAAAACGTTTTGAACGCCATGGAGCATATAAGATGTTCCAAGAGTTGAAATTAGTATTTCATACTCATGCCCGTGTCGAGAGGTATAAGACTTCTGACAGTACTTTGCCTACAAGATGGAGGAGAATAGCTCAACCAGTGAGCATGTGCTCAGATTGTCTGGGTACTACAATTACTTGAATCAAGTGGGAGTTAATCTTCCAGATAAGATAGTAATTGACAAAGTTCTCTAGTCACTATCACCAAGTTAGTAGAACTTCGTGATGAACTATAATATGCAAGGGATGACGGAAGGAATTCCCGAGCTCTTCGCGATGCTGAAGTCGGCGAAGGTAGAAATCATGAAAAAGCATCAAGTGTTGATGGTTAACAAGACCACTTGTTTCAAGTAAAGGGCAAAGGGATAGAAGGGGAACTTCAAGAAGAATGACAAGGAAGTTGTCACTCCCATGAAGAAACCCAAAGCTAAAACTCAAGCCTGAAACTAAGTGCTTCTACTTCAAAGGAAATGGTCACTGGAAGTGAAACTGCCCTAGATACTTGGCGGATAAGAAGGATGGCAAAGTGAACAAAGGTATATTTTGATATACAGATTATTGATGTGTACTTTACTAGTGTTCATAGCAACCCCTGGGTATTTGATATCGGTTCAGTTGCTAAAATTAGTAACTCGTAATGAGAATTGCAGAATGAACAAAGACTAGTTAAAGGTGAAGTGACGATGTGTGTTGGAAGTGGTTCCAAGATTGATATGATCATCATCGCACACTCCCTGTACTTTCGGGATTAGTGTAAAACCTAAATAAATGTTATTTGGCATTTGCGTTGACCATGAATATGATTTGATCATATTTGTTGCAATACGGTTATTCATATAAAGTCATAGAATAATTGTTATTCTGTTTACATGAATAAAACCTTCGATGGTCATACACCCAATGAAAATAGTTTTGTTGGATCTCGATCGTGGTGATACACATATTCATAATATTGAAGCCAAAAGATGCAAGGTTAATAATGATAGTGCAACTTATTTGTGGCACTGCCGTTTAGGTCATAATGGTGTAAAGCGCATGAAGAAACTCCATAGTGATGGACTTTTGGAATCACTTGATTATGAATCACTTGGTGCTTGCGAACCATGCCTCATGGGAAAGATGACTAAAACTCCGTTCTCCGGAACAATGGAGCGAGCAACAGATTTATTGGATATCATACATACAGATGTACGTGGACCAATGAGTGTTGAAGCTCGCGGCGGGTATCGTTATTTTCTGACCTTCACTGATGATTTGAGCAGATATGGGTATATCTACTTAATGAAGCACAAGTCTGAAACATTTGAAAAGTTCAAAGGATTTCATAGTGAAGTGGAGAATCGTCGTAACAAGAAAATAAGAGTTTCTACGACATGATCGTAGAGGTAAAATATTTGAGTTAGCGAGTTTGGCCTTCAGTAAAAACAATGTGAAATAGTTTCACTACTCACGCCACCTGGAACACCACAGTGTAATGGTGTGTCCGAACGTCATAACCGTACTTTATTAGATATGGTGCGATCGATGATGTCTCTTACCGATCTACCACTATCACTTTTGGGGTTATGCATTAGAGACAGCTACATTCACGTTAAATAGGGCACCATCTAAATCCGTGGAGATGACACCGTATGAACTGTGGTTTGACGAGAAACCTAAGCTGTCATTTCTTTAAGTTTGGGACTGCGATGCTTATGTGAAAAAGTTTCAACATGATAAGCTCGAACCCAAATCGGAGAAGTAAATCTTCATAGGATACGCAAAAGAAACTGTTGGGTACACCTTCTATCACAGATCCGAAGGCAAGGTCTTTGTTGCTAAG
This sequence comes from Secale cereale, assembly GCA_902687465.1. Classification (NCBI taxonomy): domain Eukaryota; kingdom Viridiplantae; phylum Streptophyta; class Magnoliopsida; order Poales; family Poaceae; genus Secale; species Secale cereale. Next base: position 551,987,093 of record LR738715.1, on the reverse strand, counting down.
AGTGGATCCTTTCTAGAGAAGGAGTTTCTCTCGAAAGAAGTGAGTGGGAGGAAAGTAGAACTTGATGAGGTAATTGTACCTTCTCCCGAATTGGAAAGTGGAACATCACAGAAACTAGTTCCAGTGATTCCTACACCAATTAGTGAGGAAGCTAATGATGATGATCATGAAACTTCAGATCAAGTTTCTGCTGAACTTCGTAGATCAACCAGAGTTCGTTCCGCATCAGAGTGGTACGGCAACCCGGTTCTGGAAGTCATGTTACTGGACCATGATGAACCTACGAACTATGAGGAAGCGATGATGAGCCCAGATTCTGCAAAATGGCTTGAGGCCATGAAATCTGAGATGGGATCCATGTATGAGAACAAAGTGTGGACTTTGGTTGACTTGCCCGATGATCGGCAAGCCATCAAAAATAAATGGATCTTCAAGAGGAAGACTGACGCTGACGGTAATGTTACTGTTCACAAAGCTCGACTTGTTGCGAAAGTTTTTCAACAAGTTCAAGGAGTTTACTGTGATGAGACTTTCTCACTCGTAGCGATGCTTAAGTCTGTCTGAATCATGTTAGAAATTGCCGCATTTTATGAAATCTGGCAAATGGATAACAAAACTGCATTCTTTAATGGATTTATTAAAGAAGACTTGTATATGATGCAACCAGAAGGTTTTGTCAATCCTAAAGGTGCTAACAAAATGTGCAAGCTCCAGCGATCCATCTATGGACTGGTGCAAGCATCTCGGAGTTGGAATATATGCTTTGATAAGTTGATCAAAGCATATAGATTTATACAGACTTGCGGTGAAGCCTGTATTTACAAGAAGTGAGTGGGAGCACTACAACCTTTCAGATAAGTATATGTGAATGACATATTGTCGATCAGAAATGATGTAGAATTTTCTGGAAAGCATAAAAGGAGTGTTTGAAAGGAATTTTTCAAAAAAGACCTTGGTGAAGCTGCTTACATATTGGGCATCAAGATCTATAGAGATAGATCAAGACGCTTGATAAGACTTTCGATAAGTACATACCTTGATAAGATTTTGAAGTAGTTCAAAATGGACCAGTCAAAGAAGGAGTTCTTGCCTGACTTGTAAGGTGTGAAGTTGAGTAAGACTCAAAGCCAGACCACGGCAGAAAAATATAGAGAGAATGAAAGTCATTCCCTATGCCTCAGCCATAGGTTCTATAAAGTATGCCATGCTGTGTACCAAACATGTTGTGTACCTTGCCATGAGTTTGTCAAGGGGGTACAATAGTGATCCAGGAGTAGATCACTGTACAGCGGTCAAAATTATCCTTAGTAAATGGATGACTAAGGAAATGTTTCTCGATTATGGAGGTGATAAAGAGTTCGTCGTAAAGGGTTACGCCGATGCAAGCTTTGACACTAAATCCAGATGACTCTAAGTATCAATCTGGATGCGTATTGAAAGTGGGAGCAATTAGCTAGAGTAGCTCCATGCAGAGCATTGTAGACATAGAAATTTGCGAAATACATACGGATCTGAATGTGACAGACCCGTTGACTAAACTTCTCTCACAAGCAAAACATGATCACACCTTATTACTCTTGGGTATTAATCACATAGCGATGTGAACTAGATTATTGACTCTAGTAAACCCTTTGGGTGTTGGTCACATGGCGATGTGAACTATGGGTGTTATTCATATAACAATGTGAACTATCGGTATTAAATCACATGGCGATGTGAGCTAGATTATTGACTCTAGTGCAAGTGGGAGACTGAAGGAAATATGCCCTAGAGGCAATAATAAAGTTGTTATTTATATTTCCTTATATCATGATAAATGTTTATTATTCATGCTAGAATTGTATTAACCGGAAACTTAGTACATGTGTGAATACATAGACAAAACAGAGTGTCCCTAGTATGCCTCTACTAGACTAGATCATTGATCAAAGATGGTTATGTTTCCTAACCATAGACATGAGTTGTCATTTGATCAACGGGATCACATCATTAGGAGAATGGTGTGATGGACAAGACCCATCCGTTAGCTTAGCACTATGATCGTTTAGTTTTACTGCTATTGCTTTCTTCATGACTTATACATGTTCCTATGACTATGAGATTATGCAACTCCCGAATACCGTAGTAACACCTTGTGTGCTATCAAACGTCACAACGTAACTAGGTGATCATAAAGATGCTCTACAGGTGTCTCCGAAAGTGTTCGTGGTGTTGGCATAGATCAAGACTAGGATTTGTCACTCTGAGTGTCGGAGAGGTATCTCTGGGCCCTCTCGGTAATGCACATCATAATAAGCCTTGCAAGCAAAAGACTAATGAGTTAGTCACGAGATGATGTATTACGGAACGAGTAAAGAGACTTGTCGGTAATGAGATTGAACTAGGTATAGAGATACCGACGATCGAATCTCGGGCAAGTAACATACCAATGACAAAAGGAACAACGTATGTTGTTATGCGGTTTGACCGATAAAGATCTTCGTAGAATATGTAGGAGCCAATATGAGCATCCAGGTTCCGCTATTGGTTATTGACCGGAGATGAGTCTCGGTCATGTCTACATAGTTCTCGAACCCGTAGGGTCCGCACGCTTAACGTTTGATGACGATCGGTATTATGAGTTTATGAGTTTTGATGTACCGAAGGAGTTCGGAGTCCCGGATGAGACCGGGGACATGACGAGGAGTCTCGAAATGGTCGAGACGTAAATATCGATATATTGGACGACTATATTCGGACATCGGAAAGGTTCCGAGTGATTCGGGTATTTTTCGGAGTATATGGGCCTTATTGGGCCATACGGGAATAGAGGAGAGAGGCCAAAAAGGAAGGAGGCGCGTGCCTCCCCTCTGGTCCGAATTGGACAAGGGGTGCAGCCCCCTTTTCCTTCTTCGTCTCCACCTCTTTCCTTCTCTCCTACTCCAGAAAGGAAAGGAGAATCGTACTAGGACTTGGGAGTCCTAGTAGGACTCCCCACACTTGGCGCGCCCCCTCTAGGGCCGGCCTCTCCCTTGCTCCTTTATATACGAGGGCAGGGGGGCACCCTAGGACACACAAGTTGAATTGTTCCAGCCGTGTGCGGTGCCCTCCTCCACAGAAACACACCTCGGTCATACCATCGAAGTGCTTAGACGAAGCCCTGCGCCGGTGAATACATCATATCCGTCACCACGCCGTCGTGCTGACGAAACTCTCCCGTGAAGCTCAACTGGATCAAGAGCTCGTGGGACGTCATCAAGCTGAACGTGTGCTGAACGCGGAGGTGCCGTACGTTCGGTGCTTGATCGGCTGAATCACGAAGAAGTTCGACTACATCAACCGCGTCACTTGACGCTTCCGCTTCCGGTCTACGAGGGTACGTAGACACACTCTTCCCTCTCGTTGCTATGCATCTGGTAGATTGATCTTGCGTGATCGTAGGAAAATTTTAAAATACTACGTTCCCCAACATCCCTTGCCGCCCTCTTCCTCCACTAGGGCGCGATAAGGCCCATAGACTCCCCTGGGGGTTCCGGTAACCTCCCGGTACTCCGGTATTTAACCGGTGACCCCCGGAACACTTCCGGTGTCCGAATATAACTTTCCAATATATCAATCTTTATGTCTCGACCATTTCGAGACTCCGCGTCATGTCCGTGATCACATCCGGGACTCCGAACTACCTTCGGTACATCAAAGCACATAAACTCATAATACCGATCGTCATCGAACGTTAAGCGTGCGGACCCTACGGGTTCGAGAACTATGTAGACATGACCGAGACTCATCTCCGGTCAATAACCAATACCAGAACCTGTATGTTCATATTGGCTCCCACATAATCTACAAATATCTTTATCGGTAAAATCGCATAACAGCATACGTTGTTCCCTTTGTCATCGGTATGTTACTAGCCCGAGATTCGATCATCGGTATCATCATACCCAGTTCAATCTCGTCATCGGCAAGTCTCTTTACTCGTTCCATAATACATCATCTCGTGACTAACTCATTAGTCATTTTCTTTCAAGGCTTATTTTGATGTGTATTACCGAGAGGGCCCAGAGATACCTCTTCGACACTCGGAGTGACAAATCCTATTCTCGATCTATGTCAACACCACAAACACCTTCGGAGACACCTGTAGAGCATCTTTATAATCACCCAGTTACGTTGTGATGTTTGATAGCACACAATGTGTTCCTCCGGTATTTGGGAGTTGCATAATCTCATAGTCATAGGAACATGTATAAGTCATGAACAAAGCAAGAGCAGAAAAACTAAATGATCATAGTGCTAAGCTAACTGATGGGTCTTGTCCATCACATCATTCTCCTAATGATGTGATCCCGTTCATCAAATGACAACACATGTCTATGGTTAGAAAACATAACCATCTTTGATTAACGAGCTAGTCTAGTAGAGGCATACTAGGGACACTCTATTTTGTCTTTGTATTCACACATGTACTAAGTTTCCGGTTAATACAATTCTAGCATGAATAATAAACATTTATCATGATATAAGGAAATATAAATAACAACTTTATTATTGCCTCTAGCGCATGTTTCCTTCAATTATCCATCACATCATTATCATAATGATGTGATCCCGTTATCAAATGACAACTCATGTCCATGGTTATGAAACCTTAACCATCTTCGATTAATGAGCTAGTCTAGTAGAGGCTTACTAGGGACACAGTATTTGTTTATGTATTCACACATGTATTTAAGTTTCCGGTCAATAAAATTCTAGCATGAATAATAAACCTTTATCATGATTAAGGAAATATAATAATAACCATTTTATTATTGCCTCTAGGGCTTATTTCCATCACTTTATCACCTCCATAAACGAGAAACATTTCCTTAGTCCTCAAAGGATATTTTTGACCGCTGTCCAGTGATTCACTCCTAGATCATTCTTGTACCCCCTTGCCAGACACGTGGCAAGGCACACATTAGGTCTGGTCCATAGCATGGAATGCTTTATAGAACCTATGGCTAAGGCATTGGGAATGACTTTCATTCTCTCTCTATTTTTCTATCGTGGTCGAGCTTTGAGTCTTAGTCAACTTCATACCTTACAACTCAGGCAAGAACTCCTTTGACTGGTCCATTTTTGAACTCCTTCAAAATCTTATCAAGGTATGTACTAATCGAAAGTCTTATGAAGCGTCTAGATCTATCACTATAGATCTTGATGCCTGATATGTAAGCAACTTCACCGTGGTCTTTCTTCGAAAAACTCCTTTCAAACACTCCTTTATGCTTTCCAGAAAATTCTACATCATTTCTGATCAACAATATGTCATTCACATATACTTATCAGAAAATGTTGTATTGCTCCAACTCACTTTCTTGTAAATACATGCTTCACCATAAGTCTGTATAAAACCATATGCTTTGACCAACTCATTAAAGCATATATTCAAACTCCGAGATGCTTCCACCAGTCCATAGATGGATCGCTTGAGCTTGCACACTTTGTTAGCACCTTTAGGATCGACAAAACCTTCTAGTTGCATCATATAAAACTCTTATTTTAGAAATCCATTAAGGAATGCAGTTTTGACATCCATTTGCTAGATTTCATAATCATATAATACGACAATTGCTAACATGATTCGGACAAACTTAAGCATCGCTACGGGTGAGAAAGTTTCATCGTAGTCAACTCCATGAACTTGTCGAAAAACCTTTGCGACAAGTCGAGCTTTGTAGACAGTAATATTACCATCAACGTCAGTCTTCTTCTTGAAGATCTATTTATTCTCTATGGCTTGCCGATCATCGGGCAACTCCACCAAAGTCCACACATTGTTCTCATACATGGATACTATCTCAAATTTCATGGCCTTAAGCCATTTTTTCAGAATCTAGGCTCATCATACCTTCTTCATTGTTCGAAGGTTAGCCGTTGTCTAACAACATGACTTCCCGAACAGGATTACCATACCACTCTAGTGCGGTACGTGTTCTGGTCTACCTTCGAATGTTCAGTAGTAACTTGATCCAAAGTTTCTTGATCATCATCATACTTCTTCTCTAGGTCGTGTAGGCATCACGGGAACAGTTTTCTCTGATGAGCTACTTTCCAATTCGAGAGAAGGTACGATTACCTCATCAAGTTCTACTTTCCTCCCATTCACTTTTTTCGAGAGAAACTCCTTCTCTAGAAAGGACCCATTCTTTGCAACAAAGATCTTGCCTTTGGATCTATGGTAGAAGGTGTACCAGGTAGTTTCTTTTGGGTATCCTATGAAGACACACTTCTCTGATTTGGATTCGAGCTTATCATGCTGAAGCCTTTTTGACACAAGTGTCACAACCCCAAACTATAAGAAATGACAACTTTGGTTTCTTGCCAAACCACAGTCCATATGGTGCCGTCTCAACGGATTTAGACGGTTCCCTGTTTAGTGTGAATGCAACTGTCTCTAATGCGTAACCCCAAAACGATAAAGGCAAATTGGTAAGAGACATCATAGAACACACCATATCTAATAGATTACAAATATGACATTCGGAGTTCGTACACACCATTACGTTGTGGTGTTCCAGGTGGCATGAGTTGTGAAAATTATTCCACATTGTTTTAAATGATGGCCAAACTTGTAACTCAAATATTCGCCTCCGCGATCAGATCGTAGAAACTTTATTTTCTAATTACGATGATTCTCCACTTCACTCTGAAATTCTTTGAACTTTACAAATGTTTCAGACTTGTGTTTCATCAAGTAGATATACCCATACCTACTTAAATCATCTGTGAAGGTGAGAAAATATCGATACCGATCGAGTGCGTCAACACTCAGTGGACCGCATACATCGGTATGCGTTATTTCTAATAAGTCATTAGCTCGCTCCATTGTTTCAGAGAACGGAGTCTTCAGTCGTCTTTCCCATGAGGCATGGTTCACAAGTATGGAATGATTCATATGCAAGTGATTTCAAAAGTCCATCAGCATGGAGTTTCTCCATGCGATTTAAACCAATATGACCTAAACGACAGTGCCATAAGTATGCTACACTATCATTATCAACTCTGCATCTTTTGGCATCAATATAATGAATATGTGTATCACTAAGATCGAGATTCAATAAACCATTTACATTGGGTGTATGATCATATGAGGTTTTATTCATGTAAACAGAATAACAATTATTCTTTGACTTAAATGAATAACCGTATTGCAATAAACACGATCCAATCTTGTTCATGCTCAACGTGAACACCAAATAACATTTATTTAGGTTCAACACTAATCCTGAAAGTATAGGGAGTGTGCGATCATGATCATATCAATCTTGGAACCACTTCCAACACACATCGTCACCTCGCCCTTAACTAGTCTCTGTTTATTCTGAAACTCCTGTTTCGAGTGACTAATCTTAGGAACTGAACCAGTATCAAATACCCAGGGGCTACTATGAATACTAGTAAGGTACACATAAATATTCTGTATATCAAATATACCTTTGTTCACTTTGCCATCCTTCTTATCCGCCAAGTATTTTTGGGGCGGTTCAGCTTCTAGTGACCATTCCCTTTGTAGTAGGACCACTTAGTTTCAGGATTAGGTCCAGCTTTGGGCTTCTACACGGGAGTGACAACTTGCTTGCGATTCTTATTGAAGTCCCCTTTCTTTCCTTTCCCTTTTCTTGAAACTGGTGGTCTTATTAACCATCAACACTTGATGTTCTTTCTTGATTTCTATCTCCGCCGATTTCAACATCGGGAAGAGCTTTGGGAATCATTTTCGTCATCCCTTGCATTTTTATAGTTCATCACGAAGTTCTAGTATCTTGGTGATAGTGACTAGAGAACTCCCACTTGATTCAAGTGATTGTAGTACCCAGACATTCTGAGCACATGCTCACCAGATGAGCTATTCTCCTCCATCTTGTAAGCAAAGTACTTGCTAAAGGTCTCATACCTATCGACATGGGTATGATTCCGAAAAATATCATTTTCACCTCTTAGAACATCTCATATAATCCATGGCGTTCAAAACGTTTTTAAGTCCCGGTTCTAAGCCATAAAGCATGGCGCACTAAACTATTAAGTAGTCATCATATCGAGCTTGCCAAACGTTCATAACGTCTGCATTTGCTCCTGCAATAGGTCTATCACCTAGCGGTGCATCAAGGACATAATTCTTTTGTGTTGCAATGAGGATAAACCTCAGATCACATAATCAGTCTGCATCATTGCTACTGTCATCTTTCAACTTAGTTTTCTCTTCGAACGTATCAAAAACAGGGGAGCTACATCGCCTGATATTGATCTACAACATAATATGCAAATAAATTTTGGCTAAGTTCATGATACATTTAAGTTCAATTAATAAAATTACTAATGAACTCCTACTTAAATTAACATCTCTAAAGTTATCTAAGTGATACATTATCCAAATCAACTAACCCATGTCCGGTCATCACGTGAGATGGAGTAGCCATCAATGGTGAACATCTCTATGTTGATCATATCTACTATATGACTCATGTTTGACCTTTCGGTCTCCAATGTTCCGAGGTCATGCATGTCTGTACATGCTAGGCTCGTCAAGTTTAACCCAAGTATTCCGCGTGCGGAAAACTGTCTTACACCCGTTGTATGTGAACGTACAGTCTATCACACCCGATCATCACGTGGTGTCTCGAAACGACGAACTGTAGCAACGGTGCATACTCGGGGAGAACACTATTATCTTGAAATTTAGTGAAGGGATCATCTTATAATGCTACCGCTGTTCTAAGCAAAATAAGATGCATAAAGGATAAACATCACATGCGATCAAAATATATGACATGATATGGCCATCATCATCTTGTGATTTTGATCTCCATCTCCAAAGCATCGTCATGATCTCCATTGTCACCGGCTCGACACCTTGATCATCATCGTTGTGTCGTGGTTGTCTCGCCAACTATTGCTTCTACGACTATTTCTAACTCATAGCGATAAAGTAAAGCAATTACATGACGTTTGCATTTCAATAAAGAGACAACCATAAGGCTCCTCCCGGTTGCCGATAATTTACAAAACATAATCATCTCATACAATAACGTATAACTCATCATGTCTTGACCATATCACATCACAACATGCCCTACAAAAACAGGTTAGACGTACTCTACTTTGTTGTTGCAAGTTTTACGAGCCTGCTATGGGTGTCATGGTACTGAGTCTGACAGTAAGAGTAGGGGGTACATAGGAGGAGGCAAGGTCCTAACTACGGCGAGGTTGTACACACGAGTTTACGAGTTCAGGCCCCTCTCGGAGGAGGTAAAAGCCCTATGTCTCGGTGCCCGGAGGCGGTCGACTTAAATATGGATGTGTGTTACAGGGGGTGCGAACCCTTGTACTAGAGGAGGGAGTGGCTTATATAGAGTGCGCCAGGACCCCAACCATCCCCTGTTACAGAGGGTTCAATGTACATAAAGACATGACGTTACTGATAACGCTTGCTATAAAGAGCTATAAATGGCCTTTAAGGCTATGGAGTGAATGCCCGACCGTTGTCATCTTGAGTGACCTTAGATCTTCTATACTCCGAGTGGTTACTTGTAAGGTTGAGTGACTTCATCCTGGTCGAACGAAATTGGGGTATCCGAGTGAGATATTGGGTGGAGTGAATTGCACTCTTTGGTTACTTCAGTCGGTATCTTTTGTCATCCTTTGAATGTCCTTGACTCTGGGGTCGTGACCTTGGGTAGGGTGTCTATGTCAGGCCTATGACCCTACCCTAGGTCTATGGCATCGTCAGTAGCCCCCGAATGGATTGAGGTCCGAATGAAAAGAGAGTTGAAGTTGACCCCGACCTTATTCTTATGCTTTGGAGGCATTTTTTTAACCTAGGAATCAGGCTGATCTTTCAACTTTATTTCAGTCGCCTTGATCGATTCCGAAGTCGTCGAGTGAATTATGCTGGTAATCTTCGAGTGTCGACGAGGCACGAGATCTCCACCGCAATTGGTTGCTCTGTGATTCCCGGATTTCACTGGATTCGAAATTTCGGGGACACCTCGATTCTTGTGCCACCTTTTTCGCCATCTACCGGGCGTGCGACTGTTGCATGATTTGACAAGATTGCTCGGGCCCACACGTCAGCAACTCGGAAGCCGGCCCATAAAAGGGCGTCAAGGCCGGTGCGTCTGCATTGTGTGCCTTGTTCCTCTTCTTCCTCCTCTACTTCTCCACCGCATCCTCCACCACTCTTGACGCCGCCTTTCCACCCGTGCGCAGTCCATCGCAGTGGGAAAAGACAAGACGTCGGCTCTCGAGCGTGCGAAGAAGGCGCCGGCGATGGGGAAAGGCAAGAAGATGAGTCGGGGGTCGTCATCGAGATTCGGTCTGCCACCGGGTTGGATCCAGGGGGGCGGATTCGGTCTGGGATCTGGCAAGAAGACATGGGGGAGCTGGTCGACGGGGGTCTGATCGCCCACGAGTCTTGGAGGCTGTCGGGGAACAAGACCGAGCCTCAGCCATGGGAGGTTGAGTGCGTCCTCCTCGCAACCCATGTCAATCGTGGTTTCTCCGTGCCTCCGCATCCTTTTTTTCGGGGTTTCTTGAACTTCTATGGTGCTCAACTTCATCATTTCTCTCCCAACTCAATCACATACCTCGCTGCATTTGTATCTCTGTGTGAAAACTTCTTGGGTTGTCGACCGCATTGGGGTCTGTGTAAGAAAATCTTTACTTGCCGCTCCCAAGCCGTGAAGAAGGCAAATCCGACTGACGAGAAGACGCACGTGATCCAAATGTGCGGGGGTTTAGGGATCCAGACGAGGGGTAGGAGCACTTTTCCCACTATGACCCTTCCTGAGTCGGTCAGAGGGTGGCAATCGACCTGGTTCTACTGCAAAGTGATACGTCTCCAACGTATCTATAATTTTTTATTGTTCCATGCTATTATATTATCTGTTTTGGATGTTTAATGGGCTTCATTATGCACTTTATATAATTTTTGGGACTAACTTACTAACCCAAGGCCCAGTGCAACTTGTTGTTTTTTGCCTATTTCAGTGTTTCGCAGAAAAGGAATATCAAACAAAGTCCAAACGGAATGAAACCTTTGCGAGGATCATTTTTGGAACAAACACAATCCAGAAGACTTGGAGTACACGCCTGGGGAGCCACGAGGCGGCCACGAGGCAGGAGGGCGTGTCCAGGGGGATTAGGCACGCCCCCACCCTCGTGGGCCCCTCGTAGCTCTACCGTTTCACCTCTTCATCCTATATATAATCATATACCCTGAAAACATCCGAGAGCACCACGAAACCCTATTTCCACCGCCGCAACCTTCTGTACCCGTGAGATCCCATCTTGGGGCCTTTTTTGGAGCTCCACCGAAGGAGGAATCGATCACGGAGGGCTTCTGCATCAACACCATAGCCTCTTCGATGATGTGTGAGTAGTTTACCACAGACCTTCAGGTCCATAGTTATTAGCTAGATGGCTTCTTCTCTCTCTTTGGATCTCAATACAAAGTTCTCCTCGATCTTCTTGGAGATCTATTCGATGTAATACTTTTTGCGGTGTGTTTGTCGAGATCCGATGAATTGTGGGTTTATGATCAAGATTATCTATGAACAACATTTGATTCTTCTCTAAATTCTTATATGCATGATTTAAATATCTTTGCAAGTCTCTTCGAATTATCAGTTTGGTTTGGCCTACTAGATTGATCTCTCTTGCAATGGGAGAAGTTCTTAGCTTTGGGTTCAATCTTGAGGTGTCCTTTCCCAATGACAGCAGGGGCAACAAGGCACGTATTGTATTGTTTCCATCGAGGATAAAAAGATGGGGTTTATATCATATTTCATGAGTTTATCCCTCTACATCATGTCATCTTGCTTAAGGCGTTACTTTGTTCTTATGAACTTAATACTCTAGATGCATGCTGGATAGCGGTCGATGTGTGGAGTAATAGCAGTAGATGCAAAATCGTTTCTGTCTACTTGTCACGGATGTGATGCCTATATACATGATCATGCCTAGATATTCTCATAACTATGCGCTCTTCTATCAACTGCTCGACAGTAATTTGTTCACCCATAGTAGAATATGCTATCTTAAGAGAAGCCACTAGTGAAACCTATGGCCTCCGGATCTATCTTCCATCATATTAATCTTCATTCAACTAGCTATCTTTTATTTTGCAATCATTACTTTTCAATCTATACAAAAAGATACCAAAAAAAGTTATCTTATTATCTCTATCAGATCTCACTTTTGCAAGTGGCCGTGAAGGGATTGACAACCTCTCTATCGCGTTGGTTGCAAGGTTCTTAATTGTTTGTGCAGGTACGAGGGATTTGAGTGTAGTCTCCTACTGGATTGATACCTTGGTTCTCAAAAACTGAGGAAAATACTTACGCTACTTTGCTGTATCACCCTTTCCTCTTCAAGGGAAAACCAACGCATGCTCCAGAGGTAGCAAGAAGGATTTCTGGCGCTGTTGCCGGGGAGATCTACGCACAAGTCATATACCAAGTACCCATCACAAACTCTTATCCCTCACATTACATTAGTTTCCATTCGCCTCTCGTATTCCTCTTCCCCACTTGACCTTTGCCATTTTATTCGCCCTTTTTCCATTCGCCTCTTTTCGCTTGCTTCTTGTTTTCTTGTGTGTTGGATTGCTTGTTTGTCACTATGGCTCTACCAAATAGCGTTGATCCTCACCTTAGAAGGTTGGAAGAAACTGAAAACAAAGTTAGAAGCTTTATGTCTTTGCAATTTGAGCATAATAATTTCTTCAGAAACAAGCTTAAAGAACAAAAAAGTTTTATGGAATACATGAATAAAGAGCTTGATGATATGTCTAAAAAAAATTATGGTTTGAAATCTCAGTTTGCTCATCTTGAGAACTTAATAGCCCAAATTTCGGATAAGCAAGCCACCTTAGTTAATAAGATGGCCACTAAACCAGAAGATATAGATAATAAAGATGAAGATCTAAAAGTAATTTATGTGTCTTCTATTAAATCCTTGTTTTCTAATATGAATCTTGATAAAGAGGGGACTAGAGATGAGTCAACTTTAGTTAAGAGGCGTCCCAATAATTCGGAGTTTTTAGATCTTGATGCAAAAACTGTTAAAAGTGGGATTGAAGAGGTCAAAACTTTACATAGCAATGAATCCACTATTTTGGATTTCAAAGAATTTAATTATGATAATTGCTCTTTGATAGATTGTATTTCGTTGTTGCAATCCGTGCTAAATTCTCCACATGCTTATAGTCAAAATAAAGCTTACCGAACACATCGCTGATGCTTTAATGCAATCTTATGAAGAAAAAACTTGAATTATAAGTTTCTATCCCTAGAAAACTTTATGATGAGTGGGAACATACTATTAAAATTGATATTAAAGATCATGAATGCTATGCTTTGTGTGATTTGGGTGCTAGTGTTTCCACAATTCCAAAAACTTTGTGTGATATGTTAGGTTTCCATGAACTTGATGATTGTTCTTTAAATTTGCATCTTGCGGATTCTACCATTAAGAAACCTATGGGAAGGATTAATGATGTTCTTATAGTTGAAAATAGGAATTATGTGCCCGTATATTTCATTGTTCTTGATATAGATTGCAATCCTGCATGTCATATTATTCTTGGTAGACCTTTCCTTAGAACGATTGGTGCAATTATTGATATGAAAGAAGGAAATATTAGATTCCAATTTCCATTAAGTAAAGGCATGGAACACTTGCCTAGAAAGAAAAGCAAATTACCTTATGAATCTATTATGAGAGCCACTTATGGATTGCCTACCAAAGATGGCAATACCTAGATCTATTCTTGTATCATGCCTAGCTAGGGGCGTTAAACGATAACACTTGGTGGGAAGCAACCCAATTTTATTTTATTTTCTTTTACTTCTGTTTAGTAATAAAGAATTCATCTAGCTTCCGGTTAGATGTGGTTTTGTGTTTTAATTAGTGTTTGTGCCAAGTAGAACCTTTGGGAAGACTGGGTTGATGTCTTTGCGATCATGCTGTAAAAACAGAAACTATTGCGCTCATGAGATTAGCTGCCATTTTTACTGGAGAGTGCTTTGAGGTTGATTCTTTTTGCATATGATTAATAGACAAATTCCTCACGTCCGCCAATTTATTTCAGAATTTTTAGAGTTACAGAAGTATCCGAAAGTTACAGATTGCTATAGATTGTTCTGTTTTTGACAGATTATGTTTTTCGTGTGTTGTTTGCTTATTTTGATGAATCTATGGCTAGTATCTGGGGGTATGAACCATAGAGAAGTTGGAATACAGTAGGTTTAACACCAATATAAATAAATAATGAGTTCAATATAGTACCTTAAAGTGGTGGTTTGTTTTCTTATACTAACGGAGCTCACGAGATTTTCTGTTAAGTTTTGTGTTGTGAAGTTTTCGAGTTTTTGGGTAAGGATTTGATGGACTATGGAACAAAGAGTGGCAAGAGCCAAAGCTTGGGGATTCCCAAGGCATCCCAAGGTAAAATTCAAGGACAACCAAAAGCCTAAGCTTGGGGATGCCCCGGGAAGGCATCCCCTCTTTCGTCTTCGTCTATCGGTAACTTTACTTGAGACTATATTTTTATTCACCACATGATATGTGTTTTCCTTGGAGCATCTTTTATGATCTAAGTATTTTCTTTTTAGTTTACCACAATCATACGTGCTTTACACACCTTTTGGGAGAGACACACATGAATCGGAATTTATTAGAATACTCTATGTGCTTCACTTATATCTTTTGAGCTAGATAGTTTTGCTCTAGCGCTTCACTTATATCTTTTTAGAGCACGGCGGTGGTTTTATTTTATAAAAATTATTGATCTATCATGCTCCACTTATATTATTTTGAGAGTCCTTTAGAACAGCATGGTAATTTGCTTTGGTCATCAAATTAGTCCTAATATGATAGGCATCCAAGATGGGTATAATAAAAACTTTCATGTAAAGTGCATTGAATATTATGAGAAATTTGATACTTGATGATTGTTTTGAGATATGAGGATGGTGATATTAGAGTCATTCTAGAGTATTTGTGAATTTGAGAAATACTTGTGTTGAGGTTTGCAAGTCCCGTAGCATGCACGTATGGTAACCGTTGTGTGACAAATTTGAAGCATGAGGTATTTCTTTGATTGTCATCCTTTGTGTGGAGGTCGGGATCGCGCGATGGTTAACTCGTACCAAACCTTCCCCTAGGATCATGCGTGTAGTACTTTGTTTTGATGACTTATAGATTTTTGCAATAATTATGTGAGTTCTTTATGACTAATGTTGAGTCCATGGATTATACGCACTCTCACCCTTCCGCCATTGCTAGCCTCTCTTGTACCGCACAACTTTCGCCGGTACCATACACCCACCATATACCTTCCTCAAAACAGCCACCATACCTACCTATCTTCCATAGCCATTCCGAGATATATTGCCATGCAACTTTCCGCCGTTCCATTTATTATGACACGCTTCATCATTGTCATATTGCCATGCATGATCATGTAGTTGACATCGTATTTGTGGCAAGGCCACCATGCATAATTTTCCATACATGTCACTCTTGATTCATTGCACATATCGGTACACCGCCGGAGGCATTCATATAGAGGCATATTTTGTTCTAGTATCGAGTTGTAATCCTTGAGTTGTAAATATATAGAAGTGTGATGATCATCATTATTAGAGCATTGTCCTGAAAAAAGGGACATTTCATAAAAAAGAAGAAAGGCCAAATAAAAAAAAAGAAAAAAAAGAAAGGGAGCAATGCTACTATCTTTTTTCCACACTTGTGCTTCAAAGTAGCACCATGATCTTCATGATAGAGAGTCTCTTGTTTTGTCACTTCATATACTAGTGGGAATTTTCATTATAGAACTTGGCTTGTATATTCCAACGATGGGCTTCCTCAAATGCCCTAGGTCTTCGTGAGCAAGCAAGTTGGATGCACACCCACTTAGTTTCTTTTGTTGAGCTTTCATACATTTATAGCTCTAGTGCATCCGTTGCATGGCAATCCCTACTCACTCACATTGATATCTATTGATGGGTATCTCCATAGCCCATTAATATGCCTAGTTGATGTGAGACCATCTTCCTATTTTTGACTTCTCCACAACCACCACTCTATTCCACCTATAGTGCTATATCCATGGCTCACGCTCATGTATTGCATGAAAGTTGAGATTTTTTGAAAAAATTGAAGTATGAAACAATTGCTTGGCTGAAACCGGGGTTGTGCATGATTTGAATATTTTGTGTGACGAAGATGGAACATAACCAAACTATATGATTTTGTAGGGATGAACTTTCTTTGGCCATGTTATTTTGAGAAGACATAATTGCTTGGTTAGTATGCTTCAAATATTATTATTCTTATGTCAATATTAAACTTTTGTCTTGAATCTTTCGGATCTGAACATTCATGCCACAATAAAGAAAATTACATTGAGAATTATGTTGGGTAGCATTCCACATAAAAAATTATGTCTTTATCATTTACCTACTCGAGGACGAGCAGGAATTAAGCTTGGGGATGCTTGATACGTCTCCAACGTATCTATAATTTTTTATTGTTCCATGCCATTATATTATATGTTTTGGATGTTTAATGGGCTTTATTATGCACTTTTATTTTATTTGTGGGACTAACCTACTAACCCAATGCCCAGTGCAAATTGCTGTTTTTTTCCTATTCCAGTGTTTCGCAGAAAAGGAATATCAAACGGAGTCCGAACGGAATGAAACCTTCGCAAGGATCATTTTTGGAACAAATGCAATCCAGAAAACTTGGAGTACACGCCTAGGGAGCCACGAGGCGGCCATGAGGCAGGAGAGCGCGCCCCCACCCTCGTGGGCCCCTCGTAGCTCCACCGACGTTCCTCTTCCCCCTATATATACTCATATACCCTAAAAACATCCGAGAGCACCACGAAACCCTATTTCCGCCGCCGCAACCTTCTGTACCCGTGAGATCCCATCTTGGGGCCTTTTCCGGAGCTCCACCGGAGGGGGAATCGATCATGGAGGCCTTCTACATCAACACCATAACCTCTCTGATGAGTCGTGAGTAGTTTGCCACAGACCTCCGGGTCCATAGTTATTAGCTAGATGGCTTCTTCTCTCTCTTTGGATCTCAATACAAAGTTCTCCTCGATCTTCTTGGAGATCTATTCGATGTAATACTTTTTGCGGTGTGTTTGTCGAGATCCGATGAATTGTGGGTTTATGATCAAGATTATCTATGAACAATATTTGATTCTTCTCTGAATTCTTATATGCATGATTTAAATATCTTTGAAAGTCTCTTCGAATTATCAGTTTTGTTTGGCCTACTAGATTGATATTTCTTGCAATGGGAGAAGTGCTTAGCTTTGGATTCAATCTTGCGGTGTCCTTTCCCAGTGATAGCAGGGGCAGCAAGGCACATATTGTATTGTTGCCATCGAGGATAAAAAGATGGGGTTTATATCATGTTGCATGAGTTTATCCCTCTACATCATTTCATCTTGCTTAAGGTGTTACTATGTTCTTATGAACTTAATACTCTAGATGCATGCTGGATAGCGGTCGATGTGTGGAGTAATAGTAGTAGATGCAGAATCGTTTCGGTCTACTTGTCACGGACATGATGCATATATACATGATCATGCCTAGATATTCTCATAACTATGCGCTCTTCTATACATTGCTCGACAGTAATTTGTTCACCCACCGTAGAATATGCTATCTTGAGATAAGCCACTAGTGAAATCTATGGCCCCCGGGTCTATCTTCCATCATATTAATCTTCAGTCAACTAGCTAGCTTTTACTTTGCAATCTTTACATTTCAATCTATACAAAAAAATACCAAATATATTTATCTTATTATCTCTACCAGATCTCACTTTTGCAAGTGGCCGTGAAGGGATTGACAACCCCTTTATCGCGTTGGTTGCAAGGTTCTTAATTGTTTGTGCAGGTACGAGGGATTTGAGTGTAGTCTCCTACTGGATTGATACCTTGGTTCTCAAAAACTGAGGGAAATACTTACGCTACTTTGCTGCATCACCCTTTCCACTTCAAGGGAAAACCAACGAATTCTCAAGAGGTGGCACAAAGATATTCCGACTCCGGGTCAGTCAACCGGTCTTCCCCCTTTTACCTTGGATCGGGTCAGCCAACCCTCCTTGTTAATCGTGACTCCGGCAGAGAAAGTAGAGGTGGACATGTTAGTCGACCGAGTAGGTCAACTAGTCCTCGGGTGGTGACTGGCATGGATTTGCTGGAGGTGTTTCTCAGTCGGCGGATCCAGCCTCTCCAG
This sequence comes from Secale cereale, assembly GCA_902687465.1. NCBI lineage: Eukaryota > Viridiplantae > Streptophyta > Magnoliopsida > Poales > Poaceae > Secale > Secale cereale. The sequence goes on along the minus strand of LR738715.1, from coordinate 551,968,803 downwards.
GCCCGTGATCATCCAATGTGGATGTATTCGGGCACCAATGACACCGCTTGGGTCCACCCAAAGGAGGTCACCGAGAAGATGGTGGAACAGTGGTTGCGGAGCATCACCGGAAACAAGGACAGCTCCAGGGGGACCAGGAGATTTCTTTCATTCGACACAGCCCATGAGCCAGACAAGGTTTGACCTTCGTTACCGAGTGACTTTTCTGTTCTGATTTGTAGCTGTCTTTGAATCTGATTAATGTTTGTTCAACTCTTTGCTTTGCAGATTTATACTGAGATTTACTCGATGCCCAACGGAGAGCAAGTCCAGGAGGGAGTGGAGGGCGGAGGCGAGGTCGCTGACTAGAGATCCGACAATGAAAGCGAGGAAGAAAGTGAGGACTCAAGCAGTAGCGAGGAAGTAGACTTACCACCTCATTCTGAGAGGCACTCCAAGCAGACACATGATCCAGCAGACGCATGCGGCAAAGCGGCTCCGCTAAGCACGCAGGTGTCGAAGTGCACTCGGACATCCACACCCGATCCGACTGAGAAGGCCCCTAAGCAGCTTAAGGTTGCACCTATAAAGCCTCGAAAGGCCCTACCTAAGATCAAGGTGGACGTTTCGATTGCCTCCACGTAAGTGTTACTCTTTTCTGCTCTTCTTTGTTTCGAGAAATTCTATGCATGTTGTCGATTCATCTGCTTGTTTGACCTAGTGAATTCAGAAACTTCTTATGCTGCTGCTTTGGGACCTCCATGGAGATTCACAAGGGCCACAATGATGAGGAGACTGAAGACGCGGCCACTTCCAGGTATAGCTCCATAGCCATGTACTTACTTTGCTGATTGCTCTGTCGGTTGACTGTATGTTCCTTCGGTCGAATGTTTTGTAGCACCACCCAATGTCATTGAACTGTTGGATGATGATGATGAGTATCAAGAAGTGCCCCGAAGGAGCACAGGACGGAGGAGCGGGAAGGTGCCTGCTACTTCAGATGCCCAGCAACATGGTGACCCAGTTCGGGCTTTTGTCTCCTTCGTTGTCCCTGTGTCGACTGACCGTCCTTCGGCGTAGACTGCCCAAGTCCTTGCCCTGTCCGTGCAGCTCCAAGCTTCAGATCCTCTGGCTGCTTTGACTGTTCCACCAACTTCGCTCTTCGCTAGCCACCATGTCCTAGAGGACCCAGCGAGTGCGGCTAAGGAGGCTATATGCCAAGCAGGTCTGATGATGGAACAAATGAAGGTGGTGCACGAGGCTAGCATGGCTGCCTACAATGCCAATTCCGCCCTTCGAATCAATGTCCAGGTGAGTTCTTTTCCGACTGATCTTTACTCTGTTAGGATATTCTACCTGAAAACTACTGATTTGTTCGCAAGATGATGTCCGTAGATGAGTATTTGAAACCTTTATTGTGCATCTATCATGAGTCTGCTCTTTGCTCCATTCACCCAGTGGGTGTTTTAGCTTTTGCTGTACAGTTCTTGTACTTGAGTCGACCAGGTCGTGTCGAATGTATCCTTGAATCAGTGGGGGCATGCAGAGTGCACCCACTGGGTGTAGTCCCCGAGACCATGGTCGACTGTGGTCTAAGAACGAATGTTGTTGTTGTTGTTTCTTGAACCAGTGGGGGCACACCGAGTGCACCCACTGGGTGTAGTCCCCGATACCATGGTCGACTGCGGGCAGTCGGCTGTGGTTTAAGAACAATGCCATTTTTACTCCTTCCACTCGTACTGGACGGATCGCGTCGAGTGGGAAATCAAACTAGTGGGGGCACTCCAAGTGCACCCAGTAGGTGTAGTCCCCGAGACTACTATTGAATGTTTTATTCGGTAGTAGTCTTAGAACTCTTTTGGCATAATAATTCAATCTCTGCACCTTATCACTCGGAAGCAACTGGCTCTTGCTTTTGTCGACTGACTTGTCTTATTTGTTGACTTTATAAATCTTGTGAGTTCGGAGCTCATTTTGCTGAATTTGAGAAGAAGCAGATCCAACTCAATCTCGACCTGGAGCTGGTCAAGGAGAATTTGCAGAACGCCAAGGATGAAGCATCTGGTATGAAAGGTACAGAACTTGTCGACTGTCCTTGAATAGATGTGCGTAGTGAAAACCGACAACTCCAAGCTTGTCTGAAGAGCATTATTTCTTGTAGACCAAATGAAGCAAGCTCTGGAGCAGAAGGACCTCGACCTGGCTGCGGCGCAACATAAGGTGCAGGAGAAAATAGAACTTGCCAACCAGTAGCTGGCTTCAGTCGGCAAGTTAGAAGAAGAAAACGCTAAGCTGAAGACTGCCCTTGACGAAGCTAACAAAGAAGTGACACGGTTGAAGAAGGACAAGTTGGCTCTGGACGACAAAGTTGGAGATCTCTCCCGGAAAAGAGACGAGCTGGAGACTTATCTGGGAGGACTTGCCAAGAAGATGTTCCTTATGCTTGAAGGTACTTTCCTTTGTTTGACTAATTTGCAGCTGTCGACTCGTCATCCAATTGTCGACTCACTATTTCTATGTATGTGCAGAATTCTGTCAAAACTTCGAAGAAGAGACCGGGTGAATTGAGACGAATCTGGATCCCATCAATTCCCCCGTCAAGGACGAAGTTGCGATGAATGTGTTGCGACTGGAATCTCGCCTCACCAGCGTTATGGGCTATCTTACATGATTGAAGGTGGTGGTGTCGCGGATCGACACGGTGTTCTGGCGGGGAGCGGTACTCCAAAATGACCTTGAGTCTCTGATGACTTGACTTAATGAGACCCCGGTCGAGTGCAGGAATGGAAAAAGTTGTCTGCTCAGTGCAGTGCTGACGTGGCTATGTCTCTGATATGTGTTCATTGCAAGGAGGCTAAGGAAGAGAAGCTAGTAGCTCTGAAGGTCGCCAACACCGAGAAGATTCAATTCCAGTCATTCATGGAGACCTTCATCGACGCTGCTACCCGCATTGCTGACAAAATCAACCTAGACGAATTTGTTGAGCCTGCAAGTTACCCTCCCGCGGAGTAAACAAACTTTATGCCTTGATTCAATTTGCCTCAGAATGCCGAGGATAACCATTCTTCCAGGAGGAAATTATAAGACTTATTCTATAAGTTGTTCCTGATGAATCCTTTGTGTATCCAAGTCCGACCTTTGCTTCAAGACCATGCCAATGCTATCTCAAAGCATGTCTGTGGTACTCCAATTTTCAACAAGAGTCTTTGAAGCCCAATGCTAAATGATTCTTGGTCAGTTATCCAAACACCGTTGTATGGGTAACATCTTGATTAATCCTTACCTCTTAATCTGAATGGTTGGGTACTTGCTCTCCTACCCTGTATGCCATGTTCTTCTTGTCCATGGAAAGGATATACTCCTAATAATTGTGCGTAATCATAATTTTCCTTTCCATTTGTTTGTTTAACCTTTCTTTGATCTACATATAATCTAAGCAGTAATAATTTCTGCTTATGTAAACACCTTGGTTTACAACTCTGTCAGTAAGAACATGTTACTATTGTTCATAACATTCCGGTAACCACCGATGGACGAGAACCTTGCCTATTGGTCCGCCTCGTTCAACGAGCAAGAAAATGGTTCTCTCCGTCCCTCGCCCTTGGTACCGATGTTGTTGCCGACATAACTGACATGCTATCCTCTGACATACCTTGCTTATGAGATCGTGCAAGATGTCACCACCCTTCCTACTTTCAACCCACATGGTGGGCCCATAACCCACAGGTACACGGATCGAAACCTGACTCTTCTGTACAACCTTGATTCTAAAGTATCCTTTACACTTGGCTCGTAAGTAATTCACGAGCTGAATGGTATACCATGTTTCATCATGATGATCAAACACATTAATTGTTCTCATTGCTCAAGCCCCCATTTCAGCTTCTGTTTAGGCATCGAACGAATGCCTACCCATTTGAAACTTTTGTAGCATCGCGTATTGCTCTCAATGAGTTCACTACAATACTACTCGTAGGGTACTTCGTGTATTTCCCAATTAATTTACCGTCAGATGCCCAACCTTGTGGAGATGCGTTCTTCCAAAAATTTCCCTCTTATCGCGTTCGTAGGACGATAGAGATCCTAAAGAAAGGATGATGACTTGACCACGATAACTTGAAGCAGAGAAATGAAGACTTCAACGAAAGGGATCAACTTTTTCGAGAACACAACCAAGAACAAGAAGACTCGTTAGAATTTCGTAGCCAAACCTTTTTCCCCTATTCTACCTCTTAATTCTCGGGACGAGAATTTATTTGAGTGGAGGAGAGTTGTGACATCCCCAGATTACTAAACCGTGCTTATGTCAGTTAGTCATGCTAATTTATCCTCATTAAACCCTGAGAAAACAATTAAGTAATAATCCAACTTTAAATTCAAATTAAAAATGGAAGTCAAATAATTACTTCTTTGGATAATTAAATTAAATAGTTCGTAATATTGTAAGTAACCCCAAAGCAATGGTAAGAACAAGACCAACATTATTTGAGTTTCCAAATTGACCCTAGCAACCAAAACAGTGGACCAGCATGCGATAAATTAACATTTTCAATTTCTAAAAATATTTCAAGTTTACTAAATGCTCTAGAATTTTGTGTGTAACACCGCAATGATGCCCAGAGTTTATATGCCAAGTTTATGAACTAACTAAAATCGTTTAATATTATAAATTAAATTGCAAAACATAGTAGAAAAAAAAGGAAAAGAATAAAAATGGAGGGGTACTGTGCACTTGGGCCTGCACAACACAGTACAACCCGGCCCAGCACCCCAGGCCTTTTTCCCCACCTCTGTTCATGGAGGAGGCAGAGGCCATGGCACCGAGCACGCACGCGCGCCGTCCATGTCCCCGATCTCCTCGTGTCGACCATCCCCGGTCGCGGCGTTGGATAAGAGCAAGCCCCCTCTTCCCCCCTTGAAACCCTAGCTGCTTTTCCATTTTCTCCTCGCTCGTTCTCCTCTCCATAACACGCGCACGAGACACCGTCGCCGCCTTCGTCGATCCCGCGGCCACCGCCGTTTCCTCGTCGCGCCAAGACGTCCAGGAGCTGCGCCACCTTCCCCTGCTTTGACTACAAGCGTCGGCTCGAGCTAGGAGGCCGCGTACACTCACCATCGATGTCGTCTTCACTCACGGCCGCCACATCTCGCCGTCAAATTCGTTGCGCCCCGGCCTCCCCCGACCTCCCAACCTCGTCCACGAGCATCGGGGTGAGCACCTCCTTCGATTCCCGGCCTTTACTCCATCGATTCGTTGCTGTATCGTCATCCCCACGAGCTCGAGCGCCATGGCCGAAACCTCTCGTCCGCGTGCGCGTCCGCGTGTTCCTGGCTGCGCCCTCGCCAGCCACCCACGCCCGCGCCCTTGGGCCTCGCATGAGCCTGCGGTCCTCCTCCCCTTCTTCCATAGCTGTTGCTGCCCTGCGCCGCCGTGGCCGCGTGCTGCTCTACCTGCTGTTGCTTGCGGCGCTGCCACTGCCGTTGCTGCTGCCCCGCTACACCAGCCAGCGTGCGTGCGCCCAGTGCCCCCGCTCGCCTTCTGCTGATGCTGCCTTGCCGTGCCTACTGCTGTTGACTGCTGTCGCTGCTGCCCTTTCCTGCTGCTTCTTCTATCTGGTACTACACGGCTTCTTCTGCCTGTAGTTTCTACTGCCGCTTAGTGTTGCTTTGCTGCTGCTACTTCTGCTTGCAATCGCTAGCTGCTGCTAGTGGTTTCTATGGCCATGTGTGCGTAGGTGTTGTGTGTGGCCCGCTTAATTAGTTTAGGCTAATTTTAGACTACTTAGGTAATCTTTGTTAGGTTAGTTGCTAGCCTATGGCAGGTGGACCCCATTTAGTTAAAGTTAGATTTTAATTATTTTGTTTGCATATAGGCCATGACATGTGGGTCACATCTCTCCTTTTGACTAGTCAATTTGACTTGGTCAATTCGAATTAAAGGTAATTTAGAAAGTCTAGCATATTGATAAAACTTTAAAAAAATCATAGAAAATAACCCATAACTCGGATGATAAAACTTTGTACACGAAAGTTGCTCAAAACGACGAGACAATTCCGATTACGCGGTCCGTTCGTCCGCCACACATCTCTATCATACCGAACATGCAACATTCCCCTCTGTTTCATCTGATCGAAAATGCCTAACACCGGGAATACTTTCCCGGATGTTATTCCTCTTCGTCTGTATCACCGAGCACCGCGTTAGGTCACACGTAGCACCGCCTTTTGCCATGTTATGCTTTGTGATGCTATTGTTTGCTCTGTTATTTATTTGTTTCCCCTTCGTTGCTTATTTCGGTAGACTCCGATACTATGATAGGCCCCGAGACCATTGATGCTTCGGTGTTCGACTACGGCTACGCTTCCGAAGATTCCTTTCGTCTGCCGGGCTTCCAGGCAAGCCCCCCCTTTGATCACCAGATATCGCCTATTCTTCTCTCTACTGCTTGCATTAGAGTAGTGTAGTATGTTACTGTTCGGTTACTCCTATTCTGCTGCATAGCCTGTCATTGTTGCTACAACTATTGATACTTTACCTGCCATCCTAATGCTTAGTATAGGATGCTAGTACTCCATCAGTGGCCCTACACCCTTGTCCGTCTGCCCTGCTATTCTATCGGGCCGTGATCACTTGGGTGTGATCACGGGTATATACTTCATACACTTTACATGATACATGATGTGACTAAAGTCGGGTCGGCTCATTGAGTACCCGCAAGTGATTTGATGTGGGGGCTGAAAGGACGGGTGGCTCCATCCAGGTAGTGGTGGGCCAGAGTTCCTGACGGCCCCCGAGTGGGTCTTTGTGGCGGAGCGACAGGGGCAGGTTGAGACACCCAGTCGAGAGGTGGCCTGGCCCTGGTCGTTGTCCGCGGTGATTTTCATAATAACACGCTTAACGAGTTTGGATATTTGATCTGAGTCTGGCCATTTGGTCTATACGCACTAACCAGCTACGTGGGAATAGTTATGGGTACTCGACGTCGTGGTATCAGCCGAAGCCTTCTTGACGTTAGCGACTTAGCGGCGCGCGCCGGGTTGGACCGCGTAACGCAACTTCCTTAGTAATGGAGGTTGCTAGGTCTGCTCACCGGCCGCGTACGCAACGTGCAGGTGTGCGTTGGGCGATGGGCCCGGACCCCTGCGCGCCTAGGACTTAGACCGGCGTGCTGACCTCTCTGATGTGCTTAGGTAGGGCTGCGACGTGTTGATCTTCCGAGGCCGGGCATGACCCTGGAAAGTGTGTCCGGCCAAATGGGATCAAGCGTGCTGGGTTATGTGGTGCACCCCTGCAGGGAAGTTAATCTATTCGAATAGCCGTGTCCCTCGGTAAAAGGACGACCCGGAGTTGTATTCCGACCTCATGACAACTAGAACCAGATACTTAATAAAACACACCCTTACCAGTGCCAGATACAACTCGGTGGTTGCTCTCTCACAGGGTGAGGTGCGGGAGTATCGCCGAGTAGGATTATGCTATACGATGTTACTTGGTGAACTTACCATCTACTCCCTTCTACTGCTGCAAGACGAAGGCTGCGAGAAGCGAGGATACTTGTTACTTTCCAGCTACCCTCATCTTCTGCTGCAAGATGGAGGTTACGAGAAGCGTAGTCTTCGTTTGGATTAGCTATCCCCCTCTTATTCTGCTTGCTGCAGTTCAGTCCACATATATTACCCCTTTACACAGATATCATTGCATATGTAGTGTAGATCCTTGCTTGCGAGTACTTTGGATGAGTACTCACGGTTGCTTTCTCCCCCTTTTCCCATTTTTTGTCCCTTCTTCTTGGATGACGCAACCAGATGGTGGAGCCCAGGAGCCTGAAGACCGCGATGATGTTTCTACATGGAGTTCGGCTTCGAGGAGTAGTTAGGAGGTCCCAGGCAGGAGGCCTTGCCTTTTCGATCGTTGATGTTTTGTGCTAGCCTTCTTAAGGCAAACTTGTTTAACTTATGTCTGTACTCAGATATTATTGCTTCTGCTAACTCTTGTGCTTTTTGAGCTTTTGTATTCGAGCCCTCGAGGCCCCTGGCTTGTAATATAAAGCTTGTATTATTTTAATTTGTGTCTAGAGTTGTGTTGTGATATCTTTCAGTGAGTCCCTGATCTTGGTCGTACACATTTGCGTGCATGATTAGTGTACGGACAAATCGGGGGCGTCACAAGTTGGTATCAGAGCCGACTGCCTGTAGGAATCCCCCTTTCCAACTCCTTGGCCGAAGTTGAGTCTAGTCTTTGAAAAACAAATTTACTAACTTGTTGTGTGGCTTACGGGCCCACAACACCAATGGGTGGTATTAGGATCTTTTACTCCTCGTCTATACTCTGGGACTCTTATCTCTCTTCTATTCGGGATAAATGAGTTTTGCTAAATCTAACTTTAGGATCTCGTTATCACTTTCACCCGGAGAGTGCCTTATGATCGATGATCGTCTGCCGCACCAGAAGACCCTGAAGATACTCCCCGTTGTTAACCCGAGAACTTGTGCTCATCACCTTTGCAATTCACTGCCACCGATATATCCCTATGGATATCTGCATGCACTTGCCGTTCTCATGATCATTCCTCGTCGCTCTTGTTATTACAAGATGCCTCGAAATATTCTCCGTTGTCCCGAGAATCCTTTGAGTTTACTGTCTTGCAGTTTTATTTCGCATGAAAACCCTTACGGATATTCCTCACATTTCTCGAGGATCCGTTCTTCTCAATTGTTCGCGTGTCTCACAATATTCTCCGAAATACTTTTCGATCTTTCGAAAATCCTCTGCAGCAGGTTACTCTTGAAATTCTTGCCTGCTTGCATTATGGTTAATTCCATATGGCTAGTAGTCTTCGTTAAACATCCCTTGCCTTATCCTTTTTGAGCCTATTGATTCAATGTGTGTGTATGCACGTAACCATCAGGCTATCCTTTTTCAAATTATCTTTCCGGCTCAGACGTCATTCCGGACATGAGTTGGTTCTCGGCAATTCAAACTTTTAATTGATTGTCCAACTAAGTGTTTTCAACTTATCCATCCTTGATCAGAGCGTCTGCTTCTGATCCTTCATTTTGGAAACTATAATTTTTTTTATTTAAGCATCAGACTAATCAGGGATTCTTGAATCTGATGCCTCTGCATTCTTTCTTCCTCTGACTGAGTACCGATACTCACATCAGCTCTATTGTGGGTCGCCCGATCCGTTGTTGGATTGTTATCCGACAGTGACCTTCATATTCAATCACCTTTGTGAGTTCTTCCCTTGATACATAATGCCTTTGGTAAATTGTATCCTCTGCTTGGCTAACCTTCCTCTGCTTTTGAGCTTGTGTATTTATGTTTGAAACCTGTGGTATATGTTACTAAGATGCCCGATCGGTTGAACCTATGTCTTCCCCTAATCCATGAGAACCCGAAAGTTTTCACAAGTCACACTCTTCCGGTGTTCTACCAAATAATAGTCCAACACTACAATTTTACCAAAGCGAGAGGTGAATGAAATGATATGCATTAAAGAAGTGGGAGTCGACCTTGAACTTGTGTTCATGCCCATGAAAATGATGTAGATCGTATCGGAAGCTTCTTGCAAAATGATTATCTAGCTGTATGATTCTTTCAGTATTCTTGAATTGATCCCTTACAGTTATGGTTCCGACCATGCTGTCCTGATCTGATATATCTGATGGGAATTCATTCCAGTGCCTTGTCAAATTTTCGCAAGGTTGAAGTATCTACTGTCATAGGTCAATGATCCAGTTCTACTTCTATCATGTTCTACCTTCGAGTAGTACCCCCTGGTATCTCAAAGATGTCTTGCCGTTGCACCACATCTTACTAACTTTGTTGAAGTAATGTATTTCCTTGTCGTAATCACTCTATGGGTTATGGGTGGTTATCAACCGAGGACACCGACTAGCGAAATTATTCCGCACTACAAATCAAACACCGCTAGTATTTTTACTCGGAAATTCCGAACTCAGTCTAGTCATTCCTAGACTATCGGCTGCATCCTGGTCTTGCTATCTTTGACTGTGCTACCTCGTCCTTCTCTAGTGCACGAAATCTTTAGTGTGTGAGCACAACTTACGTCGAGCTTTCGACCTCATGTTGCTTGTCTTGCAAGGCAACCTTGGTTCCAAGCTTGCATCTTATATATTGATCCTATAACTTGCCACTTTGTCATTCCATTGCTTGTTGCCGTTGTTGTTTGATTGCATCCTCTTGAAAGCTCCCGACAAATGTGGCGGATCACCTTCCACACTTTGACTTCTTCCGAGATGTCAAATATGTTCATGATGAGAAATACCCTCCTTGCCCTCAATGATTTTTATTATCATCGGCAACACCCTTGACTTCCTTTCGTCTCAAACTTGTCCACATTATGAATACAACTTGCTCTCCAGCTAGTGTTGTATTCTGCATTGAAGTATTACTGTCTAATATGTCGAGAATATTGTGGGGATTGCTCCACCTTTTAGAAAATCTTGGTATGATGATACTTCTCACGATCACCATTCTTCCTTGGTCCCCGTGTTGTTTTTAACCTGGATACCAATAGGCTAACGATGCTGCTTGAGTTATGTACTTCTAGCAACCCTATTGCTTTGAAGTTAACGATCGACGGTTCGTTCTTAGACTGTTGGTTATTGAATCGTCATTCTAACATTGATCTTGCTGCCTAAGGTCATATTTCGGGCACACCTTTCAACTAATGATTAATGGTGTATGTTTTCCTCGAGCATACAACATTATATCATTTGAATTGACAATTGTCATCCTCTTGTTCACATTAATGTGGAAATCCCTTCGTTTGGAACTCTCGATGAATTGTCGCTGAGCCCATCAGCCACCGCCTCATCCTCTCCTTGGTTTAATGATGAACTATTGTTTCGGGAACCCGCTCCCATAGTTCATTCCCGAGAATCTTGCAATGTCATTTCGTTGATTAATGTTGCACTGTTTCTTGTCGAACATCCCGAGTCTGAGGTAAAATGACACCAATCGGATCTGAATCTCGGTCAGATATGATGGTTGGGACAACTTTCCAGTACTTATAATATTGGTCCTTTGATGACTCGGTAATATGATGTCATGCCTAGCACCCCTGCTGGAGGACCTATTATTATATTCTCTTTTGCAAGGATAACCATTCTTCCAGGAGGAAATTATAAGACTTATTCTATAAGTTGTTCCTGATGAATCCTTTGTGTATCCAAGTCCGACCTTTGCTTCAAGACCATGCCAATGCTATCTCAAAGCATGTCTGTGGTACTCCAATTTTCAACAAGAGTCTTTGAAGCCCAATGCTAAATGATTCTTGGTCAGTTATCCAAACACCGTTGTATGGGTAACATCTTGATTAATCCTTACCTCTTAATCTGAATGGTTGGGTACTTGCTCTCCTACCCTGTATGCCATGTTCTTCTTGTCCATGGAAAGGATATACTCCTAATAATTGTGTGTAATCATAATTTTCCTTTCCATTTGTTTGTTTAACCTTTCTTTGATCTACATATAATCTAAGCAGTAATAATTTCTGCTTATGTAAACACCTTGGTTTACAACTCTGTCAGTAAGAACATGTTACTATTGTTCATAACATTCCGGTAACCACCGATGGACGAGAACCTTGCCTATTGGTCCGCCTCGTTCAACGAGCAAGAAAATGGTTCTCTCCGTCCCTCGCCCTTGGTACCGATGTTGTTGCCGACATAACTGACATGCTATCCTCTGACATACCTTGCTTATGAGATCGTGCAAGATGTCACCACCCTTCCTACTTTCAACCCACATGGTGGGCCCATAACCCACAGGTACACGGATCGAAACCTGACTCTTCTGTACAACCTTGATTCTAAAGTATCCTTTACACTTGGCTCGTAAGTAATTCACGAGCTGAATGGTATACCATGTTTCATCATGATGATCAAACACATTAATTGTTCTCATTGCTCAAGCCCCCATTTCAGCTTCTGTTTAGGCATCGAACGAATGCCTACCCATTTGAAACTTTTGTAGCATCGCGTATTGCTCTCAATGAGTTCACTACAATACTACTCGTAGGGTACTTCGTGTATTTCCCAATTAATTTACCGTCAGATGCCCAACCTTGTGGAGATGCGTTCTTCCAAAAATTTCCCTCTTATCGCGTTCGTAGGACGATAGAGATCCTAAAGAAAGGATGATGACTTGACCACGATAACTTGAAGCAGAGAAATGAAGACTTCAACGAAAGGGATCAACTTTTTCGAGAACACAACCAAGAACAAGAAGACTCGTTAGAATTTCGTAGCCAAACCTTTTTCCCCTATTCTACCTCTTAATTCTCGGGACGAGAATTTATTTGAGTGGAGGAGAGTTGTGACATCCCCAGATTACTAAACCGTGCTTATGTCAGTTAGTCATGCTAATTTATCATCATTAAACCCTGAGAAAACAATTAAGTAATAATCCAACTTTAAATTCAAATTAAAAATGGAAGTCAAATAATTACTTCTTTGGATAATTAAATTAAATAGTTCGTAATATTGTAAGTAACCCCAAAGCAATGGTAAGAACAAGACCAACATTATTTGAGTTTCCAAATTGACCCTAGCAACCAAAACAGTGGACCAGCATGCGATAAATTAACATTTTCAATTTCTAAAAATATTTCAAGTTTACTAAATGCTCTAGAATTTTGTGTGTAACACCGCAATGATGCCCAGAGTTTATATGCCAAGTTTATGAACTAACTAAAATCGTTTAATATTATAAATTAAATTGCAAAACATAGTAGAAAAAAAAGGAAAAGAATAAAAATGGAGGGGTACTGTGCACTTGGGCCTGCACAACACAGTACAACCCGGCCCAGCACCCCAGGCCTTTTTCCCCACCTCTGTTCATGGAGGAGGCAGAGGCCATGGCACCGAGCACGCACGCGCGCCGTCCATGTCCCCGATCTCCTCGTGTCGACCATCCCTGGTCGCGGCGTTGGATAAGAGCAAGCCTCCTCTCCCCCCCTTGAAACCCTAGCTGCTTTTCCATTTTCTCCTCGCTCGTTCTCCTCTCCATAACACGCGCACGAGACACCGTCGCCGCCTTCGTCGATCCCGCGGCCACCGCCGTTTCCTCGTCGCGCCAAGACGTCCAGGAGCTGCGCCACCTTCCCCTGCTTCGACTACAAGCGTCGGCTCGAGCTAGGAGGCCGTGTACACTCACCATCGATGTCGTCTTCGCTCACGGCCGCCACATCTCGCCGTCAAATTCGTTGCGCCCCGGCCTCCCCCGACCTCCCAACCTCGTCCACGAGCATCGGGGTGAGCACCTCCTTCGATTCCCGGCCTTTACTCCATCGATTCGTTGCTGTATCGTCATCCCCACGAGCTCGAGCGCCATGGCCGAAACCTCTCGTCCGCGTGCGTGTCCGCGTGTTCCTGGCTGCGCCCTCGCCAGCCACCCACGCCCGCGCCCTTGGGCCTCGCATGAGCCTGCGGTCCTCCTCCCCTTCTTCCATAGTTGTTGCTGCCCTGCGCCGCCGTGGCCGCGTGCTGCTCTACCTGTTGTTGCTTGCGGCGCTGCCACTGCCGTTGCTGCTGCCCCGCTACACCAGCCAGCGTGCGTGCGCCCAGTGTCCCCGCTCGCCTTCTGCTGATGCTGCCTTGCCGTGCCTACTGCTGTTGACTGCTGTCGCTGCTGCCCTTTCCTGCTGCTTCTTCTATCTGGTACTACACGGCTTCTTCTGCCTGTAGTTTCTACAGCCGCTTAGTGTTGGTTTGCTGCTGCTACTTCTGCTTGCAATCGCTAGCTGCTGCTAGTGGTTTCTATGGCCATGTGTGCGTAGGTGTTGTGTGTGGCCCGCTTAATTAGTTTAGGCTAATTTTAGACTACTTAGGTAATCTTTGTTAGGTTAGTTGCTAGCCTATGGCAGGTGGACCCCATTTAGTTAAAGTTAGATTTTAATTATTTTGTTTGCATATAGGCCATGACATGTGGGTCACATCTCTCCTTTTGACTAGTCAATTTGACTTGGTCAATTTGAATTAAAGGTAATTTAGAAAGTCTAGCATATTGATAAAACTTTAAAAAAATCATAAAAAATAACCCATAACTCGGATGATAAAACTTTGTACACGAAAGTTGCTCAAAACGACGAGACAATTCCGATTACGCGGTCCGTTCGTCCGCCACACATCTCTATCATACCGAACATGCAACATTCCCCTCTGTTTCATCTGACCGAAAATGCCTAACACCGGGAATACTTTCCCGGATGTTATTCCTCTTCGTCTGTATCACCGAGCACCGCGTTAGGTCACACGTAGCACCGCCTTTTGCCATGTTATGCTTTGTGATGCTATTGTTTGCTCTGTTATTTATTTGTTTCCCCTTCGTTGCTTATTTCGGTAGACTCCGATACTATGATAGGCCCCGAGACCATTGATGCTTCGGTGTTCGACTACGGCTACGCTTCCGAAGATTCCTTTCGTCTGCCGGGCTTCCAGGCAAGCCCCCCCTTTGATCACCAGATATCGCCTATTCTTCTCTCTACTGCTTGCATTAGAGTAGTGTAGTATGTTACTGTTCGGTTACTCCTATTCTGCTGCATAGCCTGTCATTGTTGCTACAACTATTGATACTTTACCTGCCATCCTAATGCTTAGTATAGGATGCTAGTACTCCATCAGTGGCCCTACACCCTTGTCCGTCTGCCCTGCTATTCTATCGGGCCGTGATCACTTGGGTGTGATCACGGGTATATACTTCATACACTTTACATGATACATGATGTGACTAAAGTCGGGTCGGCTCATTGAGTACCCGCAAGTGATTTGATGTGGGGGCTGAAAGGACGGGTGGCTCCATCCAGGTAGTGGTGGGCCAGAGTTCCTGACGGCCCCCGAGTGGGTCTTTGTGGCGGAGCGACAGGGGCAGGTTGAGACACCCAGTCGAGAGGTGGCCTGGCCCTGGTCGTTGTCCGCGGTGATTTTCATAATAACACGCTTAACGAGTTTGGATATTTGATCTGAGTCTGGCCATTTGGTCTATACGCACTAACCAGCTACATGGGAATAGTTATGGGTACTCGACGTCGTGGTATCAGCCGAAGCCTTCTTGACGTTAGCGACTTAGCGGCGCGCGCCGGGTTGGACCGCGTAACGCAACTTCCTTAGTAATGGAGGTTGCTAGGTCTGCTCACCGGCCGCGTACGCAACGTGCAGGTGTGCGTTGGGCGATGGGCCCGGACCCCTGCGCGCCTAGGACTTAGACCGGCGTGCTGACCTCTCTGATGTGCTTAGGTAGGGCTGCGACGTGTTGATCTTCCGAGGCCGGGCATGACCCTGGAAAGTGTGTCCGGCCAAATGGGATCAAGCGTGCTGGGTTATGTGGTGCACCCCTGCAGGGAAGTTAATCTATTCGAATAGCCGTGTCCCTCGGTAAAAGGACGACCCGGAGTTGTATTCCGACCTCATGACAACTAGAACCAGATACTTAATAAAACACACCCTTACCAGTGCCAGATACAACTCGGTGGTTGCTCTCTCACAGGGTGAGGTGCGGGAGTATCGCCGAGTAGGATTATGCTATACGATGTTACTTGGTGAACTTACCATCTACTCCCTTCTACTGCTGCAAGACGAAGGCTGCAAGAAGCGAGGATACTTGTTACTTTCCAGCTACCATCATCTTCTGCTGCAAGATGGAGGTTACGAGAAGCGTAGTCTTCGTTTGGATTAGCTATCCCCCTCTTATTCTGCTTGCTGCAGTTCAGTCCACATATATTACCCCTTTACACAGATATCATTGCATATGTAGTGTAGATCCTTGCTTGCGAGTACTTTGGATGAGTACTCACGGTTGCTTTCTCCCCCTTTTCCCATTTTTTGTCCCTTCTTCTTGGATGACGCAACCAGATGGTGGAGCCCAGGAGCCTGAAGACCGCGATGATGTTTCTACATGGAGTTCGGCTTCGAGGAGTAGTTAGGAGGTCCCAGGCAGGAGGCCTTGCCTTTTCGATCGTTGATGTTTTGTGCTAGCCTTCTTAAGGCAAACTTGTTTAACTTATGTCTGTACTCAGATATTATTGCTTCTGCTAACTCTTGTGCTTTTTGAGCTTTTGTATTCGAGCCCTCGAGGCCCCTGGCTTGTAATATAAAGCTTGTATTATTTTAATTTGTGTCTAGAGTTGTGTTGTGATATCTTTCAGTGAGTCCCTGATCTTGGTCGTACACATTTGCGTGCATGATTAGTGTACGGACAAATCGGGGGCGTCACAGCAACGCTGAGCTACTCCGGTAACACTCTCTCTGTAAAGTTGTCCACCTATCACCGTGAGGGCCTTGGATCGACGAACAATTTGGCGGGCCTCATCTTCGTCTTCTGGGAGTTCCTGCCTGAGTAGGTATGCGATATACGCCACTGTCCAGTCGGGGTGATCACCAAAACCTCCACAACCAAGTCGACTACAGCTGGAACTTCAACTTCGGTCGAATTGGTTGAACTTATCGGTTGCGGGGGCTCTTCTGTGAAGAGATCTTCCTTAACTAACTGGGTGTGGAGATCCTCCAAGAAGACATTACTAGGGATAGGCTTCCGAGTGGAAGCTATCTTCGCGAGATCATCAACAGCTTGATTCTTGATTCTAGGTTTGTGGTGGAGCTCTAACCCCTCAAACTTCTTCTCCAATTTTTTACTACATTGCAATAACCATCCATTGCTGGGCTCCTGATATCCCGTTCATTCATAACCTGATTGACCACCAAGTCTGAGTCCCCGTAGACCATCAGGCGACGGACGCCTAGTGAGATGGCCATACGTAACCCATACCAAAGTGCCTCGTACTCAGCTTCATAGTTTGAAGAATCAAAGTGAATTTGGAGAACATAGTTGAGATTGTCGCCTCTCGGAGACACCAAAACCACACCTGCACCAGACCCATTCAGCATCTTGGATCCATCAAAGAACATAGTCCAATGTTCCGAGTGAACCTAAGTCGGTTGTTCCTGTTCAATCCACTCGGCAACGAAATCTGCTATTGCCTGAGACTTGATTGCTTTCTTTGCCTCGAACTTGATATCCAAAGGAAGGAGTTCAATCGCTCATTTGGCCATTCGACTAGTTGCGTCCTGATTGTTCAGAATTTCAGATAATGGAGCATCGCTGACGACTGAAACTGAGTGATCTACAAAGTAATGTGCAACTTTCTTCGCGGTCAAGTAAATTCCATATACAAGCTTCTCATAATGTGGATATCTCTGCTTGGACAGAGTCAAGACTTCGGAAATATAGTACACTGGGCGTTGAACTTTGTAGGCTTTGCCTTCTTCTTCCCGCTCGACCGTGAGCACTGTGCTGACAACTTGTCCAGTGGCTGCGATATACAATAACAGAGGCTCTTTGCTGATTGGGGTAGCAAGCACCGGCTGGGTAGACAACAGGGCTTTGAGCTCTTCAAACACTGCTTTAGCTTCAGGATTCCACTCGAACTTGTCAGACTTCTTCATCAGTCGGTAAAGAGGTAATTCCTTTTCACCGAGACGGGAGATGAATCGACTTAATGCAGCCAAACAACCAGTAAGCTTCTGAACATCGTGCACATGCACGGGGCGTTTCATTCGGAGGATTGTGCTGACCTTTTCTGGGTTTGCATCGATCCCTCATTCGAAAACAAGGAAACCGAGTAACTTTCCACCTGGGACTCTGAATGTACACTTTGACGGGTTAAGCTTGATATCATAACTTCTCAAGTTTGCAAATGTTTTAGCGAGATCAGTTAGTAGGTCGAAACCTTTACATGACTTCACCACGATGTCATCCATGTATGCTTCCACATTCCGACTGATCTGTTTGAGCAGACACTTCTGAATCATGCGCATGAATGTGGCGCCAGCATTCTTGAGGCCAAAAGGTATGGTAACATAACAAAAACACCCAAATGGGGTGATGAAGGCTGTTTTAATTTCGTCAAGCCCATACAGTCGGATCTGATGGTACCCGGAATATGCGTCCAAGAAGGACAGACGCTCACACCCCGCAGTGGAGTCGACAATTTGATCGATGCGGGGGGAGAGGGAAGTGATCTTTCGGGCAGGCCCGATTGATCTGTTTGAAATCAATGCACATGCGGAGTGGCCTGTCTTTCTTGGGGACCATGACAACATTGGCGAGCCACTCTGAGTGGTATATCTCGCGGATGAACTCAGCTACCAGAAGCCGAGCCACCTCCTCACCAATTGCATTTCTTCTCTGCGGCGGACAGACGGAGATGCTCTTTAATGAGTTTTGCTTTGGGGTCGACTCGCAAACAGTGCTTAGCCAGTCCCCTGGGCACACCCGGCATGTTAGATGATTTCTGTCGTGGATTTAGCACGGCTGATGTCCGGTCTAACGGACTTAGGTGTGAGGCCGTCGCTCGGGTTAGCTTGAAGGGGTTAAAGCGGACGAAGGACACAGGGAGTTTTATACTAGTTCGGCCCCTTCGATGAAGGTAAAAGCCTACGTCTAGTTTGGTGTGGTATTGCTTGGGCATCGATGACCAGGGAGCGAATCCGCTTGCCTGTGTCTCGAGCTGTTGTTTCTTGTCCTTGAACCACCGCCGGCTCGTCCCTATATATAGGACGCGACGCCCGATCTGGTTTACAGAGTCCCGAGGCCGGCTCATAAACGTGTCCGTCTCGGTCTCTACTCTTTCTATCTTACATCCCAAGTTACATGGTACGACGGTTTACAAGCCGTGGGCCTTATACATGGGCCCTAAACCTCTATGGGCTATGACCTCTTTGTTACATATTCTACTGGCTTTTAATAACAACCTTGTCAGTGTAATCCGGACCCTCCTGGCCGGTTTATACTCATTAGTAATATCCCTGACATTAGGCCCCAGAGTGATTTGAACTTGTTCATGTCAGTCTTCCAAGTCTTGTACAAATTTCCTTTCTGCAACTTGTTTTGCTTCATAAACCGGGCATGACGTCATCTCCTGAAATCGTTCCAATCTGCCGTGACATCATCTGCGCATTTAATGCTCGCACCTATTTGTTACCTTTCTTTACTGCCGCACCGAAAATCGAGGCGACAACTTCAATCTTTATCCGATTTTCGGCCTCCTCGATTCCCGCGCTTGCCGTTTTAACCCCTCGGCCTATAAATACAGCCGAGGCACATCTCTTTTCCCCTTCTGCTTTCTTCTTCCTCCGTTTCCAGCGCTCGAAGCTCCGCCGCTGTTCTTCGAGCTCACCATCGTCCTCGAGCCCCGGCCGCAGCATCGACCTGAACGCTTCCAGAGAACTTCGCCGCCGTCCTCTGTTTCCTCAGGTACGCCCTCTTATTCCCCATATGTCAGGGATATTACTAATGAGTATAAACTGACCAGGAGGGTCCGGATTACACTGACAAGGTTGTTATTACAAGCCAGTAGAATATGTAACAAAGAGGTCATAGCCCATAGAGGTTTAGGGCCCATGTATAAGGCCCACGGTTTGTAATCCGTCGTACCATGTAACTTGGGATGTAAGATAGAAAGAGTAGAGACCGAGGCGGACACGTTTATGAGCCGGCCTCGGGACTCTGTAAACCTGATCGGGCGTCGCCTCCTATATAAAGGGACGACCCGGCGATGGTTCAAGGACAAGAAACAACAGCTCGAGACACAGGCAAGCAGATTCACTCCCTGGTCATCGAAGCCCAAGCAATACCACACCAAACTAGACGTAGGCTTTTACCTACATCGAAGGGACCGAACTAGTATAAAACTCCCTGTGTCCTTCGTCCGCTTTAACCCCTTCAAGCTAACCCGATTGATGGCCTCACACCTAAGTCCGTTAAACCGGACATCTGCCGTGCTAAATCCACGACAGTTGGCGCCCACCGTGGGGCATTCACACGATGGTTTCGAGTTCTTGAAGGGCAGCTTTGAAGGGCTCAAGGTTTACGCAGTGGGCCGGATGACCAAGAGTCGTCGTGGCCGGATCTACATCGACGACGCCGGCTGGGGCCCCGAGGCCGATTCGATCAAATACGGGTATCGGGTCCCCTTCGGCGGCATCCACGTCTTCATCGGCAAGATCGGCGAACCGGGACCTGAGTCAGACATTTTCCCCAACATCGTCGAGCCGGCTCAGCGTGCGAGATCGGCCCGGATTCAACCCGCCCTGAAGCATGTTTTCGTTGGGGAAGTGCATGGAGTACAAGCCGAGGATGGATCGGATTCTAGTGGCGAGATAGTTGTCTATTCCGACGATGAATCTTCATCCGGAGAGACCGAATCTTTGTATCTGTTGCAGGACGGCCGGTCAGAGAGTGTGTCCGATAGCTATAGTATTCCGGACCCCTTTGATCCGCCAAACAGGGTTGCTGTTTTCATGGCCGGATCACAACCTACGCAGCAGCCCTCGATGATCGGGGCGTTAACCACAGAGGCAGCAGGAACCAGGGCTGGTGACCTCCCCCCGTCGCCCTCTGATGTCCTATCCACCTTAGTCGGCACCTTGACGGCGCTCGCGACAGCAGAAGTAGCCCCGGCCGACAAGGCGCAGCATGATGCGGAGATCGTTCAGCTGAAGAACCGGATTGAGCAAGCTAAGCTGGATCTGGATGCGGAGAAGGCCAGGATGGCTACAAGACAGGCAGAGCTAGATTCCCAAGCCTTCCGGCTCAGGCTGGATCAGAACGCTCCACAGGAGGTAATGTACATAAGGCAACAAACTCGTCTACCGCTGGTTTATGAGGCGAGGAATCTCTTTGGCACACCAGGAGCGGGAGCCAGTAACCGCCCAGAGGTAAACCGGGGAGGGGCTCCGGGGACTGGCGCGTCGGTTCAGCCGCCAGCCACAGAGCGGAACCGCCAATTTGTGCCGACGCCGCACGTGCCCACCCCTCCCGACCATTATTCTAACCCGTTGGACAACATTGTCGCCGCCGCTTCACGGCTGACCGCTTTACCCATTGAGGGGACATCCCCCATAGCAATAGAGGCACGACGGGCTATGGAATTGCTGGACACGGCGTTAACACAGTAGCAGGCGTATTCTTATAGCCGGGAGAGGATTCATTCAACCCCCCGCCCGAGCCGGAGTTACACAAGGCACTGGGATGAACCGGCTGTATCTAGCAGCGTGCGGAGACGGCACAGACAGAGGCATGATAATCCGGTAGGGGCATGAGCACATGCCCAAGAGGTGGACCAGACTAGACATACTGCCCGCGACGACACCCATCAGGCGACGCCGGTTCACCCCACCACCATGCAGACAGGAATCATGTCCAGTTCCTTTGGGGTGGACCGTGCACTGTCTCATCCCCGCTTTACGGAACGTGAAATTGCCCAAAGACTTCAAGGGCCCGCGCAAGGTACCCAACTACACGGCGGATTTGGCTCCGGAGGCATGGGTTGAAAGTTATGAGATGGCTATGGAGATGCTTGATGTGGACGAAGCTGCGTGTGCCAAATACCTAACTCCATCGGATCATGGGGTGAGTTGCGTCGCCGATTTATCAGTAATTTCAAAGACACATGCAAACAGCCGATGTCCGTGGTTGACTTAGCAGCATGTGTTCAAGGAGAGCAAGAGACCACAAGCAGTTGGGTGCGGCGAGTATCAGAAATCCTGCACTCCTCCAATAGCATCAACCCCAGTACAACGATAGTGACCTTGGAGAACAATTGCCGGTTCGAGTCTCTGAGGCTGAAGCTGGGACGGCTCAAGCGCGATTGCAACAACATGGGAACGCTCATGAGCGCTTTGGTAAAGTATGGGGACTCTGATAACACCAAGTATCCAGATGCAGACGGAGACAAATCCGGGAAGGCGAGCAAAAACGGTAAACCGGTGCAAGCCAATCCGGCAGGTACAGGTTACAATGGCAAGCGTAAAGCGGAGGGCGGCTCAGACTTGGTGGCCAATACCAACGTTCAAGACAACGGGCAGCGCCGCAAGGGTAGACCGCCCCCCGCAATGGGAGGCCACCCATCAATCTAGATCACCAGCTAAACGTGCCTTGCCCAAGACACGGTACAGAGGAGAACCCGGCTACGCATCTCTGGAAGGACTGCCGTATCATGCAGAAGGTTATGAAACAAGCCAAGTATAACCACGGGCCCCCCGACGACAGATCAGGTCCAGACTTTCAGGGTCCGGGTTACCAGGGTAGCGGATCCGGATCAGGATATCATGGCGGTAACAATAACCACAATGGCAACAATCAGCATCAACATAACCAGCAGCATGGTCAGGGTGGATACAACAACCAAGGCGATCAACAGCGTCAGCAGCAACAGCAATCCAGATATCAGAATAATCCGAAGGAGCTAAGCAGTGGCCAATATCATGTCTTCACAACAAGTTTGTAAACGGGATCAAAAGGTTCTGAAGAGAGCAGTGCATGTTGTTGAACCGGCGATACCACGTTTTTTATGTTGGTCGGAGCAGCCCATTGTGTGGAGCAGAGAGGATCACTGGCCACGGGTTGATAATCCAAGTCAGCTAGCCTTGGTGGTGGCTCCACAGGTGGGTGGCTATAAGTTCACAAAGGTTCTCATGGATGGAGGAAGCGGCATCAATATCCTATACTATGAGACTTTTTGACGTATGGGGTTGACAGATAAGAAGCTCCGGCAGTCCAACACAGTGTTCCATGGAGTGGTGCCAGGTAAATCGGCTTACCCAGTTAGAAAGGCCGATCTGGAAGTAACCTTTGGGGATGAGCAGGACTTTAGATCGGAGACAGTGACCTTTGAGGTTGTAAAGATCAGGAGCCCATATCATGCTCTGTTTGGGAGGCCGGTTTATGCCAAGTTCATGGCTAGACCATGTTATGTTTATCTGCATCTCAAGATGCCAGGTCACAAGGGAACCATCACGGTTCACGGGAGCCGCAAGATCGCATTGGAATGCGAGGAAGGAGACGCAGCATATGCTGAGGCAGTTTGTGCTACGGAGGAGCTGAAGTTTTACAAAGACAATGTTGATCCGGCAGATATGTCCCCGTTGAAGAAGCCAACTACAGAGCATGATCCGGTGTTAAAGTTTAAGTCGGCAGAGGAAACCAAGCAGGTTGACTTTGTTCCGGGGGATTCGTCCAAGTAGTTTACCATCAGCGCTAACCTAGACCCCAAATAGGAAAGCGCGCTCATCGAGTTCATCCGTGAGAACCGGGATATCTTTGCATGGAAGCCTTCTGACATGCCAGGTATACCGAGGGAACTCGCTGAGCACAGTCTTAATATTGATCCGAAGTTCAAACTGGTCAAGCAGTATTTGTGCCGCTTCAATGAGGAGAGACGCAAGGCTATAGGTGAAGAAGTGGCTAGGCTCTTGGCCGCAGGTTTCATAGTTGAAGTGTTTCATCCAGAGTGGTTGGCCAATCCGGTGCTGGTGCTCAAGAAAAACGGAACTTGGAGGATGTGTGTTGATTACACAAACTTGAACAAGGCTTGCCCAACTGATCCTTTTGCTCTCCCCCATATTGATCAGATTATTGATGGTATGGCGAGATGCGAGCGGCTAAGTTTTTTGGATGCATATTCAGGTTATCATAATATCAAGATGGAAGCTTAGGACCAGGAGAAGATAGCTTTCATAACTCCCTTTGGAGCCTTCTGCTATGTATCCATGCCTTTTGGGCTCAAGAGTGCCCAAGCAACATATCAGCGTTGTGTGCAGAACTGCTTCAAAGGGCAGATTGGAAGAAATGTCCATGCATATAATCCAGAGAAGTGTGTTTTTGGTGTTCTAGCAGGCAAACTCCTTGGATTCTTAGTATCAAACAGAGGAATTGAGGCTAATCCGAAGAAGATCAAGGCGATCACATCCTTGGCTAAACCGGCTTGTATCAATGATGTCCAGCGCGTGGCAGGCCGTATTGCAACATTGAGCCGGTTCATCAGCCGTTTAGGGGAAAAGCCGACCCCACTTTACCAGATGATGAAGAAGACGGACCGTTTTGTCTGGAGCGATGCTGCAAACGTTGCGTTCGAGGATCTGAAGCGACAATTGGCTGAACCACCAGTTCTTGCTGCCCTGGTTGACAAGGAGCCGTTGTTGTTATATGTGGCCGCCAATGCCCGTGCAGTTAGCATGGCCATTGTGGTGGAGCGCAAGGAAGCAGGCAAGGAATATCCGGTCCAACGTCTGGTTTACTACATCAGTGAGGTCCTCATTGAGTCGAAGCAATGATATCCACATTGGCAGAAGTTAGTGTATGGTGTGTTCATGGCAAACCGGAAGTTGAAGCACTATTTCCAGGGCCACCCAATCACTGTTGTCAGCTCAGCTCCGTTGGGGAATATAATCCAGAACAGAGAAGCCACTGGCAGAGTGGCGAAGTGGGCTATTGAGCTTAGCCCACATGGATTAAAATATGCGCCCCGTACTGCCATAAAGTCCCAGGCACTGGTGGATTTCATCAATGATTGGACGGAGTTGCAAGCACCTGAGGAGAAGCCGGATCATACATACTGGACTATTCACTTTGATGGTTCAAGGCAATTGGAGGGCTCGGGGGCTGGAGTCGTGTTAACTTCCCCACGAGGTGATAAGTTTTGTTACGTCCTTCGATTAATGTTCCCTTGTACTAACAATGCTGATGAGTATGAAGCTCTCCTCCATGGTTTGCAGATGGCCAAGGAGATGAACTTGAGCCGGGTTAAGTGTTTTGGTGACTCAGATCTGGTGGCACAACAAGTATCCGGTAAGTGGGACTCTAAGGATCCGCTCATGGCGGCTTATCGGCGAGAGGTGGATGCATTAGCAGGATGCTTCAAGGGTTATCAGGTGGACCACATAGACCGGCGGAAAAATGAAGCGGCCGATGCATTAAGCCGGCTGGGCTCTCAGCGTAAACCGGTTCCACCTAATACCTTCTTGGACGAATTGCATAGTCCGTCAGTACAGATACCTTCAAAGGAGGATTTAGCGGTTCCTGATCCGGAAGCACAGCTAGTTGCAGCACTTCACGTTATTCTGGATTGGACACTCCCTTACTTGGCGTACCTGAGCCGAGGTGAATTCCCAGAGGATGAAATTGAGGCCCGGCAGATAATCCGGCGGTCTAAGTCTATGACTATCGTCAATGGAGAGCTTCATCACCGCAGTGTTTCTGGGGCGTTTCAGCGGTGCATATCATCAGAGGAAGGCTGTGATATTCTTCGAGAGATTCATGAAGGAGATTGTGGTCATCACATCGGTTCAAAGTCCTTGGTAGCTAAAGCTTTTCTTCATGGGTTCTACTGGTTAACGGCTCACGCCGATGCAGAGGACTTGGTCAGAAAATGTGACACTTGCTAGAAATTTTCACGGCGTGCTCACGTTCCGGCGCAGGAGCTACGGATGATTCCAATTACTTGGCCATTTGCGACTTGGGGGCTTGACATGGTTGGACCCTTTAAAAGATCCCAAGATCAGAAAACCCACCTGTTAGTAGCAGTGGACAAATTTACAAAGTGGGTTGAAGCAGAGCATGTCAGTAAGTGTGATGCGGCAACATCGGTTAAATTCATCAAAAAGCTAATTTTCCGGTTTGGCTTTCCACACAGCATTATAACTGATAACGGCACCAACCTATCTAAAGGAGAGATGGAAGAGTTCTGTCAAAGAGAGCATATTCGCCTTGATGTGCCATCAGTAGCTCACCCTCAGTCCAATGGCCAAGCCGAAAGAGCCAACCAAGAGATCCTGAGAGGCATCAAGCCCCGACTTATGGTTCCTTTGTAAAGAACGCCGGGTTGCTGGGTAGAGGAGTTGCCTTCTGTCTTCTGGAGCATCAACACTACCCCTAACAGATCTACAGGATATACGCCTTTCTTCATGGTGTATGGTGCTGAAGCCGTTCTCCCTAGTGATATCCGGCACGACTCACCACGGGTGGCATCTTACATTGAAGCGGATAATTAGCAAGCAAGGCAAGACAGCTTGGACCGTCTGGATGAGGAACGGGACACGGCAGCAGCGCGATCGGCGATTTATCAACAAGACCTGCGCCGGTACCACAGCCGCTGGGTTAAGACAGAACGTTCCAGGAGGGAGATCTGGTGCTCCGGCTCATCCAAGACCAGACAGATATGCACAAGCTATCCCCACCTTGCGAAGGACCCTTTGTGGTCAGCAAAAATCTGCACAACGGATCATACTACCTTGTCGACGTTCGAGAACATAAGGACTCACGTACAGCAGAGGAGGAGAAGAAGCGGCCGTGGAACATCGCTCTTCTGCGACCTTATTACACTTGAGTCATTGGCTCCGCTTTATGTACAATGTATATATTATAATTAATACAATAAACTGGCACCCCCGGAACACCGAGGAATCAACCATTTTCTTTGCAAAAGAGTATCACATGGGGGCTTCGAAAGAAGCTCACCATGGCCTCTTAAACCGGCGCCCCTGATAGCATCAGGGAATCAGTCGTGTCTTTTATACACAAGAGTATCACATGGGAGCTTCGAAAGAAGCTCACCATGGCCTCTTAAACTGGCGCCCCTGATAGCATCATGGAACCAGTCGTGTCTTTTATACACAAGAGTATCACATGGGGGCTTCGAAAGAAGCTTACCAGGGCCTCTCAAACCAGCGCCCCTAATAGCATCAAGGAATCAGCTGTGTTCTCCAAAGGAGTATCACATGGGAGTTTTCTACGGAAGCTCACCATGGCCTCCTAAACCGGCGCCCTTGATGCATCAAGGAATCAGCCGTGTTTTTCAAAGGAGTATCACATGGGAGTTTTCTACGGAAGCTCACCATGGCCTCCTAAACCGGCGCCCTTGATGCATCAAGGAATCAGCCGTGTTTTTCAAAGGAGGATCACATGGGAGTTTTCTACGGAAGCTCACCATGGCCTCCTAAACCGGCGCCCTTGATGCATCCAG
>LR738715.1:551876666-551941989 GCA_902687465.1 Secale cereale | reverse complement strand
ACAAGAGTATCACATGGGGGCTTCGAAAGAAGCTTACCAGGGCCTCTCAAACCAGCGCCCCTAATAGCATCAAGGAATCAGCTGTGTTCTCCAAAGGAGTATCACATGGGAGTTTTCTACGGAAGCTCACCATGGCCTCCTAAACCGGCGCCCTTGATGCATCAAGGAATCAGCCGTGTTTTTCAAAGGAGGATCACATGGGAGTTTTCTACGGAAGCTCACCATGGCCTCCTAAACCGGCGCCCTTGATGCATCCAGGAATCATCCGTGTTTTTCAAAGGAGTATCACATGGGAGTTTTCTACGGAAGCTCACCATGGCCTCCTAAACCGGCGCCCTTGATGCATCAAGGAATTAGTCGTGTTTTTTCAAAGGAGTATCACATGGGAGTTTTCTACAGAAGCTCACCATGGCCTCCTAAACTGGCGCCCTTGATGCATCAAGGAATCAACCATTGAAGATCATCGAGTTGATCACCTAAAGACAAGATCCTTACGAGATTTTGAAACATTGGGTGGCTTGTCATCGATACAAAGCCTCGAATTTGGAGCCTGGCAGCTCATAAAAAGCCTCGAATTTGGAGCCTGATAGCTCGTAAAAAGCCTCGACTACATGGTTTTATTTGCCCAAAAAAACTTTATTCCTATTTTTTATGATTTCACAAATCTTGGTCGTCATGATCATTGGTTTTTCACCAAGTCCATTGATGTGAGACTGGACAACTACAAGGTTGACCATATATCTACAAAGTTAAAAGTCTGGGTCATGAACACCAACGAGAGTTAAACCGGTGTTCATCGCAACCCGGATCAGCCAGTAGGCTAAGCCAAACAAGAGAGCCAAGAGCCTCATCAGCACCTGCGCTTTCAATTATTTCTACCGGATTAAGGTCGACAAGCACACTTAATCTGAGGTATAGTATATGTTTGTGATCAATAGCTGTTCTTTAGATATATATATCAGAGCAGTATAATCCATCCGGTGGTAAACCGCCAGGACATCTTCTAGTTTCGTTCATGCAGGCACAGATAATATAAGTGGATCATGCATTGCCAACAGAAGATTAAATTGAGAGATGCCAAAGGCAAATAGTGCCATAAACAGTGGGATAAAGGAAGTATTTCAGCTATCCTATTACAAGGCACTTGCAGGCACGAATGGATCATAAGTTTCTCGCAAAGTATTCAGCAACTACAAGTTACACCGGACGGTTTACAACTCCTCTTTACGCTGCGAAGGCTGAGGGTCCACTTGTTCCGGATCTTCATCAACTTCAGGCAATGGCTGGAAACCCGGAGCGCACCAGTCAATCTTGGAGAGGGCACGGAAATATACTTCTTCATTGATAAGATCTGAAGGGTCAATATCTGGAGCGAAAGTGTGGTTACGAACTGGTGGGATCAGATTTTCAGTGTCGTAAACCGGCCGCTCCACCCGCGAATTTTCTAGATCGTAGGTCGGATGATACCTTGTCAAATCTGCTTCATCGGCAAGTTTACTGGCGAGAGGGCGCATGTCCTAAGTCAAAGCACGAAGATCTTCAGTAGAGAAGGCTGACCCGTCCTATTTATTGCTGGGATAGCCATTCATGGCTTCAGCCGGATCAAAATCGGGGACCCATGCTTTGGCCCAGGTCAGTGCCATGAGAGAGCCAGCTCGGGCAGCAGACTTCTTCACCTCAACCAGACGCACAGGTAGGACAGATAGCTTCTCCAGGGTCGCTTGGATGGTAGTCGGTGCCTGTTTATTGTGAGACATGGCACTGATAGCCCTTTGGGCGCCGGAGTAGAGCTGCTCCACCAGGGTGTAAGCAGCCTTGAGCTTCTTCCGGACATCATCTCCAAGATGAGTTATGCGCCTCCCTATATACAATTGGCGAGTTAAACCAGGGCGGAACAAAGATTGCAAGGATGTAAAACATACAGATGTTGGGGAACGTAGTATTTTAAAAATTTTCCTACGATCATGCAAGATCTATCTACCAGATGCATAGCAACGAGAGGGGAGAGTGTGTCTACGTACCCTCGTAGACCGGGAGCGGAAGCGTCAAGTAACGCGGTTGATGTAGTCGAACTTATTCGCGATTCAACTAATCAAGCACCGAACGTACGGCACCTCCGCATTCAGCACACGTTCAGCTTGATGACGTCCCACGAGCTCTTGATCCAGTTGAGCTTCACGGGAGAGTTTCGTCAGCACGACGGCGTGGTGACGGATATGATGTATCTACCGGCGCAGGGCTTCGCCTAAGCACTGCAACGGTAT
Source organism: Secale cereale (assembly GCA_902687465.1). Classification (NCBI taxonomy): domain Eukaryota; kingdom Viridiplantae; phylum Streptophyta; class Magnoliopsida; order Poales; family Poaceae; genus Secale; species Secale cereale. The sequence goes on along the minus strand of LR738715.1, from coordinate 551,939,725 downwards.
GACCGAGGTGTGTTTTTGTGGAGGGGGGCACCGCACACGGCTAAAACAATTCAACTTGTTGTGTCTAGAGGTGCCCCCTTGCCCCCATATATAAAGGAGGGAGGGAGAGGCCGGCCCTAGAGGGGGCGTGCCAAGTGTGGGGAGTCCTACTAGGACTCCCAAGTCCTAGTAGGATTCCCCTTTCCTTTCCGGAGTAGGAGAGAAGGAAAGAGGGGAAGAGGGAGAAGGAAAAGGGGGCTGCACCCCTTGTCCAATTCGGACCAGAAGGGGGGCGCGCGCCTCCTTCCTTTTGGCCTCTCTCTTATATTCCCGTAACTCCCCGATACTCCAAAAAATACCCGAATCACTCGGAACCTTTCCGATGTCCGAATATAGTCGTCCAATATATTGATTTTTACGTCTCGACCATTTCGAGACTCCTCGTCATGTCCCCAATCTCATCCAGGACTCCGAACTCCTTCGGTACATCAAAACTCATAAACTCATAATAAAACTGTCATCGAAACCTTAAGCGTGCGGACCCTACGGGTTCGAGAACTATGTAGACATGACCGAGACACATCTCCGGTCAATAACCAATAGCGGAACCTGGATGCTCATATTGGCTCCCACATATTGTACGAATATCTTTATCGGTCAAACTGCATAACAACATACGTTGTTCCCTTTGTCATCGGTATGTTACTTGCCCGAGATTCGATCGTCGGTATCTCAATACCTAGTTCAATCTCGTTACCGGCAAGTCTCTTTACTCGTTCCGTAATACATCATCCCGCAACTAACTCATTAGCTGCAATGCTTGCTAGGCTTATAGTGATGTGCATTACCGAGTGGGCCCAGAGATACCTCTCCGACAATCAGAGTGACAAATCCTAATCTCGAAATACGCCAACCCAACAAGTACCTTCGGAGACACCTGTAGAGTACCTTTATAATCACCCAGTTACGTTGTGACGTTTGGTAGCACACAAAGTGTTCCTCCGGTATTCGGGAGTTGCATAATCTCATAGTCATAGGAACATGTATAAGTCATGAAGAAAGCAATAGCAGTAAAACTTAGACGATTATAGTGCTAAGCTTACGGATGGGTCTTGTCCATCACATCATTCTCCTAATGATGTGACCCCATTGATCAAATGACAACTCATGTCTATGGCTAGGAAACATAACCATCTTTGATCAATGAGCTAGTCTAGTAGAGGCATACTAGGGACACTCTGTTTTGTCTATGTATTCACACATGTACTAAGTTTCCGGTTAATACAATTCTAGCATGAATAATAAACATTTATCATGATATAAGGAAATAAATAATAACTTTATTATTGCCTCTAGGGCATATTTCCTTCAGTCTCCCACTTGCACTAGAGTCAATAATCTAGATCACATCACCATGTGATTAACACCAATAGTTCACATCGCCATGTGACTAACACCCATAGTTCTCATCGCCATGTGACCAATACCCAAAGGGTTTACTAGAGTCAAAAATCTAGTTCACATCCTCATGTGATTAACACCCAAAGAGTACTAAGGTGTGATCATGTCTTGCTTCGTGAGAGAAGTTTAGTCAGCGGGTCTGTTACATTCAGATCCGTATGTATTTTGCAAATTTCTATGTCTACAATACTCTGCATGGAGCTACTCTAGCTAATTGCTCCCACTTTTAATACGCATCCAGATTGATACTTGGAGTCATCTGGATTAGTGTAAAGCTTGCATCGGCGTAACTCTTTACGACGAACTCTTTATCACCTCCATAATCGAGAAACATTTCCTTAGTCATCCAGTAACTAAGGATAATTTTGACCGTTGTCCAGTGATCTACTCCTGGAACACTTTTCTACCTTCTTGCCAAACTCATGGTAAGGTACACAACAAGTTTGGTACACATCATGGCATACGTTATAGAACCTATGACTGAGGCATAGGGAATGACTTTCATTATTTCTCTATCTTTTGCCGAGGTCGGGCTTTGAGTCTTACTCAACTTCATACCTTACAACTCAGGCAAGAACTCCTTCTCTGACTGATCCATTTTGAACTACTTCAAAAACTTGTCAAGGTATGTATTTATTGAATAACTTTATCAAGCATCTCGATCTATCTCTATAGATCTTGAGGCTCAATATGTAAGCAGCTTTACCGAGGTTTTTCCTTGAAAAAAAAAACTCCTTTCAAACACTCCTTTATGCTTTCCAGAAAATTTCTACATCATTTCTGATCAACAATATGTCATTCACATATACTTATCAGAAAGGTTATAGTGCTCCTACTCACTTTCTTGTAAATACAGGCTTCACCGCAAGTCTGTATAAAACTATATGCTTTGATCAACTTATCAAAGTGTATATTCCAACTCTGAGATACTTGCACCAGTCCATAGATGGACCGCTGGAGCTTACACACTTTGTCAGCACCTTTAGGATCGACAAAACCTTCTGGTTGCATCATATACAACTCTTCTTTAAGATATCCATTCAGGAATGCAGTTTTGACATCCATTTGCCAGATTTCATAATCATAAAATGCGGCCATTGCTAACATGATTCAGACAGACTTAAGCATCGCTACGGGTGAGAAAATCTCATCGTAGTCAACTCCTTGAACTTGTCGAAAACCTTTCACAATTGGTCGAGCTTTGTAAACAGTAACATTACTGTCAGCGTCGGTCTTCCTCTTTTAGATCCATTTATTTTCGATGGCTTGCCGATCATCGGGAAAGTCAACCAAAGTCCACACTTTGTTCTCATACATGGATCCCATCTCAGATTTCATGGCCTCAAGCCATTTTGCGGAATCTGGGCTCATCATTGCTTCCTCATAGTTTGTAGGTTCATCATGGTCTAGTAACATGACTTCCAGAACCGGGTTGCCGTACCACTCTGGCGCGGAATGTACTCTGGTTGATCTACAAAGTTCGGTAGTAACTTGATCCAAAGTTTCATGATCATCATCATTAGCTTCCTCACTAATTGGTGTAGGAATCACTGAAACTAGTTTCTGTGATGTACTACTTTCCATTTCGGGAGAAGGTACAATTACCTCATCAAGTTCCACTTTCCTCCCACTCACTTCTTTCCAGAGAAACTCCTTCTCTAGAAAGGATCCATTCTTAGCAATGAATATCTTGCCTTCGGATCTTGTGATAGAAGGTGTACCCAACAGTCTCTTTTGGGTTTCCTATGAAGGCACATTTCTCCGACTTGGGTTCGAGCTTATCAGGGTTAAGCTTTTTCACATAAGCATCGCAACCCCAAACTTCAAGAAACGACAACTTTGGTTTCTTGCCAAACCACCGTTCATAAGGTGTCGTCTCAACGGATTTAGATATTGCCCTATTGAACGTGAATGCAGCTGTCTCTGATGCATAACCCAAAACGATAGTGGTAAATCGGTAAGAGACATCATAGATCGCACCATATCTAATAAAGTACGGTTACAACGTTCGGACACACCATTACTCTGTGGTGTCCCGGGTGGCGTGAGTTGTGAAACTATTCCACATTGTTTCAAATGAAGACCAAACTCGTAACTCAAATATGCACCTCCATGATCAGATCATAGGAACTTTATTTCTTGTTACGATGATTCTCTACTTCACTCTGAAATTCTTTGAACTTTTCAAATGTTTTAGACTTGTGTTTCATTAAGTAGATATACCCATATCTGCTCAAATCATCAGTGAAGGTCAGAAAATAACGATACTCGCCGCGAGCCTTAACACTCATCGGTCCACATACATCAGTATGTATGATTTCCAATAAATCATTTGCTTGCTCCATTGGCCCGGAGAACGGAGTTTGAGTCATCTTGCCCATGAGGCATGGTTCGCAAGCACCAAGTGATTCATAATCAAGTGATTCCAAAAGACCATCACTATGGAGTTTCTTCATGTGCTTTACACCAATATGACCTAAACGGCAATGCCACAAATAATTTACACTATCATTATTAACCTTGCATCTTTTGGCTTCAATATTATGAATATGTGTGTCACTACGATCGAGATCCAACCAACTATTTTTCATTGGGTGTATGACCATCGAAGGCTTTATTCATGTAAACAGAATAACAATTATTCTATGACTTTAAATGAATAATCGTATTGCAACAAACATGATCAAATCATATTCATGCTCAACGCAAATGCCAAATAACATTTATTTATGTTCTACACTAATTCCGAAAGTACAGGGAGTGTGCGATGATGATCATATCAATCTTGGAACCACTTCCAACACACATCGTCACTTCACCTTTAACTAGTCTTTGTTCATTCCGCAACTCTCGTTTCGATTTACTAACTTTAGCAACTGAACCGGTATCAAATACCCAGGGGTTGCTATGAACACTAGTAAAGTACACATCAATAATCTGTATATCAAAATATACCGTTGTTCACTTTGCCATCCTTCTTATCTGCCAAGTATCTAGGGCAGTTCCACTTCTAGTGACTATTTCCTTTGCAGTAGAAGCACTTAGTTTCAGGCTTGAGTTTAGCTTTGGTTTTCTTCATGAAAGTGAAAACTTGCTTGTCATTCTTCTTGAAGTTCCCCTTCTATCCCTTTGCCCTTTACTTGAAACAAGTGGTCTTGTTAAACATCAACACTTGATGTTCTTTCTTGATTTCTACCTTCGCAGATTTCAGCATCGCGAAGAGCTCGGGAATTACTTTCGTTATCCCTTGCATATTATAGTTCATCACGAAGTTCTACTAACTTGGTGATAGTGACTAGAGAACTTTGTCAATTACTATCTTATCTGGAAGATAAACTCCCACTTGATTCAAGCAATTGTAGTACCCAGACAATCTGAGCACATGCTCACCGGTTGAGCTATTCTCCTCCATCTTGTAGGCAAAGTACTGCCAAAGGTCTCATACCTCTCAACACGGGCATGAGTATGAAAATACTAATTTCAACTTTTGGAACATCTCATATGCTCCGTGGCGTTCAAAACGTTTTTCAAGTCCCGGTTATAAGCCGTAAAGCATGGCGCACTAAACTATCAAGTAGTCATCATACCGAGCTTGTCAAACGTTCATGACGTGTGCATCTGCTCCTGCAATAGGTTCGTCACCTAGCAGTGCATCAAGGACATAATACTTCTGTGCAGCAATGAGGACAATCCTCAGATCACGGACCTAGTCCGCATCATTGCTACTAACATCTTTCGACTTATATTTCTCTAGGAACATATAAAATACACGGGGAGCTACATCGCGAGCTATTGATCTACAACATAGATATGCTAATACTACCAGGACTAAGTTCATGATAAATTAAAGTTCAATTTAATCATATTACTTAAGAACTCCCACTTAGACAGACATCCCTCCGGTCATCTAAATGATCATGTGATACAAATCAACTAAACCATGTCCGATCATCACGTGAGATGGAGTAGTTTCAATGATGAACATCTTATGTTGATCATATCTACTATATGATTCACGCTCGACCTTTCGATATCTAGTGTTCCGAGGCCATATCTGCATATGCTAGGCTCGTCAAGTTTAAAACGAGTATTCTGCGTGTGCAAAACTGGCTTAGACCCGTTGTATTTGAACGTAGAGCTTATCACACCCGATCATCACGTGGTGTCTCGGCACGGCGAACTTTCGCAACGGTGCATACTCAGGGAGAACACTTATACCTTGAAATTTTGTAAGGGATCATCTTATAATGCTACCGTCGTTCTAAGCAAAATAAGAAGCATAATAAGATAAACATCACATGCAATCAAAATATGTGACATGATATGGCCATCATCATCTTGTGCTTTTGATCTCCATCTTCAAAGCACTGTCATGATCACCTTTGTCACCGGCGCGACACCTTGATCTCCATCATAGCATCGTTGTCGTCTCGCCAAATATTGCTTCTACGACTATCGCTACCGCTTAGTGATAAAGTAAAGCAATTACATGGCGATTGCATTTCATACAATAAAGTGACAACCATATGGCTCCTGCTAGTTGCCGATAACTTTACAAAACATGATCATCTCATACAAAACCGTATATCTCATCATGTCTTGATCACATCACATCACAACATGCCTTGCAAAAACAAGTTAGACATCCTCTACTTTGTTGTTGCAAGTTTTACGTGGCTGCTACGGGCTTAGCAAGAACCGTTCTTACTACGCATACAAAACCACAACGATGTTTCATCAAGTATGTGTTGTTTTTGTCGCAAAAAAAGTATGTGTTGTTTTAACCTTCACAAGGACCGGGCGTAGTCACACGCGATTCAGCTAAAGTGAGAGAGACAGACACCCACCAGTCACCTTTAAGCAACGAGTGCTCATAACAGTGAAACCAGTCTCGCGTAAGCGTACGCGTAATATCGGTCCGGGCCGGTTCATCTCACAATACCGCCGAAGCAAAGTATGACATGCTGGTAAGCAGTAAGATTAGTATCGCCCACAACTCATTTTGTTCTACTCGTGCATATCATCTACGCATAGACCTGGCTCATGATGCCACTGTTGGGGAACGTAGTATTTTAAAATTATCCTACGATCACGCAAGATCTATCTACCAGATGCATAGCAACGAGAGGGGAGAGTGTATCTACGTACCCTCGTAGACCGGGAGCGGAAGCGTCAAGTGACGCGGTTGATGTAGTCGAACTTCTTCGCGATTCAACCGATCAAGCACCGAACGTACGGCACCTCCGCGTTCAGCACACGTTCAGCTTGATGACGTCCCACGAGCTCTTGATCCAGTTGAGCTACACGGGAGAGTTTCGTCAGCACGACGGCTGGTGACGGATATGATGTATCTACCGGCGCAGAGCTTCGCCTAAGCACTGTCACGGTATGACCGAGGTGTGTTTCTGTGGAAGGGGGCACCGCACACGGCTAAAACAATTCAACTTGTTGTGTCTAGAGGTGCCCCCTTGCCCCCGTATATAAAGGAGGGAGGGAGAGGCCAGCCCTAGAGGGGGCGCGCCAAGTGTGGGGAGTACTACTAGGACTCCCAAGTCCTAGTAGGATTCCCCTTTCCTTTCCGGAGTAGGAGAGAAGGAAAGAGGGGAAGAGGGAGAAGGAAAAGGGGGCTGCACCCCTTGTCCAATTCGGACCAGAAGCGGACGCGCGCCTCCTTCCTTTTGGCCTCTCTCTTCTATTCCCGTAACTCCCCGGTACTCCGAGAATACCCGAATCACTCGGAACCTTTCCGATGTCCGAATATAGTCGTCCAATATATCGATTTTTACTTCTCGACCATTTCGAGACTCCTCATCATGTCCCCGATCTCATCCGGGACTCCGAACTCCTTCGGTACATCAAAACTCATAAACTCATAATAAAACTATCATCGAAACCTTAAGCGTGCGGACCCTACGGGTTCGAGAACTATGTAGACATGACCGAGACACGTCTCTGATCAATAACCAATAGCGGAACCTGGATGCTCATATTGGCTCCCACATATTGTATGAATATCTTTATCGGTCAAACTGCATAACAACATACGTTGTTCCCTTTGTCATCGGTATGTTACTTGCCCGAGATTCGATCGTCGGTATCTCAATACCTAGTTCAATCTCGTTACCGGCAAGTCTCTTTACTCGTTCCGTAATACATCATCCCGCAACTAACTCATTAGCTGCAATGCTTGCAAGGCTTATAGTGATGTGCATTACCGAGTGGGCCCAGAGATACCTCTCCGACAATCGGAGTTACAAATCCTAATCTCGAAATACGCCAACCCAACAAGTACCTTCGGAGACACCTGTAGAGTACCTTTATAATCACCCAGTTACGTTGTGACGTTTGGTAGCACACAAAGTGTTCCTTCGGTATTCGGGAGTTGCATAATCTCATAGTCATAGGAACATGTATAAGTCATGAAGAAAGCAATAGCAGTAAAACTTAAACCATTATAATGCTAAGCTAACGGATGGGTCTTGTCCATCACATCATTCTCCTAATGATGTGACCCCGTTGATCAAATGACAACTCATATCTATGGCTATGAAACATAACCATCTTGAGCTAGTCTAGTAGAGGCATACTAGGGACACTTTGTTTTGTCTATGTATTCACACATGTACTAAGTTTCCGGTTAATACGATTCTATCATGAATAATAAACATTTATCATGATATAAGGAAATAAATAATAACTTTATTATTGCCTCTAGGGCATATTTCCTTCAACAGAGAGAGGTACTCACCGAAGATAGCAGAAGTCGTGAGCTCTGTTTGCTGTTTCAACCAGGATAGCTCCTGCGTAACCGGATTGAGAGCGGCTTCGGCATCCTTTGCTATATTTTCAAGAGCGTCCCTCTGCACCTCCCATGTGGACCGCTCCGCTTCAAAAAAAAATTCTTCAATTTTTCCATGTTAGTCAAAGCAAGGACAAGTTCTTCCTTAGCTTTGGCTGAAGCAGTCTCATGGAAAGCCAAGCTATTCCGGAGCTTAGTTGCCTCCGAAGCCCTCCGGGTCAAGTCAGCCTGCAAGAAAATCAAACGGATTAGAAGGACAGATCAATCAAGTCTCAAGCACATAACAAGTTATGCACTCGACACTTGGGGGCTAATGTACAATTGAAGTAAAGAAAGCAAAGTTTTCTGACCAAGTCCCAAGCACATAAAAAAGTTATGCCCTTGGCACTTGGGGGCTAATGTACATTCATTCTCAGACATAAGTTAAGTCCGGGTTCACCTACAATAAAGCTAAACCGACACTTGGGGGCTACTATGGTCTACAGGTATGATTGCCAAGTACAAAGCAGAAACAGAAGCAGAAAGAAAGAAAGTAACCTCAGATCTGTCCTTCATCATATTAACTAAGCCGACTTCATAGTCATGGCTAGTAAAGAGCCGGTTTAGATACCCAGAATGAAGTTCCTGGGCACTCAGCTGAGCATAGCTTGATAGGTATGTGCTCCACTTGCCTTTGTCTTGTTGAAACTTTTCTTCATTGGCAGTATGCCTAGCCAAGGTGACAGGCTCCGTGGGAGCAGTGAAGCCTAACCCGGTTATCTCAACATCTGCTGTCGAGCCAGCAGTTGACTGGGGAGGATCAGCAGTGTGCACCGGACTGACGGGAGCCGGGCTAGCCCGAGGAGGGCTAACCCGGACTGGGCTTGCCGGTTCAGCCATATTTTCCATATTGTCACCTCCTAGTGCAACAGCATCTTCATGATCCATAGGAGTGGGATCATCGAGCTGAACTTCAAAGTTGTCCTCTCAAGGTATGGCTGCTTCAGGGTGTTCGGCCGGTTCAGCAGTAGTGGTCTCAGCAGCCGGCTTATTTGCTTTCGCCTTTTTGCTAGGCTTTGGCATTCTGATAAAGGTCAAAGGAACAATCAGAATCACAAAGTTAAAAACTAGAAGGTAAACCGGACGTTTGAAAGAATGACTTACCCAGGAACGGTTTTGAGGACTGGGACTTGCGTGGCAGTCGACTCGCCGGAAGAAGACAGAGGAGCTTCCTGATAGTTGGGATCAGACGGTTTAAGTGGTTTACATATAAGGCTGCTTTTGGATGAAGGAGAGTTGGAGTGAGTAAAACCTCGGAGCGGCGTCTGCGAGCCGGCGTAAGGGGTATTCCGGACAATTCAACCACATGGCCGCTATGGCGCGTGGTCTTACGAGATTCATGCTGTTGTTTCTTCAAAAAAAAGTTGGATCCAATTGAGCATAAGTGTGAGAAAATGGATATTTTCGGGACACCCGGCGGATCTTGGGTGGCAACAGTTCTGAATCAGAAGAGAGAGAAATTACCTCAACTCCCTCCGCTTTACTTCCCTCTGCCAAGTCCTGCGAAAAGGCATTATTAACTTAAATTCATTCAAAGGGAGATCGAAAGATATAATGGTTAATTGATACCTCAGAATCCGAATCATCCTCTTCAGGGTGTGAACCGGGAGCAGCAGCGGCTTTTTTCTTCTTGACATCATAGGTTTTCTTGCGCGATTGCTTGGCCGGTTTATCCTGAGATTTCCTCTTCCAGAAAGGATCGTTTTCCTGTGCAAAGGAATAATAAAAAATTGAAGACAACTGATATAAATGGATTAAGATGAAAAGAAAGGGTTGGAAGAGCTTTACCGATGGCGGTTTATTGGTTGCGCAGAACGGAGCTAAACCGGTCCTGCTGCAATCCTCCAGAGGGATGTTCAGCATCTTCTTAGCGGACTCAGTCACTTCATTGTCAGGAAGCACTATTTTTGTGTGGCGTTGAGGGTCTTCTGGCTTGCCGGTATATTCGCACATCAGGCTCGAGCGCCGGTTTAGTGGAAGAATGCTCCAAGAGAGACAGCAGCGGACGAAGTCAACGCCGGTTAAACCATTTGCCACGAAGGCCGTGAGCTTGGAAAGTTGAGGGGCAAATCAGGCCCGGTCTTGGGCGCTTAAACGCTGTGGCAAAGGATGGGTTGTTGCCAGGCGATAGGCGCGGTAACCCGGCAGCGGATTCTATCCTTTAGGTGAAGTGTCCCTGCAATAGAACCAGGTCTGGTTCCATTCTTTGGGGTGGCTGTGAAGAGCGGCGTGGGGAAAGCTCACATCTTTTCTTTTCTGGATGCTGACACCACCCAGCTCCTGATGAGGCCCATCAGTAAACTCCGTCCGCCGGTTCAGATGGAAGAAATCCCGGAACAGATCCACTGACGGTTCTTCTTGAAGGTAGGCCTCTGAGAAAACTTGAAAGTTACAGATGTTCGACACAGAATTCGGGCCTACATCTTGTGGGTGGAGTTGAAAAGCGGCTAACACATCCCGGAAGAATTTTGAACCGGGAGGACTGAAATCCCGGGCAAGATGATCATAAAAAACTATGATTTCTCCTTCCTTAGGCTCAGGAGGGCACTACTTTTCAGGGGCCCGCCAGTGCAGAACTTCCTTAGGGCCAAGAACACCAATTGAGGCCGCTCCAACTAAATCATCTTCCGTGATCCGGGAAGGAACCCAATTGCAAGCAACAAATTGTTTGGCCATCATTTCTGATGAGGGAGTGCTGAAAATACAGTGCAAGACCCGGTTTACCAACTGCTAGATATAAACCGGTGCATTCTATAAAGGTATGGGCTTAATTGTCGGTTTAAACAAGGGACTAATGGTATTTACTAATCCGGAAGCAGGCATGAATGAGACAGCTACCGGTTCACGATGATAGACAGAGAAAGATAAACCGTCAATTGTGGAATACGGGTTAAATATAAAACCGTCAAGGCAAGCATATGATGCGCAGAGTATAGTTAAACCGGCAATGTAAGCGAGCTGCAGATCTAAAAGTGTGAAAAACAGTTTTCACATGAGGCTAAGGTAAATATGGATGTAAGGCGCACGAAAAAGACGGAATAATACAAGTTATATTCAGTGAAGGTCGCGAAGGTTCTTTGCAGATTCAATCTAAACTAGCAAAGCTAGAGGGACTATGGATATAACGATGGAGCAGACGCGCACGGATGAGGATCAAGCCTAAACGAATTCATAACTACAGCTAAGACTGAGCTACGGAGATGAACTACAAGGAAATGAGAATTCATGGCGAGCTACAGAAGAAACCCTAGAATAAGATCTATGGGGAATAAGAGGGCGTACCTGAGGAAAGAGAGGACGGCGGCGAAGTTCTCTGGAAGCGTTTAGGTTGATGCAGCGGCCGGGGCTCGAGGATGACGGTGAGCTCGAAGAACAGCGGCGGAGCTTCGAGCGCTGGAGACGGAGGAAGAAGAAAGCTGAAGGGGAAAAGAGATGTGCCTCGGCTATATTTATAGGCCGAGGGGTTAAAACAGCAAGCGCGGGAATCGAGGAGGCCGAAAATCGGATAAAGATTGAAGCTGTCGCCTCTATTTTTGGTGCGGCAGTAAAGAAAGGTAACAAACAGGTGCGGGCATTAAATGTGCAGATGATGTCATGACGGATTGGAACGATTTCAGGAGATGACGTCATGGCCGGTTTATGAAGCAAAACAAGTTGCAGAAAGGAAATTTGTACAAGACTTGGAAGACTGACATGAACAAGTTCAAATCACTCCGGGGCCTAATGTCAGGGATATTACTAATGAGTATAAACCGGCCAGGAGGGTCCGGATTACACTAACAAGGTTGTTATTACAAGCGAGTAGAATATGTAACAAAGAGGTCATAGCCCATAGAGGTTTAGGGCCCATGTATAAGGCCCACGGTTTGTAAACCGTCGTACCATGTAACTTGGGATGTAAGATAGAAAGAGTAGATACCGAGGCGGACACGTTTATGAGCCGGCCTCGGGACTCTGTAAACCGGATCGGGTGTCGCCTCCTATATAAACAGACGACCCAGCGACGGTTCAAGGACAAGAAACAACAGCTCGAGACACAGGCAAGCGGATTCGCTCCGTGGTCATGGAAGCCCAAGCAATACCACACCAAACTAGACGTAGGCTTTTACCTTCATCGAAGGGGCCGAACTAGTATAAAACTCCCTGTGTCCTTCGTCCGCTTTAACCCCTTCAAGCTAACCCGAGCGATGGCCTCACACCTAATTCCGTTAAACCGGACATCTGCCGTGCTAAATCCACGACACCATAGATCTTATTCTAGGGTTTCTTATGTAGCTTGCCAGGAATCCTCGTTTCCTTGTAGTTCATCTCCGTAGGTCAGTCTTAGCTGTAGTTATGAATTCGTTTAGGCTTGATCCTCATCCATGCGCTTCTGCTCCATCGTTATATCCTTAGTCCCTCTAGCTTTGCTAGTTTAGATTGAATCTGCAAAGAACCTCCGCGGCCTTCACTGAATATAACTTGTATTATTCCGTATTTTTCTTGCGCCTTAGATCCATATTTACCTTAGCCTCATGTGAAAACTGTTTTTCACACTTTTAGATCCGCGGCTCGCTTACATTGCCGGTTTAACTATACTCTGCGCATCATATGCTTGCCTTGACGGTTTTAGATTTAACCCGTATTCCACAATTGATGGTTTATCTTTCTCCGTCTATCATCGTGAACCGGTAGCTGTCTCATTCATACATGCTTCCGGATTAGTAAATACCATTAGTCCCTTGTTTAAACTGACAATTAAGCCCATACCTTAATAGAATGCACCGGTTTATATCTAGTAGTTGGTAAACCGGGTCTTGCACTGTATTTTCAGCACTCCCTCATCAGAAACGATGGCCAAACAATTTGTTGCTTGCAATTGGGTTCCTTCTCGGATCACGGAAGATGATTTAGTCGGAGCGGCCTCAATTGGTGATCTTGGCCCTAAGGAAGTTATGCACTGGCGGGCCCCTGAAAAGGAGTGCCCTCCTGAGCCTAAGGAAGGAGAAATCATAGTTTTTTATGATCATCTTGCCCGGGGTTTCAGTCCTCCCGGTTCAAAATTCTTTCGGGATGTGTTAGCCACTTTTCAACTCCACCCACAAGATGTAGGCCCGAATTCTGTGTCGAACATCTGTAACTTTCAAGTTTTCTCGGAGGCCTACCATCAAGAAGAACATCAGTGGATCTGTTTCGGGATTTCTTCCATCTGAACCGGCGGACGGAGTTTACTGATGGGCCTCATCAGGAGCTAGGTGGTGTCAGCATCCAGAAAAGAAAAGATGTGAGCTTTCCCCACGCCGCTCTTCACAGCCACCCCAAAGAATGGAACCAGACCTGGTTCTATTGCAGGGACACTTCACCTGAAGGAGAGAATCCACTGCCGGGTTACCGCGCCTATTGCCTGGCAACAACCCATACTTTGCCACAGTGTTTAAGCGCCCAAGACCGGACCCGATTTGCCCTTCAACTTTCCAAGCTCAGGGCCTTTGTGGCAAATGGTTTAACCGGCGTTGACTTCGTCCGCTGCTGGCTCTCTTGGAGCATTCTTCCACTAAGCCGGCGCTCGAGCCTGATGTACAAATATACCGGCAAGCCAGAAGACCCTCAACGCCACACAAAAAAGTGCTTCCTGACAATTAAGTGACTGAGTCCGCTAAGAAGATGCTGAACATCCCTCTGGAGGATTGCAGCCGGACCGGTTTAGCTCTGTTCTACGCAACCAATAAACCGCCACCAGTAAAGCTCTTCCGACCCTTTCTTTTCATCTTAATCCGTTTATATCAATTGTCTTCAATTTGTTATTATTCCTTTTCACAGGCCAACGATCCTTTCTGGAAGAGGAAACCTCAGGATAAACCAGCCAAGCAATCGCGCAAGAAAACCTATGCTGTCAAGAAGAAAAGAGTCGCTGCTGCTTCCGGTTCACACCCTGAAGAGGATGATCCAGACTCTGACGTATCAATTAACCCTTATATCTTTCGATCTCCCTTTGTATGAATTTATGTTAATAATGCCTTTTCGCAGGACTTGGCAGAGGGAAGTAAAGCGGAGGGAGTTGAGGTAATTTCTCGCTCTTCTGATTCAGAACCGTTGCCACCCAAGATCCGCCGGTTGTCCCGGAAATATCCATTTTCTCACCCTTATGCTCAATTGGATCCCAACTTTCTTTTGAAGAAACAGCAGCATGAAGCTCGTCGGACCACGCGCCATAGCGGCCATGTGGTTGAATCGTCCGGAATACCCCTTACGCCGGCTCGCAGACGCAGCTCCGAGGTTTTACTCACTCCTACTCTCCTTCATCCAAAAGCAGGCCTTATACGTAAACCACTTAAACCGTCTGATCCCAACTATCAGGAAGCTCCTCTGTCTTCTTCCGGCGAGTCGACTGCCACGCAAGTCCCAATCCTCAAAACCGTTCCTGGGTAAGTCCTTCTTTCAAACGTCCGGTTTACCTTCTAGTTTTTAACTTTGTGATTCTGATTATTCCTTTGACCTTTATCAGAATGCCAAAGCCTAGCAAAAAGGCGAAAGCAAACAAGCAGGCTGCTGAGACCACTACTGCTGAACCAGCCGAAGACCCTGAAGTAGCCATCCCTCGAGAGGACAACTTTGAAGTTCAGCTCGATGATCCCACTCCTATGGATCATGAAGATGCTGTTGCGCCAGGAGGTGACAATATGGAAAATATGGCTGAACCGGCAAGCCCAGTCCGGGTTAGCCCTCCTTGGGCTAGCCCGGCTCCCGTCAGTCCGGTGCACACTGCTGATCCTCCCCAGCCAACTGCTGGCTCGACAGCAGATGTTGAGATAACCGGGTTAGGCTTCACTGCTCCCACGGAGCCTGTCACCTTGGCTAGGCATACTGCCAAAGAAGAAAGGTTTCAACAAGACAAAGGCAAGTGGAGCACATACCTATCAAGCTATGCTCAGCTGAGTGCCCAGGAACTTCATTCCGGGTATCTAAACCGGCTCTTTACTAGCCATGACTATGAAGTCGGCTTAGTTAATATGATGAAGGACAAATGTGAGGTGACTTTCTTTCTTTCTGCTTCTGTTTCTGCTTTGTACTTTGCAATCATACCTTTAGACCATAGTAGCCCCCAAGTGTCGGTTTAGCTTTATTGTAGGTGAACTGGGACTTAACTTATGTCTGAGAATGAATGTACATTAGCCCCCAAGTGCCAAGGGCATAACTTGTTTATGTGCTTGGACTTTGTCTAAAAACTTTGCTTTCTTTACTTCCATTGTACATTAGCCCCCAAGTGTCGAGTGCATAACTTGTTATGTGCTTGAGACTTGATTGATTTGTCCTTCTAATCCGTTTGATTTTCTTGCAGGCTGACTTGACCCGGAGGGCTTCGGAGGCAACTGAGCTCCGGAATAGCTTGGCTTTCCATGAGACTGCTTCAGCCAAAGCTAAGGAAGAACTTGTCCTTGCTTTGACTAACATGGAAAAAATGAAGATTTTTTTTGAAGCGGAGCGGTTCACATGGGAGGTGCAGAGGGACGCTCTTGAAAAAAGAGCAAAGGATGCCGAAGCCGCTCTCAATCCGATTACGCAGGAGCTATCCGGGTTGAAACAGCAAATAGAGCTCATGACTTCTGCTATCTTCGGTGAGTACATGTCTCCGTATGTTTTACATCCTTGCAATCTTTGTTCCGCCCTGGTTTAACTCGCCAATTGTATATAGGGAGGCGCATAACTCATCTTGGAGACGATGTCCGAAAGAAGCTCAAGGCCGCTTACACCCTGGTGGAGCAGCTCTACTCCGGTGCCCAAAGGGCTATCAGTGCCATGTCTCACAATAAACTGGCGCCGACTACCATCCAAGCGACCCTGGAGAAGCCATCTGTCCTACCTGTGCATCTGGTTGAGGTGAATAAGTCTGTTGTCCGAGCTGGCTCTCTCATGGCACTGACCCGGGCCAAAGCATGGGTCCCCGATTTTGATCCGGCTGAAGCCATGAATGGCTATCCCAGCAATAAAGAGGACGGGTCAGCCTTCTCTGCTGAAGATCTTCGTGCTTTGACTAAGGACATGCGCCCTCTCGCCAGTAAACTTGCCGATGAAGCAGATTTGACATGGTATCATCCGGCCTACGATCTAGAAAATTCGCGGGTGGAGCGGCCGGTTTACGACACTGAAAATCTGATCCCACCAATTCGTAACCACACTTTCGCTCCAGATATTGACCCTTCAGATGTTATCAATGAAGAAGTATATTTCCATGCCCTCTCCAAGACTGATTGGTGCGCTCCGGGTTTCCAGCCATTGCCTGAAGTTGATGAAGATCTGGAACAAGTGGACCCTCAGCCTTCGCAGTGTGAAGAGGAGTCGAAAACTGTCCGGTTTAACTTGTAGTTGCTGAATACTTTGCGAGAAATTTCCGATCCATTCGGGCCTGCAAGTGCCTTGTAATAGGATAGCTGAAATACTTCCTTTATTCCACTGTTTATGGCACTATTTGACTTTGGCATCTCTCAATTTAATCTTCTGTTTGCAATGCATGATCCACTTATATTATCTGTGCCCGCATGAACGAAACTAGAAGATGTCCTGGCGGTTTACCACCGGACGGATTATACTGCTCTGATATATATATATATATATATATATATATATATATATATATATATATATATATATATATATCTAAAGAACAACTATTGATCACAAACATATACTATACCTCTGATTAAGTGTGCTTGTCGACCTTAATCCAGTAGAAATAATTGAAAGCGCAGGCACTGATGAGGCTCTTCGCTCTCTTGTTTGGCTTAGCCTGATGGCCGATCCGGGTTGCGATGAACACCGGTTTAACTCTCGCTGGTGTTCATGACCCAGACTTTTAACTTTGTAGATATATGGTCAACCTTGTAGTTGTCCAGTCTCACATCAATGGACTTGGTGAAAAAACCAATGATCATGACGACCAAGATTTGTGAAATCATAAAAAATAGGAATAAGGTTTTTTTGGGCAAATAAAACCATGTAGTCGAGGCTTTTTACGAGCTGCCAGGCTCCAAATTCGAGGCTTTTTATGAGCTACCGGGCTCCAAATTCGAGGCTTTGTATCGATGACAAGCCACCCAATGTTTCAAAATCTCGTAAGGATCTTGTCTTTAGGTGATCAACTCGATGATCGTCAATGGCTGATTCCTTGATGCGTCAAGGGCGACAGTTTAGGAGGCCATGGTGAGTTTCTGTAGAAAACTCCCATGTGACACTCCTTAGAAAAAACACGGCTGATTCCTTGATGCATCAAGGGCGCCGGTTTAGGAGGCCATGGTGAGCTTCCGTAAAAAAACTCCCATGTGATACTCCTTTGAAAAACACGGATGATTCCTTGATGCATCAAGGGCGCCGGTTTAGGAGGCCATGGTGAGCTTCCGTAGAAAACTCCCATGTGATCCTCCTTTGAAAAACACGGCTGATTCCTTGATGCATCAAGGGCGCCGGTTTAGGAGGCCATGGTAAGCTTCTTTCGAAGCCCCCATGTGATACTCTTGTTTATAAAAGACACGACTGATTCCCTGATGCTATCAGGGGCGCCGGTTTAAGAGGCCATGGTGAGCTTCTTTCGAAGCCCCCATGTGATACTCTTGTGTATAAAAGACATGACTGATTCCTTGATGCTATCAGGGGCGCCGGTTTAAGAGGCCATGGTGAGCTTCTTTCGAAGCCCCCATGTGATACTCTTTTGCAAAGAGAAATGGCTGATTCCTCGGTGTTCCGGGGGTGCCAGTTTATTGTATTAATTATAATATGAACATTGTACATAAAGCGGAACCAATGTCTCAAGTGTAATAAGGCCGCAGAAGAGCGATGTTCCACGGTCGCTTCGTCTCTTCCTCTGCTGTACGTGAGTCCTTATGTTCTCAAACGTCGACAAGGTAGTATGATCCATTGTGCAGATTTTTGCTGACCACAAAGGGTCCTTCCCAAGGTGGGGATAGCTTGTGCATATCTGTCTGGTCTTGGATGAGCCGGAGCACCAGATCTCCCTCCTGGAACGTTCTGGTCTTAACCCGGCGGCTGTGGTACCGGCGCAGGTCTTGTTGATAAATCGCTGATCGCGTTGCTGCCGTGTCCCGTTCCTCATCCAGCCGGTCCAAGCTGTCTTGCCTTGCTTGCTCATTATCCACTTCAACGTAAGCTGCCACCCGTGGTGAGTCGTGCCGGATATCACTAGGGAGAACCGCTTCAGCATCATACACCATGAAGAAAGGCGTATATCCTGTAGATCTGTTAGGGGTAGTGTTGATGCTCCATAAGACAGAAGGCAACTCCTCTACCCAGCAACCCGACGTTCTTTGCAAAGGAACCATAAGCCGGGGCTTGATGCCTCTCAGGATCTCTTGGTTGGCTCTATCGGCTTGGCCATTGGACTGAGGTTGAGCTACTGATGACACATCAAGGCAAATATGCTTTCTTTGACAGAACTCTTCCATCTCTCCTTTAGATAGGTTGGTGCCGTTATCAGTTATAATGCTGTGTGGAAAGCCAAACCGGAAAATTACCTTTTTGATGAATTTAACCGTTGTTGCCGCATCACACTTACTGACAGGCTGTAATGCCCAGGATGGGACTATACCTCCTACGTGTCGAGGCACGTCTTAAAGGTATAAGCCCATTCTGGAATGATCGCAAGTTCGGTATCTTTGCACATCTCATGTAAAAATAGGGATGAAAGGGAAAAAGATAGTTGGCTTACACTCGCCACGTCACACAATTCATTGCATAGCCAAACATCATTCAAATAACATCACAACCCGTCTACAGGTGAAGATCCAAATGAAAGATACCAAACATACATAAAGCCACAGGTCTGAATCGCCCCTAGTAGAAACCACTACTGATCGTCGGGATAGTGCACATAGTAACGGCTACATTCCTCGTCGTACTCCCAGTATAGCTCTGTGACGTCACATGAATAGCTCAGCATAGTACCTGCATCTGGTGTGGTGTAGAAATCTGTGAGCCACAGAGGACTCAGCAATCCCGTTCCTGGGTAACACAACTATCCAAGCCTTGGGTGTGGAACAAGGCTGAAGAAAGAACAAGAGGTTGCAGCAGCACTAGCACTAGCTTACGTAAATAAGAGCGAGAAGAGAAGTGCCTCGGACGATAAGGTGATCACGAAGTGATCCTATCTAAAACACGCCACACATAACCCCACCGTGTTCACTTCCCGAACCCCTTTCGGAAAATGACCGTCACGGTACTCACGCTGGTAGTGTGTTCTGAACATGGTGTCAAGTTTTCTACAACCGGATATTAACAAATTCCCATCTGCCACATAACCACGGGCACGGCTTTCGAAAGTTCATAACCCTGCAGGGGTGTTCCAACTTGGCCCATGACAAGCCCACGATCCGCGGAGTCGCAACTCCAAGGTGGGAAGGCCCGAGTATTCTCGGAATCCCGTGCTCAAGATACTCCGACTAAGGTAAGGCTAATCCAGCAAATCCTCCCGGCGTGCCGACACCCTGACAGTAGCCTTACCAGACCTCGAGTTTCCTTGAGGTGGCCCCGCAGTCTGCTCATTTCGGACCAACACTCATGTGGAGCACTGGCCCGGGGTTGTTGATTAAGAAGAGGGTTAATTACTCCCTATGCAAGTTTTTAGTTATTAGGCAAATAGTACCAATGTTGGGACTTGCTGGAAAAGACTTAGCGCTAAGCGGTTTATCGAGGGGGTCCCATAACCCCAACCGTGTGAAGAACACAAAATCAAGGAACATAACACCGGTTTATACGGTTCCTAGGGCGGCATGAGTGAAACAAAACACCAAGCAAGAGGCTTAGCCTTCCACCCATTACCAATATATAGATGATTTCATTAAAGAGTTTATATAGGGTGATATCCCAACAAGCTTCAACATGAAGCAAGAATCTTCAAATCTTCTCTTGCAAGTAGCAATGCTATAAGAGGGGCTGAGCGAAGCTTACTTAGCCAAACATAGGTTTGCATGGGTAGGGTGGTTAGACAGGTACATGGTTACAATAGGAGGCTGACAGGAAAACATGGGCATCGAGGCAATAAGCTAAAGAGCGAGACTTCTAGCAATAGGCAAAGATAGTAATGATATCTGGGTCCGGTCATCTTGCCTGTCGAGTCGTCGATGGGATCGTAAGAGGGCTCCTCGTTCTCAACCTCGGTAGTAACCTCGTTCTCGTACTCGTTCTCGGCTTCCGGCTCTACTCAACACCAAAAACACACGAGGCACGAAATCAAACAAGATGCAATGCGCAAACTTCAGGATACATGGCTCATGCACTAAGGAAGCACTGCAGATACACTTAGGATGCACAGAAAGTCAACATTGGAAACACAGAGATACAGCACAAGGAACATGACAATATGCATCAAGCAAGAAACTTCAAAACATGTTAACAAGAGAATAATATGAATCTACATGCAAAATCACACAAGTTTCATATAGGACTTGCTCAAAACGGAGCAACGGACTAAAAGATACACCCGAAACAAGAAACATTGCAAAGCTGAAATTAACAGCCACATAGCAACTTTGGAGCAATAAATATATACTCTACAGCACTCAAACATCATGACAAGAAGCATGTACATGAAGTAGACATATCCTACAGCAAACAATTCCATTGGAGCATCTCCATAGGAGGCATGGATCAATAGCAACAAGCTACAACATTTTGAACATGATAACAAAAACCCGACAGCAGTATTTTATAGCAACTTGGGAGGAAGAATTAAATATGCTACAGCCACCCAAATGAGCATGTGAGGGCATGAATAGATAGCCAACAACATATACAACAAGGAATCATCAAAAGTCACCCCAAAACTAACATGGATTTCCCTAGAACAACAAGCAAACATAGCATCTGGAAATTACAGATTCCAGACTTAGTGAAATTTCACTAAGTGTTAAAACAGCAGTATTATCATGGCATGTTTGTGAGCAAGTTTAAGTCACCTCAAAGCATAACATGGCAAGTGGTTTGCACCAGAGCAAAGTACACATGATGGGGAGTCCAAAACATATAATCATGCAACAAGGGGACAACCACATCAATAGCAACGAGCTCCTCAACTAGGCCTCTCGTAACAAGTTTAAGAACCTAACAGCCACATGCACTTTTGCAAAGGAGATAAACATGGCAATATGAATTCTATCATGCATCCTATAGCAACCAACATGTAGAGCATCTCATGACGAACATGTCGACATATCATTTGCTTCATTTGGATAAACATGCATCAAGTTATCACATATCAAACATGGCATGAAAACAACTAATAGCAGCAGTTTATATCAAGTAGCACTCTTCTCATGAAGATTAAGACATCTAGATGGACTCAAACATGCATGACACAATGGAACAAAACATAGTACATGTCACCACGATCATTTTGACATATCATACACATGAAACGGACAAGCACAGTAAAAGATATCCTCATCACAAAAATGCATCAGACACTGAAAAACACTAAGGACTTTGAAGAAAAACGAGGGTCAACCTGCTGGATCGTTCAACCGGGTCGGGCGGCGGTCAAACGGGGCGGCCGGGTCGCGGGTAAGAGCGGAAGCGGGTCGCGGGTGCTGCGGGTCAACGGGTCCGCGCCCGCTAGGGCTCCCAGCGTCTGGATCGGCCCGATCTCTGGATCGATCGATCGGGCGGCGGCTCCCTCGATCCCGTCGGGGCGGCCGGCGGCGGGGGGATGGGAGGCTGGGGCGGCGCGGCGACCGGCCGGCGGGAGGTCCGGCGGCGAGGGCCGGCGGTGGCCTGGATCTGAAGGGCGGCGGCGACCTGACTTGGGGACGGGCCGGAGGAGTGGTGAGGGCCGGCGGCGGTGAGGAGCTCCGGCGGCAACGAGGAGCTCCGACGGCGGTGACCTCGGGCGGATGAAGACGAAGGGGCGGCCGGCTGGGGACTCTGGCCCAGATCGGCGGCGGGAGCGGGCCGGTGCTGGGCCCCGCGGGGCGGCGGTGGAAGCACTGTGCGGCGGCGGTGGAAGCATGGTGCGGCGGCAGTGGAAGCACTAGGGTTTTGAACGCAAAATTGGAGCGGGGACGTTTATATAGGCACAAGGAGCTAGGAGAGTCCAAATGAGGAGTGGTTTTCGGCCACGAGATCACAATTGAACGGCCGAGATGATGGGAAGGGTTTGAGCTGGGTTGGTGGGCTGTTGGAGGGGGGTCTTGGGCCTCAAAGAGGAGGTACTTTAAGCCCACGAGGATACCCATTGGAGTATCAAACGAACTCCAAACGCGACGAAACTTGACAGGCGGGTTACGCGTATCAAAACAACATCGCACGACAAGTCTCATGCCATTACGGAAACGTTACACGCCAAACACAAAAGAAGGACTCGGGGATGCCACGGGCACGTGTGAGAGCGTCAGAACTCGAAACGGACAACGGGAAGAGACTAGTGGGACCGGATGCAAACGACAACACAAGGCAATGCAATGCACATGACAACATGACATGGATGAATGCACACACGCACACGACAAAACGACAAAAATCCGAAAAGACGAAGAACCCGGAATGGATCTGATGAAGCCAAAGTTATATATTGCCAAAAGGGGAAAGTATTACATCCGGGGCATTACACAGGCTCTGCTTCAACCCACTTTGTAAATTTGTCCACTGCTACTAACAGGTGGGTTTTTTGATCTTGGGATCTTTTAAAGGGTCCAACCATGTCAAGCCCCCAAGTCGCAAATGGCCAAGTAATTGGAATCATCCGTAGCTCCTGCGCCGGAACATGAGCACGCCGTGAAAATTTCTGGCAAGTGTCACATTTTCTGACCAAGTCTCCTCTGCATCGGCGTGAGCCGTTAACCAGTAGAACCCATGACGAAAAGCTTTAGCTACCAAGGACTTTGAACCGGCGTGATGACCACAATCTCCTTCATGAATCTCTCAAAGAATATCACAGCCTTCCTCTGATGATATGCACCGCCGAAACGCCCCAGAAACACTGCGGTGATGAAGCTCTCCATTGACGATAGTCATAGACTTAGACCGCTAGATTATCTGCCGGGCCTCAATTTCATCCTCTGGCAATTCACCTCGGCTCAGGTACGCCAAGTAAGGGAGTGTCCAATCCGGAATAACGTGAAGTTCTGCAACTAGTTGTGCTTCCGGATCAGGAACCGCTAAATCCTCCTCTGAACGTATCTGTACTGACGGACTATGCAATTCGTCCAAGAAGGTATTAGGTGGAACCGGTTTACGCTGAGAGCCCAGCCGGCTTAATGCATCGCCGCTTTATTTTTCCGCCGGTCTATGTGGTCCACCTGATAACCCTTGAAGCATCCTGCTATTGCATCCACCTCTCGCCGATAAGCCGCCATGAGCGGATCCTTAGAGTCCCACTTACCGGATACTTGTTGTGCCACCAGATCTGAGTCACCAAAACACTTAACCCGGCTCAAGTTCATCTCCTTGGCCATCCGCAAACCATGGAGGAGAGCTTCATACTCAGCGGCATTGTTAGTACAAGGGAACATTAATCGAAGGACGTAACAAAACTTATCACCTCGTGGGGAAGTTAACATGACTCCAGCCCCCGAGCCCTCCAATTGCCTTGAACCGTCAAAGATAATAGTCCAGTACGTATGATTCGGCTTCTCCTTAGGTGCTTGTAACTCCGTCCAATCAATGATGAAATCCACCAGTGCCTGGGACTTTATAGCAGTACGGGGCACATATTTTAATCCGTGTGGGCTAAGCTCAATAGCCCACTTCGCCACTCTGCCAGTGGCTTCTCTGTTCTAGATTATATCCCCCGATGGAGCTGAGCTGAGAACAGTGATTGGGTGGCCCTGGAAATAGTGCTTCAACTTTCGGCTTGCCATGAACACACCATACACTAACTTTTGCCAATGTGGATATCGTTGCTTCGACTCAATGAGGACCTCACTGATGTAGTAAACCGGACGTTGGACCGGATATTCCTTGCCTGCTTCCTTGCGCTCCACCACAATGGCCACGCTAACTGCACGGGCATTGACGGCCATGTATAACAACAGCGGCTCCTTGTCAACCGGGGCAGCAAGGACTGGTGGTTCTGCCAATTGCCGCTTCAGATCCTCGAACGCAACGTTTGCAGCATCGCTCCAGACAAAACGGTTCATCTTCTTCATCATCTGGTAAAGCGGGATCGCCTATTCCCCTAAATGGCTGATGAACCGGCTCAATGCTGCAATATGGCCTGCCATGCGCTGGACATCATTGATACAAGCCAGTTTAGCCAAGGATGTGATCGCCTTGATCTTCTCCGGATTAGCCTCAGTTCCTCTGTTTGATACTAAGAATCCAAGGAGTTTGCCTGCTGGAACACCAAAAACACACTTCTCCGGATTGAGCATCATCTTGTAAGCCCGGAGGTTGTGAAAGGTTTCTTTTAAGTCCTCTATCAGTGTCTCCTCCTTCCTGGATTTCACCACAATTTCATCAACATATGCATGGCCATTTCTTCCAATCTGCCCATTGAAGCAGTTCTGCACACAACGCTGATAGGGCACTCTTGAGCCCAAAAGGCATGGATACATAGCAGAAGGCTCCAAAGGGAGTTATGAAAGCTGTCTTCTCCTGGTCCTTAGCTGCCATCTTGATCTGATGATAACCTGAATATGCATCCAAAAAACTTAGCCGCTCGCATCTCGCCGTAGCATCAATAATCTGATCAATACGGGGGAGAGCAAAAGGATCAGTTCGGCAAGCCTTGTTCAAGTCTGTGTAATCAACACACATCCTCCAAGTTCCATTTTTCTTAAGCACCAGCACCGGATTGGCCAATCACTCTGGATGAAACACTTCAACCAAGAAACCTGCGGCCAAGAGCCTAGCCACTTCTTCACCTATAGCCTTGCGCCTCTCCTCATTGAAGCGCCGCAAATACTGCTTGACCGGTTTGAACTTCGGATCAATATTAAGATTGTGCTCAGCGAGTTCCCTCGGTATACCTGGCATGTCAGAAGGCTTCCATGCAAAGATATCCCGGTTCTCACGGATGAACTCGATGAGTGCGCTTTCTATTTGGGGTCTAGGTTAGCGCTGATGGTAAATTGCTTGGATGAATCCCCCGGAACAAAGTCAACCTGTTTGGTTTCCTCTGTCGACTTAAACTTTAACACCGGATCATGCTCTGTAGTTGGATTCTTCAACGGGGACATATCTGCCGGATCAACATTGTCTTTGTAAAACTTCAGCTCCTCCGTAGCACAAACTGCCTCAGCATATGCTACCTCTCCTTCCTCGCATTCCAATGCGATCTTGCGGCTCCCGTGAACCATGATGGTTCCTTTGTGACCTGGCATCTTGAGCTGTAGATAAACATAACATGGTCTAGCCATGAACTTGGCATAAACCGGCCTCCCAAACAGAGCATGATATGGGCTCCTGATCTTCACAACCTCAAAGGTCACTATCTTCGATCTAGAGTCCTGCACATCCCCAAAGGTTACTTCCAGATCGGCCATTCCAACTGGGTAAGCCGATTTACCTGGCACCACTCCATGGAACACTGTGTTGGACTACTGGAGCTTCTTATCTGTCAATCCCATACGTCAAAAAGTCTCATAGTATAGGATATTGATGCTGCTTCCTCCATCCATGAGAACCTTTGTGAACTTATAGCCACCCACCTGTGGAGCCACCACCAAGGCTAGCTGACCCGGATTATCAACCCGTGGCGGGTGATCCTCTCTGCTCCACACAATGGGCTGCTCCGACCAACGTAAAAAACATGGTATCGCCGTTCAACAGCATGCACTGCTCTCTTCAGAACCTTTTGATCCCGTTTGCACAAACTTGTGGTGAAGACATGATATTGGCCACTACTTAGCTCCTTCGGATTATTCTGATATCCGGATTGCTGTTGCTGCTGACGCTGTTGATTGCCTTGGTTGTTGTATCCACCCTGACCATGCTGCTGGTTATGTTGATGCTGATTGTTGCCATTGTGGTTATTGTTACCGCCATGATATCATGATCCGGATCCGCTACCCTGGTAACCCGGACCCTGAAAGCCAGGACCTGATCCGCCGCCGGGGGCTCGTGGTTATACTTGGCTTGTTTCATAACCTCCTGCTTGATACGGCAGTTCTTCCAGAGATGCGTAGCCGGGTTCTCCTCAGTACCATGTCTTGGGCAAGGCACGTTTAGCTGGTGGTCTAGATTGATGGGTGGCCTCCCGTTGCGCGGCGGCGGTCTACCCTTGCGGCGCTGCCCGTTGTCTTGAACGTTGGTATGGGCCACCAAGTCTAAGCCGCCCTCCGCTTTACGCTTGCCATTGTAACCTGTACCTACCAGATTGGCTTGTGTCGGTTTACCGTTTTTGCTCGCCTTCCCGGATTTGTCTCCGTCTGCATCTGGATACTTGGTGTTATCAGAGTCCCCATACTTTACCAAAGCGCTCATGAGCGTTCCCATGTCGTTGCAATCGCGCTTGAGCCGTCCCAGCTTCAGTCTCAGAGACTCGAACCGGCAATTATTCTCCAAGGTCACTATCGCCGTACTAGGGTTGATGCTATTGGAGGAGTGCAGGATTTCAGATACTCGCCGCACCCAACTGCTTGTGGTCTCTTGCTCTCCTTGAACACATGCTGCTAAGTCAACCACGGACATCGGCTGTTTGCACGTGTCTTTGAAATTACTGATAAACCGGCGACGCAACTCACCCCATGATCCGATGGAGTTAGGTGGTAAACCCTTTAACCATGTCCGGGCCGTGCCCTCAAGCATCATTGTAAAGTATTTGGCACACGCAGCTTCGTCCACATCAAGCATCTCCATAGCCATCTCATAACTTTCAACCCATGCCTCCGGAGCCAAATCCGCCGTGTAGTTGGGTACCTTGCGCGGGCCCTTGAAGTCTTTGGGCAATTTCACGTTCCGTAAAGCGGGGATGAGACACTGCACCCCAAAGGAACTGGACATGATTCCTGTCTGCGTGGTGATGGGGTGAACCGGCGTCGCCTGACGGGTGTCGTCACGGGCAGTATGTCTAGTCTGGTCCACATCCTCCTGGGCATGTGCTCCTGCCCCTGCCGGATTATCCTACCTCTGTCTGTGCCGTCTCCGCGTGCTGCTAGATACAACCAGTTCATCCCAATGCCTTGTGTAACTCCGGCTTGGGCGGGGGGTTGAATGAATCCTCTCCCGGCTATAAGAATACGCCTGCTGCTGTGTTAATGCCGTGTCCAGCAATTCCTTAGCCCGTCGTGCCTCTATTGCTATGGGGGATGTCCCCTCAATGGGTAAAGCGGCCAGCCGTGAAGCGGTGGCGACGATGTTGTCCAACGGGTTAGAATAATGGCCGGGAGGGGTGGGCACGTGCGGCGTCGGCACAACTTGGCAGTTCTGCTCTGTGGCTGGCGGCTGAACCGACGCGCCAGTCCCCGGAGCCCCTCCCCGGTTTACCTCTGGGCGGTTACTGGCTCCCGCTCCTGGTGTGCCAAAGAGATTCCTCGCCTCATAAACCGGCGGTAGACGAGTTTGTTGCCTTCTGTACATTACCTCCTGTGGAGCGTTCTGATCCAGCCTGAGCCGGAAGGCTTGGGAATCTAGCTCTGCCGGTCTTGTAGCCATCCTGGCCTTCTCCGCATCCAGATCCAGCTTAGCTTGCTCAATCCGGTTCTTCAGCTGAACGATCTCCGCATCATGCTGCGCCTTGTCGGCCGAGGCTACTTCTGCTGTCGCGAGCGCCGTCAAGGTGCCGACTAAGGTGGATAGGACGTCAGAGGGCGACGGGGGGAGGTCACCAGCCCCGGTTCCTGCTGCCTCTGCGGTTAACGCCCCGGTCATCGAGGGCTGCTGCGTAGGTTGTGATCCGGCCATGAAAACAGCAACCCTGTTCGGCGGATCAAAGGGGTCCGGAATACTATCACCATCGGACACACTCTCTGACCGGCCGTCCTGCAACAGATACAAAGATTCGGTCTCTCCAGATGAAGATTCATCGTTGGAATAGACAACTGTCTCGCCACCAGAATCCAATCCGTCATCGGCTTGTACTCCATGCACTGCCCCAACAAAAACATGCTTCATGGTGGGCTGAATTCGGGCCGATCTCGCACGCTGAGCCGGCTCGACGATGTTGGGGAAGATGTCCGACTCAGGTCCCGGTTCGCCGATCTTGCCGATGAAGACGTGGATGCCGCCGAAGGGGACCCGGTACCCGTATTCGATCGAATCAGCCTCGGGGCCCCAGCCGGCGTCGTCGATGTAGATCCGGCCGCGACGACTCTTGGTCATCCGGCCCACTACGTAACCCTTGAGCCCTTCAAAGCTGCCCTTCAAGAACTCGAAACCATCGTGCGAATGCCCCACGGTGGATGCCAACTGTCGTGGATTTAGCACGGCAGATGTCCGGTCTAACGGACTTAGGTGTGAGGCCATCGCTCAGGTTAGCTTGAAGGGGTTAAAGCGGACGAAGGACGCAGGAAGTTTTATACTAGTTCGGCCCCTTCGATGAAGGTAAAAGCCTACGTCTAGTTTGGTGTGGTATTGCTTGGGCTTCGATGACCAGGGAGCGAATCCGCTTGCCTGTGTCTCGAGCTGTTGTTTCTTGTCCTTGAACCGTCGTCGGGTCGTCCCTTTATATAGGAGGCGACGCTCGATCCGGTTTACAGAGTCCCGAGGCCGGCTCATAAACGTGTCCGCCTCGGTCTCTACTCTTTCTATCTTACATCCCAAGTTACATGGTACGACGGTTTACAAATCGTGGGCCTTATACATGGGCCCTAAACCTCTATGGGCTATGACCTCTTTGTTACATATTCTACTGGCTTGTAATAACAACCTTGTCAGTGTAATCCGGACCCTCCTGGCCAGTTTATACTCATTAGTAATATCCCTGACAGTTTCCATGCGAAGATGTCCCAGTTCTCACGGAGGAACTGGATGAGCGCTTGTTCCTATTTGCTCTCGAGTGTTGTTGAGATGTGATTCGGAGCCGCATTGGGATCAGTTGGATGAATATGCACAGGCTTCGTCTCTCCGGTCGACTGAAACACAGACTCGGAAGCAGGTTTCTTGGCTCGCAACAAAACACTCGGATTTGCATTCTTCTGATATTCTTTGATTTCTACTGCCGCCATCTGTTCATCAGCAATCTTTGAGCCCTTTTGGAAGCACTCTTCTGCTTTTTTCCGATCTCCAGTGACTGTGATCACGCCTTTGGGACTAGGCATTTTAACTTGAGGTACATGTAACACGGTCGAGCCATAAAACGGGCATAAGCAGGCCTGCCCAGAATAGCATGGTAGGCACTGTGAAAATCCACCACCTGAAACGTCAACTTTTCCTTGCGGTAATTCTTTGAATCACCGAAAACCACATCAAGAGTGATCTGGCCGAGTGAATCAACTTTCTTCCCAGGGATGACACCGTGGAATCGCATGTTGCTCTCACTGAGCTTGGACATTGGAATGCCCATCCCTCAGAGGGTCTCAGCATACAAGATGTTCAAACCACTGCCACCAGCCATCAAAACCTTGGTCAGTCGATGCCTTCAACAACTGGGTCGACCACCAACGCTTGCCGCCCGGGGGTAGCGATGTGCGCTGGGTGGTCGGACTGGTCGAACGTAATGGGAGTCTTTGACCATTTCAAGTACGTCGTTGTTGCCGGAGCAACCATGTTTACTTCCCTGTTGATGACTTTCAGTCGACTATTCCTCTCGATGTCAGCAAAAATCATTAGAGTGGTATTGACATTGGGGTAACCATCATCCTCCACTGTGTCTTCGTCCTTATCAGATTCCTTCTCTTTTTCGTTGGGCTGACCCTCTCGGAAGCTTTGAATCAGGTGTCGACACTGTCGAGTGGTATGCTTGGGGTAGATGAAATTTCCCTCTTCATCCTTCTTGGTGTGTATATGACACGGTAAATCAAGCACATCATTTCCCGCTTGATCTCTCACTTTCTTGGGGATCCAAGGACCCTTATGCTTTACTTTGAACTTCCCTTGGTTCACAACTGCGGCCTCACCAGGAGCTGCGGGTTCGGCTTTACACTTATTCTTCCGACTGGGATTCCCTCCTCTGTCATCTTGGGCGACTGGTTTTTTTTCCACTGCGGAGTCGGTCTGCCTCTTCGTCGTTAGTATATCGACCGACTATTTCCACCATCCAAGCCAGAGACATGTCTCCTGTCCGACAAAATTTCAGGTTAAGCTCTCTGTACTGCACGCCCTCCTTAAAGGCGCAGACTGCTTGATGTTCCGACAGATTCTCCACGGTATGATGAAGAGTGGTCCACCTCTCGATGTAATCTCTCATAGTTTCATTCAGCTTATGGACACAATGTTGCAATTCAGCCAGCCCTGCAGGTCATTTGCAAGCTCCTTCAAAAGTCCTGATAAACACTCGGGCCAATTCTTCCCAACTAAATATGCTACCAGGAGCCAACTGATTTAACCAAGCTCTGGCTGAGCCTTCCAGCATCAGGGGGGGTGCTTCATGGCTACATCATCATTTCCACCACCAATCTACACAGCCACTCGGTAATCCTCTATACAAGTGTCTGGCTTTGACTCGCTCGTGAACTTACTTAATCCCATCGCCAACCTGAAGTTGGGTGGGATCTCAGCGGCCCTGATGGCTCTGCTAAAACATTCAGGACCAGAGACATGCACTCTGTTGCCACTCGGACGACCTCTGTCTTGTCCTTCTCTGTGCGCCCGGTTTCTGTTGACCAGACCTTGCACAAGAATCGACCTTGCATCAAACCCGAGCTCTCTGCAGTCGACCGAAATCCTTCGCTCTTCACCATGCGAGCGCCTATCATCGTCCCGCAGTGGCCCATATGATCCGCTCCCCGGAGGAGGCGTGAGCACTCGACGGCGGTCATCACGGCCGAGTCGACGGTCATACTGCTCGTAGTTCCAACCCCGATAGTGCTCTTAGCGGTGCCCACGACCCTCATGCCGTGGGGGCGATCTTGGGCTATGAGCTGACAGGACGGTATCCACCACCACGGACCTGCTGTGGATTCTTTTGCGCAACCTGGAGATGGCTGAGTTTTGCTCACCTGCAGCTCGGAGCAGTGCTCGAATCTGCAACAAGCCTCTTCCAGCCTCCGATTGGGACAGCTGAATTGATTCTGCTATACGGGCTGCAGCTGTAAGATTTTGAATCGGAGTGCTATATACCTGGGGCTCAGGAGGAAACAAATGTCGCTGTCGTCGACTAGATTCGGGAATCAATCGGCGGGCATGCTCGTCGCGTGAATGCTGAAGGTTCTCCAGACGCACATGCTCGGCCAAGGTGGCTTGGCGTGCGGCCTCCAGGGCCCGAGCCTTGGAAGTCTCTCCCATGTTGGGGGTCTGGAGCGCTTCAATGTTACGGCGACACGGCTCTTTTCTTTGCTCCGTAGTGAGGGCCTGAGGCACATACTCATCATGAACGCTGGACTGCAACGGGAGTCAACCATGAGGACCCCTGCCGCGGGGTCGCTGCTCCCGCACTCGGAAAGTGTGTCCATGGAATCAGTCGACAGATCGACCGACCCGTAGAGATATTCGTCGGGCTCGATTGACGTGACATGGTGGGTGGCCGACTGGCGGGCCACTGCATGCTTCACCCACCGCTGGAGCGGCGATCGACCGGACCGCTTGCGTCGGCGTGCAGCAGGGAGAACGGATGATGAAGGAGCCGAGTGATACTGGGTTGACGGCTACCGGAGAAGGATGTCACAGGCACTTGCGCGGAAGTGCGTTGCCCCGCGGACGGGAAGGGCCTCGAAGTCGAGGGGGGCCTGATATGTCTCCAACGTATCTACTTTTCCAAACACTTTTGCCCTTGTTTTGGACTCTAACTTGCATGATTCGAATGGAACTAACCTGGACTGACTCTGTTTTCAGCAGAACTGGCATCATGTTATTTTTGTGTAAAAATAAAAGTTCTCGGAATGGCCTGAAAATCCACGGAGACGCATTTTGGAAATAATAAAAAATACTGGCAGAATCGGCATCAGGGGGCCCACACCCTGTCCACGAGGGTGGGGGCGCGCCTACCCCCCCTAGGCGCGCCCCTGCCTCGTGCGCCCCCTGGGACTCCATCGAGCTCGACTCCAACTCTGTATATTCACTTTCGGGGAGTAAAAATTCAGGGAGAAGGATTCATCGCGTTTTATGATACGGAGCTACCGCATAACTGATGGCTTCTCGCCCCTCGTTGGTTACCCCAAGTGGAAGGTTTGAGATGCAGTGTAGCGGAAGTTTTCCCTTGGCAAAGATACCAAGGATCGAATTCCCCTGAGACTCCAAGGTTCAACAAGAAGGTGTCAACTACTAACGGCGCCAGATACTTAGCAATCAACTTGGACCTGCACACAGATACAAATAACTTTGCTCCCAACGAGTACAGAGAGGTTGTCAATCCCTCCGGCCTTGTCGTTTACAAAGGATCAAACGCAAGAGATAATAGTGATAGGTATTGCTGCAACTAGTAAGTAAAACAGGAAGTAAATAGCGGATGTGATCAGTGATGGTAATATGGACCGGGGTCCCATGATGTTCACTAGTGATGTCTCTCTCCCAAAAGACGATAAAACAGCTATGTGAGGTAAACGAATTACAGCTGGGCAATTGACAGAATTATGTGCGCAAACCAATGCTAACTATGTTGCAAGAAAGGTTGAGGCTCAAAATCATGGGCGGTACGCCAAGGTAAGTAGACCGAAATCCATCTGCATCTACTACTAATCATTCACCTTGAGATATCTATCCAGAACATCTCGCTAGTATTAAGTTGCGAGTCCCACCCAAAGTGTAAACTCAAAGCAACAGACAACTGCATTAAAAGAACTTTGCGTAAAGTAAAAAAACCCTTGCACCCGCGAGTACAAGCACCGTTGTTTTCCCCCTTGTGGCAACAGAACATCCCCTAGACTCATGTTTCTGTCACTCAAGCTAGTCATCGAGGGGCATGAACCCACAATCAAGCATAACGTTCCCTCTTGGAGTCACTACCTACTACTTGGCCAAAGCAATAAACAGCAACGGAGAACATGCAAGAATTACTCAAGAACATAAATATAAAAGAGGTAAATCAAATATATTACTCACACACAATCTGAACATAATCTCACAATCCATCGGATCCTAGCAAACTCAACATAGCAACAGCATAAGGATTACATATGTGCCTCGATCATGTAGGGCAGCTCACGAGGTCTAATTACTGAAGCACAAAGAGGGGAGGAGAACATCACATAGCTACTGGTCATGGACCCATGGTCCAAGGGAGACTACTCACAACTCATCCGGGAGGCGTCCATGGTGGTGGAGAGGCTCCCGGTGGTGGTTCTCCCCTCCGGCAGGGTGCCGGGAAGAGTTCTCCTGGTGCTCCCGATCTTGGAAGCGTGGCGGCGGCGGAACAGAGATGAGATCGCGGAAAAGGGTTCCGTCCTCGAGGGGTTCGGGACGCGGTGTAAATATATGCCAAAGGGGGGCATCAGCGGAGACCTGGGGGGCCCAGGCGCCCCCCGGCGCGGCCAGGAGGGGGGCCGCGCCACCAGGGCGCCTGGAGCCCTGGTGGCCCCCCTCCGACCCTACTTCGACCATGTGGAAGCTTCCGGAACGCTGATTTTTTATATAATTTTTCCGGGATTTTTCTGGCAGTTTACGTAATGGGAAAACCTGAAATACAAAAACAGCAGAAAACAGAAACTGGCACTGGGGTGCACTGAGTTAATAGGTTAGTCCAAATATGATCAAAAGTGTATGGAAGTGTATAAATATCACAGCGATATCTCCCAAAAGAGGCATGGAGCGAGCAGAAATTATAGATACGTTTTGGATGTATCAACATCCCCAAGCTTAATTCCTGCTCGTCCTCGGGTAG
The DNA here is from genome assembly GCA_902687465.1 of Secale cereale. Lineage (NCBI taxonomy): Eukaryota > Viridiplantae > Streptophyta > Magnoliopsida > Poales > Poaceae > Secale > Secale cereale. Next base: position 551,905,613 of record LR738715.1, on the reverse strand, counting down.
GTAAATGATAACAAGCATAATTTCTGTGGTGACATGCTATTAACCATATAGGAACTTTTCATAGTCACATGACAAGTGCTGACTAAGACAATGAATCTGTTGTAATTAAGTTGCCTCATGAGAAAATCACAAAGAACTGAAAGTTTTACAATATGATACTGAAATACTCAAAAGATTTGCAATGAGCATGGTGTGCAAATATGACAAAGTGATATCTCGCTTGCCCCCTTTAGTGAAGCAAAACATAAATGCAGGGGCACCTCCAAGGTTTAAGTGACGACTAGATACAATGATTTCAGAATAAACGATATCACAATCATGCAAAAGACAATGCTACTTTGGGACAATGCACATTACACTCAGAATGGCAATCATGCTCTTAATAGTTGGTGCTTTAAAAGAAGGTGGAGACTCTCGAACCGTGGCTTTTGTTGGCAAGGTTGAAAACCCGTGGTCGGAAACAAAAACAAAACATGTACCAGAGCTCTTGGTTTTAAAAACAGAGGTAATAATTATTATTTTTAGATTATGCATGTTTCGTCAACGAATGCTAGCACATAACTCAATCACTTCTTGAGATGGACAAGTTTCGAGGAACGGCTCCCGAATGAGGACGATCACATCCTCTTAATCTCCTTTGTTTATCACTGCCAAAGTTTTCTGATTTCTCATGAACAAAGCGTGAAGGAGGGTCTGTTTGTTATATTATTTTTGAGCCGGGCGCACTCTATGCCAGTTCCTTCTCGTATTATGGGTTTGCACATTATACATGCAATCCCGGGGTGAAGCTTGTCCAACTTAAAAAGATCATGAATTAACTACTACTTCCTCATGAACTAAAACCGAGGCACAAAAGAGAAATGCTTTTTTTTGAATAATTTCGAGATGGTACATGAAAGTCTTCGTTAGGAATGGCAGGTAAATACCATGTACAGGAAGGTATGGTGGACTCATATGGCATAACTGGTTTAAAAGAATTTGGATGCACAAGCAGTCAGTCCGCTTAGTACAGGCGAAGGTTAGCAAAAGACTGGGAGCGACCAACTAAAAGAGCAATGACGGTCATAATCATGCAGAACGACAAAGCAACATTGAATCAGGCATGGAAGTTATATCGCTACTCAGAAACTAAAGATCATCAAGGCTTGATAGACTTTCTTTACAGTCTTAAATATGCGTGAGCATACGCCAAGTCAATCAAAATAAATTCTTGAAGGAAGATATCACTAGACCATACCACATCATAGGCAAACAAATCATGTTGGTACCTCAATAACACATTGAGAACCCCCCAGCTATTTGAGACTAACCATAAGAAAACATGAACTACTAAGCATCATTATGCACATAGCATTCTTATCATAGACATATCGACCAGTGCAACAGAAGCCAACTCTCTTAATAAGATAAGCATGATAACTAAAGAGAGTTCCAGCGACCAACTAAACAAAAGCTCTTTAAAAAGATAAGCATGAAAACTAAGAGCTAAACATGATAGTAGCTATTGAAAGACAAAGAACACACACAGCAAAGATAGACATGAAAATTCTATGTTATGTTCTAGGTTGAAGTGGAGCGTGTTTCTCTTCCACACAAAGAAAGCTGAGTTCCAACTCGTTATGAACAGCAAGCAAAGCTAAAGAAAAATAAAAAGGAAACTAAAAGCAAGACGCTCCAAGCATAGCACATAATACATGAAGTGATAAAAATATAGTGGAACGAAAGACGAACTGATAATGTTGATGGAGAAGGGGATGCACGGGGGCATCCCCAAACTTAGACGCTAGAGTCTTCTTGAATATTTCTTGGGGGTGCATGGGGGCATCCCCAAGATTGAGCGTTTGACACTCCTGAATCTTTTTATCATCTTCCCTCGCACACTTGAAAACTCCCTTCATACATAACTCATCATAATCTGATTTGCGAGGTTAGTACCCTTAATAAAATAATTGTTCCTTGCTGGAAATAAGGATATTCTTGAAGGTCTATTGTTTCTTAAGATTGACAAAAGGTTTTTGCAAAGAAAAAGCAAGCTCAAGGTTTGCAAAATGAAGGAAAGGCAAAACAGGACAGAATCTGTGAAAAACAGACCAGCAGGTAGTAAATGATTTTTTTGGGGCACTTCTGCAACTCTAATAAAAAAACTCAGAACAGATCGCCCGAAAGACAATTGTATAGAGCACGCTGTCGAAAAAATTCAGACCAAAAAGATGATCTGGTGATTTTATACGAATTTTTCTATCCAAGGACAGAATCTGTTTCCTGGACAGCACGTCACAACTTTTGAACTTTCTTGCAATCAGAGGCTGCACTTGGCACAAAGCTGAAAAGTAAAGATACAATGATGATGCTACTGTAGTAACAACATCAAGACACAACAAAAGCAAAATAAAATTTTATTCGTGTGGGCTGCCTCCCAAAAGCGCTTTCTTTTATGCCTTTAAGCTAGGCATAATGCAAAGAGATCAAGTTTTATCAAGAGTAAAAGAATAGCTAGCCCGTATAACGGACTCAAAAGGTAACTTAATCTTCTTTCTAGGGAAGTGTTCCATCCCTTTCTTGAGAGGAAATTGGAATTTTATATTCCCCTCTTTCATGTCAATGATGGCACCAACGGTGCGAAGAAAAGGACGTCCCAAAATAATTGGACAAGAAGGTTCACATTCAATATCCATAATAGTAAAATCAACGGGAACGTAGTTGTCATTGACAATGATAAGAACATCGTCGATCCTCCCCAAAGGTTTCTTTATGGAAGAATCAACAAGACGAACACCAAAAGAACAAGAATCAAAAGGTTTCAATTTAAGCATATCATATATTCTTTTGGGCATAACGGAGGTACTAGCTCCAACATCACATAATGCATAGCAAGAGAAGTTATTCAACTTAATTTTAATCATAGGATCCCAACCATCTTCTAGCTTTCTAGGTATGGAGGCTTCTACTCTAAGTTTCTCCTCCCTAGCTTTGATGAGAGCATTAGTGATATGCTCTGTGAAGGCAAGGTTAAGCGTGCTAGTGCGGGGATCTCTAGCCATTCTTTGTAAAAAGGTGACAACTTCCGAGATACTACAATTATCAAAATCAATTTTATCATTATTGAGCAGAATTGTAGTGTCATCTTGTTTGTTTGAATTGCTCTCTATTATAAGAGTTTGAACGTCTTCCCAAGTTTGGGGAAGCATAGGAGCAACTTTAAAATGAGGCTCATACTCTTTTCCTGGAAGACCATGCCATGGGCATAACTCTCCATTAAGACTAAAATAATCACAAGGTTTATTACTTTTGTAGATCCCGACAGTGGTGATTGGCGTGATGGAAGAAGGGGTGTACTCCTCCCATTTAGTGCTTTTGGTGGAACCCATAGCAACAAGCAAGCAAGATAACTATTTTTGTGATTTTCGATAAAAGACACTAAAGCAAAAACTGAAAGGTAAACTAACAAGACTAAAAAGCAAAGGTAAAAGATAGCGTGCAACTCCCCTATCTTGAAGAGTGGAGTCCTCGGCAACGGCGCTAGAAAACTTTGCTTGATGGCTTCTCGCCCCTCGTTGGTTACCCCAAGTGGAAGGTTTGAGATGCAGTGTAGCGGAAGTTTTCCCTTGGCAAAGATACCAAGGATCGAATTCCCCTGAGACTCCAAGGTTCAACAAGAAGGTGTCAACTGCTAACGGCGCCAGATACTTAGCAATCAACTTGGACCTGCACACAGATACAAATAACTTTGCTCCCAACGAGTACAGAGAGGTTGTCAATCCCTCCGGCCTTGTCGTTTACAAAGGATCAAACGCAAGAGATAATAGTGATAGGTATTGCTGCAACTAGTAAGTAAAACAGGAAGTAAATAGCGGATGTGATCAGTGATGGTAATATGGACCGGGGTCCCATGATGTTCACTAGTGATGTCTCTCTCCCAAAAGACGATAAAACAGCTATGTGAGGTAAACGAATTACAGCTGGGCAATTGACAGAATTATGTGCGCAAACCAATGCTAACTATGTTGCAAGAAAGGTTGAGGCTCAAAAGCATGGGCGGTACGCCAAGGTAAGTAGACCGAAATCCATCTGCATCTACTACTAATCATCCACCTTGAGATATCTATCCAGAACATCTCGCTGGTATTAAGTTGCGAGTCCCACCCAAAGTGTAAACTCAAAGCAACAGACAACTGCATTAAAAGAACTTTGCGTAAAGTAAACAATCCTTGCACCCGTGAGTACAAGCACCGTTGTTTTCCCCCTTGTGGCAACAGCACATCTCCTAGACTCATGTTTCTGTCACTCAAGCTAGTCATCGAGGGGCATGACCCCACAATCAAGCATAACGTTCCCTCTTGGAGTCACTACCTACTACTTGGCCAAAGCAATAAACAGCAACGGAGAACATGCAAGAATTACTCAAGAACATAAATATAAAAGAGGTAAATCAAATATATTACTCACACACAATCTGAACATAATCTCACAATCCATCGGATCCCAGCAAACTCAACATAGCAACAGCATAAGGATTACATATGTGCCTCGATCATGTAGGGCAGCTCACGAGGTCTAATTAGTGAAGCACAAAGAGGGGAGGAGAACATCACATAGCTACTAGTCATGGACCCATGGTCCAAGGGAGACTACTCACAACTCATCCGGGAGGCGTCCATGGTGGTGGAGAGGCTCCCGGTGGTGGTTCTCCCCTCCGGCAGGGTGCCGGGAAGAGTTCTCCTGGTGCTCCTGATCTTGGAAGCGTGGCGGCGGCAGAACAGAGATGAGATCGCGAAAAAAAGGTTCCGTCCTCGAGGGTTTCGGGACGCGGTGTAAATATATGCCAAAGGGGGGCATCAGCGGAGACCTGGGGGGCCCAGGCGCCCCCCCGGCGCGGCCAGGAGGGGGGCCGCGCCACCAGGGCGCCTGGAGCCCTGGTGGCCCCCCTCCGGCCCTACTTCGGCCGTGTGGAAGCTTCCGGAACGCTGATTTTTTATATAATTTTTCCTGAAATACAAAAACGGCAGAAAACAGAAACTGGCACTGGGGTGCACTGAGTTAATAGGTTAGTCCAAATATGATCAAAAGTGTATGGAAGTGTATAAATATCATAGCAATATCACCCAAAAGAGGCATGGAGCAAGCAGAAATTATAGATACGTTTTGGACGTATCAATAACCCCAATCTTCTTCGGGAGGACTGATCTGGAGTCCGTTCGGGGCTCCGGAGAGGGGAATCTGTCTCCATCGTCATCGTCAACCATCCTCCATCACCAATTTCATGATGCTCACCGCCATGCGTGAGTAATCCCATCGTAGGCTTGCTGGACGGTGATGGGTTGGATGAGATTTACCATGTAATCCAGTTAGTGTTGTTAGGCTTGATCCCTAGTATCCATTATGTTCTATGATTGATGTTGCTATGACTTTTCTATGCTTAATGCTTGTCACTAGGCCCGAGTGCCATGATTTTAGATCTAAACCTATTATGTTTTCATGAATATATGTGAGTTCTTGATCCTATCTTGCAAGTCAATAGTCACCTACTATGTGTTATGATCCGGCAACCCCGAAGTGACAATAATCGGGACCACTCCTGGTGATGACCGTAGTTTAAGGAGTTCATGTATTCACGAAGTGTTAGTGCTTTGGTTCGGTACTCCATTAAAAGGAGGCCTTAATATCCCTTAGTTTCCAATAGGACGCTGCTGCCACGGGAGGGTTGGACAAAAGATGTCATGCAAGTTCTTTTCCATATGCACGTATGACTATATTCGGAATACATGCCTACATTACATTGATGAACTGGAGCTAGTTCTATGTCACCCTATGTTATAACTGTTGCATGAGGAATCACATCCGACATAATTATCCATCATTGATCCATTGCCTACGAGCTTTTCACATATTGATCTTTGCTTAGTTACTTTTCCGTTACCACTGTTACAATTGCTACAAAAACTGCTACTGTTACTTTTGCCCCCGTTACCATTACTTCCATACTACTTTGCTACTAAATACTTTGATGTAGATATTAAGTCTTCCAGGTGTGGTTGAATTGACAACTCAACTGCTAATACTTGAGAATATTCTTTGGCTCCCCTTGTGTCGAATTAAAAAATTTGGGTTGAATACTCTACCCTCGAAAATTGTTGCGATCCCCTATACTTGTGGGTTATCAAGACTATTTTCTGGCGCCGTTGTCGGGGAGCATAACTCTATTCTTTGAGCCACTTGGGATTCAGATCTGATGATCACTATGAAGAACTTGAGAGGTGAAAAAACCAAGATTTTTCCCTCAACTACGAGGGGAGGTAAGGAACTGTCATCTAGCTCTACACTTGATTCACCCTCTGTTATGAGTAAATTTGCGACACCTACACCTGCTATTGATTCTGATACGTCGCAGGTTATTGATGATGCCACTTGTGCGATGCATGATACTTATGATGAAACTACTTCTCTGCTTGATAATACTACGCCATTAGGTGAATTTCTTGATGAACAACTTGCTAGGATTAGAGAGAATGAAATTATTGAAATAGATAATATTGATGAAAGTGATGATGAATATACTCCCACGAGATATGAATTGCCTGATGTGCTTGAGGGTTATGTTATGGATGAAGAAACTGCTAGACACCTTTTTGCTTGCAAAGATATATATGATCTTAAGAAACTATTAGCTAAGGTGAAAGAAAAGTCTTTGAATGCTAGAATGAAATATGACCCTGCTTTTGCTACTTCACCTATCTGTATTTCTGATAAGGATTATGATTTCTCTGTCGATCCTGAGGTAATTACTTTGGTTGAATCTGATCCTTTTTATGGCTATGAATCTGAAATTGTTGTGGCAGATCTTACTAAATTGAATGATATAGCCACCCTATTCACTCTTGAGGAAAAAAATTGTTACTACTATATCCTTAAGTTATTTCCGATCTCATTAAAGGGTGATGCTAAAACATGGTTTAATTCTCTTGCTCCTCGTTGTGTGCGTAGTCCCCAGGATATGATTTATTACTTCTCTCCTAAATATTTCCCCGCTCATAAGAAACAAGCTGCCTTAAGGGAAATATATAATTTTGTGCAAATTGAAGAAGAGAGTCTCCCACAAGCTTCGGGGAGGCTTCTCCGATTACTTAATGCTTTGCGTGATCATCTTCTCAAGAAAAATGAAATACTTGGTATCTTTTATAATGGACTAACTGATGCTTCCAGAGACCACCTGGATAGTTGTGCTGGTTGTGTTTTCAGGGAAAGAACCGTTGAGCAAGCTGAATTACTATTGAATAATATATTGAGTAATGATAATGATTGGACACTTCCTGAACCAACTCCTAAGCCAACTCCAAAGAAAATGGGTATTCTATTTCTCAGTCCTGAAGATATGCAAGAGGCAAAGAAATATATGAAAGAAAAGGGTATTAAAGCTGAAGATGTTAAGAATTTACCACCTATTGAAGAAATACATGGTCTTGATAACCCGACACAGGTATTAAAGGTAAATTCTCTCTATAGATTTGATGAAGGTGATATTCCTCGTAATAAGTCTGCTAGGCAATGCTTGGATGAGTTTGATAAATTTATTGTCAAACAAGAAAACTTCAATGCTTATGTTGGTAGACAATTGAAATGTAATGCTTATATGATTGAACACTTAAGTGATTATATGTCTAGAGTTAAAGGTGAACTTAAACTCATTAGTAAACATGCTTCTATGGTTACCACTTAGGTAGAACAAGTGCTTAAAGCACAAGATGATTTTCTCAATGTATTAAATAATAAGAAAAATGATAATGTTGTTAGAGTAGTGACTAGAGGGGGTAGAATGACTCAGGAACCTTTGTATCCTGAGGGCCACCCTAAGAGAGTTGAGCAAGATTCTCAGAGAACTAATGTTGATGCACCTAGTCCTTCTAAGAAGAAGAAAAGGAAAATGATAGGACTTTGCATGCTTCTAGTGAACCTGTTGTTGACACACCTGAGAATCCCAATGATATTTCTATTTCTAATGCTAAACACAATCTGGTAATGAACATGAACCTAGTGAAAATGATAATGATGATGTTCATGTAGATGCTCAACCTAGCAATAACAATTATGTAGAGATTGAACCTGTTGTTGATCTTGATAACCCACAATCAAAGAATAGACGTTATGATAAAAGAGACTTCGTTGCTAGGAAGCACGGTAAAGAGAGAGAACCATGGGTTTAGAAACCCATGCCTTTTCCTCCTAAACCATCCAAGAAAAAATATGATGAGGATTTTGAGCGCTTTGCTGAAATGATTAGGCCTATCTTTTTGCGTATGCATTTGACTGATATGCTTAAAACGAGTCCTTATGCTAAGTATATGAAAGATATTGTTACAAATAAAAGAAAGATACCGGAAGTTGAAATTTCCACCATGCTTGCCAATTATACATTTAAAGGTGGAATACCAAAGAAACTAGGAGATCCAGGAGTACCAACTATACCATGCTCCATTAAAAGAAACTATGTTAAAACTTCTTTATGTGATCTTGGAGCCGGTGTCAGTGTTATGCCTCTCTCTTTATATCGTAGACTTGTTTTGAATAAGTTGACACCTACTGAAATATCTTTGCAAATCACCGATATATGAACTGCTATACCTGTCGGTATTTGTGAGGATGTGCGTGTTGTGGTTGCAAACGTTACTATTTTAACAAACTTTGTTATTCTTGATATTCCCGAGGATGATAGTATGTCGATTATCCTTGGTAGACCCTTTTTGAATACTGCAGGGGCTGTTATTGATTGCAACAAAGGCAATGTCACTTTTCATGTCAATGGTAATGAGCATATGGTACACTTTCCGAGGAAACAACCTCAAGTCCAAAGTATCAATTCTGTTGGAAAAATTTCAATGATTACTATTGGAAGTTTCGAATTCCCTCTTCCTACTATCAAGAAGAAATATGATATTCTTATTGTTGGGGACATACATATCCCCGTTGAGGTAACCTAGTGTTATTCGAAACTTCTCCGGTTTCATGTTATTCGAAAAGAGTTTGTTCACAAGACTTGATCAACCTTGTTAGTGGATTCCTTTTGATGAGCATGAGATGGATGAAGTTAGAAAGCACAACTCTTTGTACCATCCTTTTACTTTCTGTTATTTAGATTAAATAAAGCAAAATTAGTATTTTATGTCTGTTTTTTGGATTATCCTTGCAATTAAAATACCTCAGAAATAAAAGTTCTCCAAATGTCCTGAAAATGAAATATGATTTTTTGTAGAATATTTAAGAATTTCTGGCACTGAGAACACACCAGGGGGACCCACCATTTGGCCACGAGGGTGCAGGGCACGCCCACCCCCCTGGGGCACGCCCCCTGCCTCATGGGCCCCACGTGGACCCCCTTCACTTATTCCAGCACCCACTCACTTCATCTTCCTCCAGAAAAAATCCCCCCATAGCTCAAACCCGTGTTCTAGCTCATTTTGCTGCCATTTTTTATCTCCTTGCTCAAAGCTTCATTCACAAAACTGTTTTGGGGGATTGTTCTTCGGTATGTAACTCCTCCAATGGTCCAATTAGTTTTTTTTCTAGTGCTTTATTTATTGCAAATTTTTGTTGCTAAGGTGACCCTGTTCTTGAGCTTGCATGTCAAATTTATGTTGTCAAAAGTAGTTTTAATGCATGATATAGGCTCTAGGCACTTGTGGGAGTAGTTGCTATCAATCTTGTTGAGTTTGATTCACTTTTATTTTGAGTCAATAAAAATTTCAGAATTTTTTCAGAGGAAGAAAATGTTGAGGAGATTATTGAGAGGCTCTTCGAGCCGAAGCTCGGAGGATAAGCGGAATGAGGAGAATAAAAAGCCCAAATACAATCTTTCTCGCACTGCAGAGGTTCGGCCATGCGAATGGCCTTGTGATGCGTTCTTAAGAGCCGCCGGAATTTATGAAGACTTTTATTACTTGGCTGAGAATGCAGGCCTCACCGATTTCCTCCACGACCAGCGCGAACAATATCTCCTACTCACTAATTTTTTCGTGCAAATTTTTTATTTCCATGCTAAGAAATCACCACCTTCAGTGGAGTTTCACTTATATGATGAAGTTAAGGAGATGTCACTCCATGAATTTTGTCGGGTCTGCAAGATACCCTTTGTGGGCAGCATCGAGGAACCACATCATAGTGATGTGGATGGATTTATTGATAGAATTGCTGTAGGGGAAACGAGGAAGGTTTCTGATGCAAGAATTACTAGTATACATTTTCCTGTTCTATGCTACTTTGCAATATTTTCTAGTAGATGCTTAACTGGTCGCGGGAACAGTGGAAATCTTAGTACTCCTGACCTTGTCATTTTGCGCCATGCTTTGTTTCGTGATACAACTTTCAGCTTACACGCTATTGTTGCTAAACGATTAAGCCTGAACCGTACAAAGGGCGCCATCTTTGGAGGCATCTTTGCCTCGCGCCTTGCTGAACATTTTGAGATAACTATTAGGCATTATGAGGAAGAGGAAAAGTGATTGCCCCCTATTTTCCTAGATTATAAGAGTATGGTAGCACATGAACTTATTGTTAAAAATAAGAAGAAGATGCTTAAGTATAATTTGATAATTGATAAAACTTACTGTGAGATTATTACCTTGCCTGCACCCTCCTTGTTAAACTTACTTTTAGGCACGCACCTCATCTTGCCCGAGGCCATTTATGCATACCGAAAGCTGACACAGGTCCCAGAGCCTGAGCCTGAGCTGCCACTTAACCCTTATCGACAGTCTGTTTATCAGTGGGAACCAGAGGAGATCGCCAACCAGTGGCACCCTGAGGACCCTCCTTAGTACATCGGAGAGAGTAGCTTCAATCTGTGGGCACAAACCAACTTAGGCCAAAAGTGTAAGCTTGGGGGAGTACGTATTTCTCACCGACATTACATTCATGTTCACACACTCATTCTAGTTGTCGGTGCTCACACTTTTTCATTGTACTATCCATGCTAATTTATTTTCCTTTCTAAGCCTTCTTCTTGTGTGTCAGAAAAACCTTAAGAAAAACAAAAAAATTAGTTGAAGCTTTCAGCTTTCCATGCCTGTAGTAGTACTAACTAAAATAAAACCCAAAAAGATTTCCCGTTCTTCTTTTGCTTGTTGGGAGCTTTCCCGTGTATATAGTTTTATTTCTTTTCTTTTCTTTGGGGTTGGGAGGAGAAGACCATGATGAAAATGTTGAGTGGCTCTCATATGCATTATTGTTGATTTAACATAGAGCCCATACTACCTTGTCTTCTCCCCTTTATTAAATGCTTGCACATTCCAGCTTAGTCCAATACACGTGCACTATCATTATTATCTACACCGTTCGGTCGTGCGAGTGGAAGGCAATAATGACGATATATGATGGACTGATTGAGATGAGAGAAGCTGGTATGAACTCGACCTATCTTGTTTTTGTAAATATGATTAGCTCATCGTTCTTGATTCAGTCAGTTATGAATGAAAGATGTTTGCAATGACAATTAGAGATTATAGTTGTTCATGCCATGCTTAATTAGCTAGGAGTTTGTAATGGTTTACCTTGCGTGCCAACATGCTATTAAAATGGTTGTGATGTGGTATGATAGGGTGGTATCCTCCTTTGAACGATTCGAGTGGCTTGACTTGGCACATGTGCACACATGTAGTTGAAATAAAATCAACATAGCCTCCACGATATTTATGTTCATGGTGATTTATATCGCACTCATTGTTGATTAATCTTAATTCATGTTCATGACTGTTGTCGCTCTCTAGTTGGTCACTTCCCAGTCTCTTTCTAGCCTTCACCTGTACTAAGCGAGAATACTGCTTGTGCATCCACTTCCATAAACCTCAAAGTTATTCCATATGAGTCCACCATACCTTCCTATTTGCGGTATTTACCTGCCGTTTCAAGTAAATTTGTATGTGCCAAACTCTAAACCTTCAAATGAAATTCTGTTTTGTATGCTCGAATAGCTCATGTATCAACAAGGGTTGTCTATATCTTCCATGCTAGGTGGGTTATTCTCACGATGAGTGGACCCCGCTCATCATTCATGAGAAAATGGTCGGTAACCGGGATGCCCAGTCCCATGCTCAAATCAAGTCAAAATAATTAAACCAAACTCCCCTTGGACTGTTGTTGGTATGGACGGTACCCCGTGGATTCGAATGGTCATGGATTGTGATTGCTGGTGGTGGGGGAGTATAAACTTTACCGTTCTGTTTGGGAACCGCCTATAATGTGTGTAGCATGGAAGATATCGAAAACTCTTGGTTGTTATGTTGACAATGAAAGTATGCCACTCAAAATATTATTTATCTCTGTTTCAAAACTCGAGCTCTAGCACCTCTACAAATCCCTGCTTCCTTCTGCGAAGGGCCTATCTATTTACTTTTATGTTGAGTCATCATCCTGTTATTAAAAAGCACCAGTTGGAGAGCGTCGTTGTCATTTGCATGCATTGCTATTAATTTACATTGAGTATGACTGTGATTGGATCTCTTTTATCATGAATTACAATGTCTAGTCAGTCCTTGATCTTCAGGGGTGCTCTGCATTTACGTTTTGCAGTCTCAGAAAGGGCTAGCGAGATACCATCTTATTATATCATGTTATGATTGTTTTGAGAAAGTGTTGTCATCCGAGATTTATTATTATTGCTCACTAGTTGATTATGCCATTGATATGAGTAAACATGAGACCTAAACGTTATTGTGAATGTGGTTAGTTCATAATCTTTGCTAAAAACTTGAATGCTGGCTTTACATATTTGCATCAACAAGGTCAAACAGAGTTTGTAGAAGTTTTTCTTTATCACTTTCAGTCAACTGAATTGCTTGAGGACAAGCAAAGGTTTAAACTTGGGGGAGTTGATACGTCTCGAACGTATCAACTTTTCCAAACACTTTTGCCCTTGATTTGGACTCTAACTTGCATGATTTGAATGGAACTAACCCGGACTGACGTTGTTTTCAGCAGAACTGCCATGGGGTCATTTTTGTGCAGAAATAAAAGTTCTCGGAATGACCTGAAAATCTACGAAGATGCGTTTTGGAAATAATAAAAAATACTGGCAGAAGAATCAGCATGAGGGGGCCCACACCCTGTCCACGAGGGTGGGGGCGCGCCTACCCCCCTAGGCGCGCTCCCTGCCTCGTGGGCCCCCTGGGACTCCACCGACCTCGACTCCAACTCTATATATTCACTTTGAGGGATAAACAAATCAAAGAGAAGGATTCATCGCGTTTTACGATACGGAGCCGCCGCCTAATCCTAATCTTCTTCAGGAGGGCTGATCTGGAGTCCGTTTGGGGCTCCGGAGAGGGGAATCCATCGCCGTCGTCATCATCAACCATCCTCCATCACCAATTTCATGATGCTCACCACCGTGCGTGAGTAATCCCATCGTAGGCTTGTTGGACGGTGATGGATTGGATGAGATTTACCATGTAATCGAGTTAGTTTTGTTAGGGTTTGTTCCCTAGTATCCATTATGTTCTAAGATTGATGTTGATGTGACTTTGCTATGCTTAATGCTTGTCACTAGGGCCCGAGTGCCATGATTTCAGATCTAAACCTATTATGTTTTCATGAATATATGTGAGTTCTTGATCCTATCTTCCAAGTCAATAAGCACCTACTATGTGTTATGATCCGGCAACCCCGAAGTGACAATAATCGGGACCACTCCCAGTGATGACCGTAGTTTGAGGAGTTCATGTATCACTAAGTATTAATGCTTTGGTCCAGTACTCTATTAAAAGGAGGTCTTAATATCCTTTAGTTTGCAATAGGACCCCGCTGCCACGGGAGGGTAGGACAAAAGATGTCATGCAAGTTCTTTTCCATAAGCGTGTATGACTATATTCGGAATACATGCCTACATTACATTTATGAACTGGAGCTAGTTCTGTGTCACCCTATGTTATAACTGTTGCATGAGGAATCATATCCGACATTATTATCCATCATTGATCCATTGCCTACGAGCTTTTCACATATTGATCTTTGCTTAGTTACTTTTTCGTTACCACTGTTACAATTGCTACAAAAACTGCTATTGTTACTTTTGCCCCTGTTACCGTTACTTCCATACTACTTTGCTACTAAATACTTTGCTGCAGATATTAAGTCTTCTAGGTGTGGTTGAATTGACAACTCAACTGCTAATACTTGAGAATATTCTTTGGCTCCCCTTGTGTTGAATCAATAAATTTGGGTTGAATACTCTACCTCAAAAACTGTTGCGATCCCATATACTTGTGGGTTATCAGGGCCTCCTGGAGCCAGGCGGGATCGCCGGCGATGAAGACAAGCACGCCGAGTCGGATCTCGCGGCCCGGAGCCAGACCACCGCCGGAAACCATGTTGATGAAGTCCGAAAATAAATGGCAACCTCACCGGAAGTCGCTAAGACACCGGCCCCATGGTTGGCACCAACTATCGTGGTACTGAATCTGACAGTAAGAGTAGCGGGTACGTAGGAGGAGGCAAGGTCCTAACTACGACGAGTTTGTACACACGAGTTTACGAGTTCAGGCCCCTCTCGGAGGAGGTAAAAGCCCTACGTCTCATTGCCCAGAGGCGGTCGACTGGAATATGGATGTGTGTGTTACAGGGTGTGCGAACCCTTGTACGAGAGGAGGGGTTGGCTTATATAGAGTGGGCCTGAACCCCAACCTTCCCCCGTTACAGAGGGTTCAATGTACATAAAGACAAGACGTTACTGATAACGCCTGATATAAAGAGCTATAAATGGCCTTTAAGACTACTGAGTGAACGCTCGACCATTGTCATCTTGAGTGACCTTAGATCTTCTATACTCTGAGTGGTTTCTTGTAAGGTCGAGTGATTTCATCCTGGTCGAATGGAATTGGGGTATCCGAGTGAGATATTGGGTCGAGTGGATTGCACTCTTCGGTTACTTCAGTCGGTATCTTTTGTCATCCTTTGAATGTCCTCGACTCCGGGGTAGTGACCTTGGGTAGGGTGTCTATGTTAGGCCTATGACCCTACCCTAGGTCTATGGCATCGTCACCGGGCTTCATGCAAGAACCGTTCTCACCTATGGCATAAAACCACAACGGTGATTTATCAAGTTTGCTGTTTTAACCTTCAGCAAGGACCGACCGTAATCAAATTCGATTCAACTAAAGTAGGAGAAACAGACACCCGACAGCCACCTTTAGGCAAAACAAGTTGCATGTCTGTTGGTGGAACCGGTCTCATGTATGTGGACATGTAAGGTTGGTCCGGGCCGCTTCATCTTACAATATTGCCGAATCAAAATAAGACGTTGGTTGTAAGTAGTACGATGATCACCGCCCACAACTCTTTGTGTTCTACTCATGCATATCATCTACGCATAGACCTGGCTCATGATGCTACTGTTGGGTAACGTTGCATGAAAAACAAAAACAAAATCTATGCACACGCAAGATCTATCCATGGAGATGCATAGCAACGAGAGGGGAGAGTGTGTCTACGTACCCTCCTAGACCGTAAAGCGGAAGCGTTAATCACGCGGTTGATGTAGTCATACTCTTCACGATCCAACCGATCTAGTGCCGAACGGACGATACCTCCGAGTTTAGAACACGTGCGGCTCAATGACGTCTCCTCCCTATTGATCCAGCAAGCGGGAGACGAGAAGTACATGGGATCACAACCAACATGACGGCGTGGTGGTGATGGTGGTGGTGGAGCACCGATAGCGCTTTGCTAAGCGTCGCCGTGACGAGGCGGTGGAACTACAGAGTAATGGGAGAGAGAGGGGCGCTAAGGGCTTCATGTATCCTCTTGGGGCTCCTCCTCCCCTCTATATATAGGTGGAAGGGTGTGGCAAACAGCCCCTCCAAGCCCTAGGGCATAGCTAAGGGGGAGAGGACTTGGACTCCAAGCCAATCCTATTCCTACTAGGACTCCTTCCTTTTTTACCTTCCCTAGCCACATGGGCTTTTGAGGACTTTGTGCGCCTAGCCCAATACGGACAGGGCACCTCCCCACAGCCCATGCTAGCCCTTAGGTCATGGCGAACCCGCTTGTGGACTTCCGAACTCCTCCGGAACCTTCTGGAAGCTTCCTAGTACAATACCGAAAAAACGGCACGTTTTTCCTAACGCTTTAGTTCCCCTCCACGGAGTATATAGCAAACAACTATCACATTACGGGCTAAGTCAACAAAAAACTATCATTTTTCTTGATGTTTTAAAAATCTACTAGTTTTTTGGTTCGCTGTACCAAAAAACTACCATGTTCCGCTCAAGTCTGTGTTAGTTAATTTGAATCGCGTTTATGACACAATGGGTCCACTCGCCAGCTTTGACCGCTAGATGACTTTGTTTGACCGTTACTTACATGCGGGACCCACATGTCAGCTCTCTCTTCCTCCATATTCTCTTTGTTCTCACCCTCTCCTTCCCTAAACTCTTTCTCTCATAAGCCATGGCTAGTACCAAGGCCGGCGCAGCAGCCATGACAATGGCAGTGAGAAGCAGTAGCAGAAGTGGCAGCAGGCAGCGATGGCGAGAGTAGAAGCTGCAATGGCAGCGAACAAGCATCAGTAACATCCCATACAGCAGGAGAAGTGCACGCAGCAGCAAGCCGTAGCAGCGCACGCATCGGTAGCAGCAAGCAGTGGCACCAAGCGGCACAAGAAGCGCAGTAGTGGCGGCGGCATGGAACAATGCAGATGAGCAGTAGCAGCCGCGAGCGGCACACAATAGCGGTAGCAGGGAGCAGTGCTGGTGACCAGTAGCAGCCATGAACGGCACGTGACGGCAGCGGCGGCTGGGGCAATGCCGGCGTGGAGGAGCAGCCGTGAGCGGCACGCAGCGACGACAACAGGGAGCATCGCCGACAAGCAGCACACGGCAGTGTCGGGGGGCAACGGCCGCGTGGAGCAGCAGCCGTGAGCGGCACGCAGCGGCGGCGGGGAGCAGTAGCAGTACACAACAAATTTCGACCATGGCGACGGCTGACGGGAGCACATGGACCCGATTGCTTTTTTACAAAACATATAGGGTTGATTTGCTTTATTTGGAGGGACCGACATGTGGGCTGCACATGTCATAATTGTCCAATATAATGGTGACCTGACAAGTGCACCCCCTCTGTCATAAACGTGGTTAAAACTTAATGCTTCAACAATTAGATTTTTTTTGCAACAGCCAACCAAAATTGTGGTAGCATTTTGAAACATCAAGAAAAATGGTAGTTTTTTGTTGACCTAGCCCATAATGTGGTAGTTTTTTGCTATATACTCCCTCCATAGGAAATGACCCTAGGTTCTCCTCCTTCTTCTGTTGGCGCCACCATGTCCCGATGGCCTTTGAGGCACGGAGGTGCAGAGAAACTCGCCCCTGCCCCCCGCACCCACACAGGCCACAGGGGCCCTGCTCTCAATTTTGTTATGTTTAGCGTCTTGGTTGGGGCTTGGCAGCGACGATTTTCCTCAGAGGGAATAATGTATCTCACATTAGATCCCCATCCTGATATTGCATGTAGCATCATCGAAGGCCATGTGGAGCGTATCTCTTCTGAATCCCACAGGATTCAGTCAGTGTTGGCCTTTGGTGGATTTGTTTGGATTCGGTCTTCGCTCGTCCTCGTTTGAGTGTTTATATGTCCTTTCGATCTACCATTCTCTTCGTTGGCAATGTTTTCTACAATGGTGTGCTTTCCATATCAGACCTTAGCACGGCGACTCTCCAAATTTCATATTGTCATCTTGCTATTGTAATGCTCTGTTTTCTTGTAACTTAATACTTTGAGATCCATGCTGGATATCGGTCTTAGAGTGGAGTATTAGTTGTAGATGTACTTGGATAACGGACTACACATCATGGATGTAATGCTTATACGAAATTATACCGTGAATGATCATAGCCATAAATATAAGTATTGCAATTTAATCGCTGCCCAACTATAATTTGTTTACCACACAACTTTTCTATGCTTATGAGGGATGTCACTAGTGAATCTATGCCCCTGGGTATATTCTATATTACTGAAATCTTCATTACAATTACTATTCTTTGTTGTACCATTTTACCTGTTTTATCAACTATGATTATCCCGTGCAATTTAACCTTGTAACTAGCAAGAGAAGAAGCTTGCCAACCTTCTTGACGTGTTGGGGACAAGTTTGTGTTATGTCTTGTGTGCAGGTACTAGTGGCTTTGTTTGCCGGGAGAACTCCTTCTGGTTAGATAAACCTTGGTTCTCAACCAAGGGAAAAACTTATTGCTAGGTTACATCACCCTTACTATTGGGGGTTACCCAACTACTCTTACAAGAGAGCAAGCATGAGCCATTCTTGCCTCATCTTCCCGAGTAGAACACAAACTCTATCCAAACTAAGAAAACACCTACAAACATAGGAGGAGCCCTCCCTCGTGTTTGTGGCTGGGAAATGAACCCTTGTGTATGCGTTTCCAATCCTTGTGGGTGTTGGCCACTAACTCTGATATTGTTGGGTAACGTTGCATGGAAAACAAAAAACAATTCTATGCACACGCAAGATCTATCCATGGAGATGCATAGCAACGAGAGGGGAGAGTGTGTCTATGTACCCTTGTGGACCGTAAAGCGGAAGCGTTTATCACGCGGTTGATGTAGTCGTACTCTTCGTGATCCGATCACGATCCAACCGATCTAGTGCCGAACGGACGACACCTCCGAGTTTAGCACACGTGTGGCTCGAAGACGTCTCCTCCTTATTGATCCAGCAAGTGGGAGAGGAGAATTAGATGGGATCACAACCAACACGACGACGTGCTGGTGATGGTGATGGTGGAGCACCGACAATGCTTCGCTAAGCGTCACCGGGACGAGGCGGTGGAACTACGAAGTAATGGGAGAGAGAGGGGCGCCAAGGGCTTAGTGTATCCTCTGGGGGCGCCCCCTCCCCTCTATATATAGGTGGAGGGGCGTGGCAAACAGCCCCTCCAAGCCCTAGGGTCCAGCTAAGGGGGAGAGGACTTGGACTCCAAGTCCAATCCTATTCCTACCATGACTCCTTCCTTTTTTGCCTTCCCTAGCTACATGGGCTTTTGAGGAATTGGTGCACCTACCCCAATAAGGAGAGGGAACCTCCCCACATCCCATGCTAGCCCTTAGGTCGTGGCGTACCCACTTGTGGACTTCCGGACCCCTCTAGAATCCTCTGGAAGCTTCTGGAAGCTTCCCGGTACAATACCGAAAAAACTATACCTTTTTCCGGAACCCAAAATATGACTTACCATTATAAATATTTACCTCTCGACCATTCCGAGACTCCTCGTGACGTTCGGGATCTCATCCGAGGCTCCGAACAACATTTGGTTACCACTCATCAAATATCCCAATTCTACTCTAGCGTCAACGAACGTTAAGCATGGCACCCTGCGGGTTCGGGAATTATGTAGTCATGACCGATACACATCTCCGATCAATAACCAATAGCGGGACCTGGATGCCCATATTGATTCCTACATATCCCACGAAGATCTTTTATCAGTTGAACCTTTATGACAACATACGTAATTCCCTTTGTCTGTCGGTATGTTACTTGCCCGAGATTTGGTCGTCGGTATCTCTATACCTAGTTCAATCTCATTACCGGCAAGTCTCTTTACTCGTTCCGCAATACATCATCTCGTAACTAACTCATTAGTCATTTTGCTTGCAATGCTTCTTATGATGTGTATTACCAAGAGTGCGTAGAGATACCTTCTTCGATACTCGGAGTGAGAAATTCCAATCTTGATTCATACCAACTCAACAAACATCTTCGGAGATACCTGTAGAGCACCTTTATGATCACCCAGTTACGTTGTGACGTTTGATAGCACACATGGTATTCCTCCGATATCCGGGAGTTGCATGATCTCATGGTCTAAGGAACATGTATTTGATATACAAGAAAGCAGTAGCAAAAACTGTACGATCAAATGCTAAGCTAATGAATGTGTCTTGTCCATCACATCATTCTCCTAATGATGTTATCCCGTTATCAAATGACAACTCATGTCTATGGTTAGGAAACCTTAACCATCTTTAATCAACGAACTAGTCTAGTAGAGGCTCACTATGGGCATGGTATTTGTTTGTGTATTCACACATGTATTTAAGTTTTCGGTCAATACAATTTTAGCATGAATAATAAACCTTTATCATGATTAAGGGAATATAATAATAACCATTTTATTATTGCCTCTAGGGCGTATTTCCATCAAATATATCAGTGGTTGATGTCGTGAGCTCTTCGCCGCCAGCCATCTGTTTAGTAGAGAGCTCTCGCTGGTAGAATGGATATGTTGGGCGGAGCTTTGCGAGATACTTATTAGTGTGTCATTGTCCGTTGACTCGGATTTGGTCTCCTAGAAGCTCACACCCTCGTCTCAGTTACCGGTTAAATCCTTATATGCTAAGTTCTCGCAAGGTCCGGTGTTGGACATAGTTATGGGACTGTGGAAAGGTAGTTTACCTCTTAAAATATTTTTTCCTTTGGCAAACGACCCATAACAGCCTTCCCACGTCTATCGGCGTGACGAAAAGGCATGGCCCCATCAATGGAGCATGCTCGGTGTGCAGTGTCATGGAACACACGAACCATGTTTTTTTTCGCTGTGCCCTTGCTCGTTTCGCATGGAGTGTGGTGCGTGAGGCCTCGAGCAAGCTATGGAACCCGACCTCTGGGGCTGATTTGATGGATATTCTTAGGGCCCAACACGGTTCAAACTGTAGGATCATGTGGCGCTGCGTCGGGGCGCAGTGGTTGGCCCTTTGAACAGTCAGAAACAAAATCACCATCTAGCGGGTGAATGCATCGTTAGAAGTCACCTGTTTCTGCAACAATGAACTCCATGGGGGAAACGTCAGGATGTTTAAGTCATGCAGGCCGCGATGGGAAAGCTCCAGAACATCCAAGTCATCGTGTGCCAACCCCAGGAGAAGTCTTTGATCTCTCTTGCCTTTTGTATTAAGCCTTCGTTCTTGTTATGTTGGCCTTGGCCTTGTAAGATTTGAATTATCCCATGTTTTGTTGAACTATGTTGTCACTTTGCCTAGTTTGTGGGCTTTATTAATTTACAGCCGGACACACCTTGTGTTTCCGTTCTAAAGATGTATGCAAGGGAGTAGCTATTCATCAGTTACCTGAATTCTTTTTGGCATTACTCACTTTTAATTGCAGTTGTTGGATTAAGAATGAGTGGCCAAATCTCTTTTTTTTACTCAAAGACTGAAGGGGGGGGGGGCTACAATATAATTGGTGCCACAACCCTTCCCTTCATTTTTTTGCAAGTATCATGATTTGAACCTAGGTGGATGGGAAGACAGCAAACCATTTCCATCACTTGGCTATGCCTTAGTCTGCAAATCTCCTTCTTCCTCCTCCAACCGTTCCTTGTTCGTCTTCTTCCTCACGCAACCGTCGGCCAACCCAGCCCTAACCGCCTGTCTCTGACCCCCACAGCCGGCGGCTAGCGATGCCTTGCCACCCGCCGTCCATCCCTCTAAGCCCTGCCACGATGAGCAGCTCCACCTGCCCTGATTTCTTACTCACTTCCGCCACTATTGCCATCTGTCATGTGTACACGGCTTAGCCTCGCCATGGCCGACGCTCCACGACACTCATCACGTTGTTCCCGCCTTCGGCCTCACTCTGTGTAGAAGTGACTAATGCATGAAATTTTTGTAGGCACCTGACATTAGCAAAACATGATATGTAAAGCACGTAAATCACACATGTGTGGCTTTTGACACGTGGCCTCCAACCACATAGTGCTTCAACAACAAAGAAGAAGGTCAGGAAGTCATCGTAGAGGCCACAACGTCGATAACAACAAACATTTTACTAGACTAGATGCTAAATTCACATGAGGGGACAGAAAGTGACCTCGAGTAATAAGTTTGATAATGGGATGACGTCCCCTTGCTGTAGGTGCACTCTCAAACACACCCATGGTGAAATTTCTGACTTCTATTTTGCAACGGAGGCAAACGATTTGCTTCATCTCATTAATTAAGCAGGAAAGAGTACAGATTGTCGGTTACATGACCACATAGGCTAGATATAAGGTATAGAGGGATTACTCTCCCGGGATAAGATTCCCCAAATGCTTAGCCCCTGCTCTCATCCATAGCCGCGCCACCGTCTTGATGGATGAAAATACGTGAATGGGTAAGGAGGTCTTATTTTGGAAGATCCTTACATTCCTCCCGTTCCAAATTACCCAACATATCAGCATGTTGAGAGTGTTGAGAGCCTTCCAACTTATGCCGTTGATATAGCAAGTAATAATGCCGGAGCAATGCATATATAGCAAGTAATTATGCCGGAGCAAATGCATATATAGCAAGTAATGATGCCTGATTCGTACTCCTTGTCTCATCGTTTAAGACAACAACTAGGCGTGATGGATTTAGCCAAGCATCCACGCGTTTTGTACAGCGTCTACTAAAACAGAACATGCGCACAGCCACAAGAGTGTATACACATTTGTATGTGGCCGTTGAGTCCAGATGGCGCGAGGCGCATCGATGGAGGTGAAAGGAAAATGTAGACGAATCACATGGGCTCCGATATGTTTCTTCTTGTAAACTTTCACTTTACGCCAAATGCTTGGACACGACGAGGTCTAGTATTTTGGATCGTCGAAAAAGAAGAGGAGGACCTTGGAGCACCCCCAGTGCTCTGCCGCTTCATGTTACAAGCCCCCGTCTTTCCCAAAGCCCCCGTTTCTTGGTTTTCATGTGCCATTCGTCGAGTTCCTCAGGCTTAGTATTTGTCTACGTGACGGAAAAAATAAAACCGACGGAGCGGAGCCTGACTGACTCACGTAAACCGTAGAAGCCAGATCTGACGGCGAGGGCCCGAGTCGACTGCCTGGCTGGGCCAGGGGGATCTTAAGTTTTGCTGCTGGCAGTCAATGGTCAACTCAAACCCAGCGCGATATCTGCGCCCGCGCGTTCACAGCGTATCCGGATGAACGACTTGCCTCCGCGCTCTGCTCTGCTCTGCTATATAAACAACACACCAGTCCGACGCTCTTTACATCTCTTTCGCTCTCTCTCTCACACACACACACATCTCTCTCTCTGCTACTCTCCATTGCCCAAGACAAGCCCGGCCGGCAGAACATGGGGACGCAGGCGGCGGAGAACTTCGAACCGCCGGCCAAGGTACGTGCTCCTGCTGCGGGTATAATCTCTCTCCCTCTCCCTCTCCCGCTGTTAAGAAAATTACAGTCGCAAATCATCTTGCTAATCAACCAAAAAGAAGATACCCAGTAAAAGTTTTAGATAGATAGAAAGAGAGAGAATCAAGAATCTGAGTTGGTGCGAGAAACAGGGAGCTAGGCTTCAGAGGTGGACATGACGTGAAATGGACAAACCCCGACGAAAAGGCGGACCCAAAAAGTGGTTTCTTGGATGCGTTTCCATGGAGGATGATTCCCTTCCGTCTCCCCGCCGGCATCACCCACCAGCCAAAAAAAAACCAATCGGATGGCCCCGCCCAGCCAGTTCGTAGTACACCGGTACCCTACCAGTTCGTCTTCCGCACGTGAAAACAGAGCCCGCCTTCCTTCCTCGCACCTTCACACTCTTTGATTTCTCTTGCTGCTACTACTACTTTTTGCCTCGGCTCCCCTTTTCTCGCCCTCTAGAAGGTGCAAAAATTAAAGTATCATCCTCCTCCTCATAGGATCGGTGTGACTTGCGATGCTTTGCATTAACCGCCGAATTCTGCCTTCTCTCTCTCTCCCCCGCACTCTGAAAAATCGGTTCTGGCCCTCTGTCATGGTGCTGTAATTTAGACTCGCTCACAGCAAATTTCGATTCAGACATCACATGAAACAAAAATAGGAATGAAAAAGTCTCTTGTTGTCTCTGTCGCATGGCCCGCTCACCTTCTCTTGACGATGAAGTATGAACGATCCTTCTCTGCTTTTTCACTATTCTGTCCTATGTTTCGCTTTAGCGTCCAAGACCAGGAAGGGATACTCCACAATTTGTGGTTTAAAAGAATTTTCATGCCGCAATTTTTGCACTAGATGATCCTTGGAACATCAAAGGACTCATCAAGGCCCCCATTGTTTCGAAATATAAGACGTTTTTACAGTTTATTTAATGATCCTTGGAACCTGCTGCAATTTGTGGTTTAATAGAGTATTACTGTACGTGCTCAGTCGGGATAGGACTACCCCTGTTTCGAAATATAAGACATTTTTGCAGTTTAATGATTATCAACATAGTAGGATGTTTTTCTCGAATATAACATAGTAGGATGCAAGTAGTGTCCTTATAGTAGGATGTAAGTAGTGTTTTCATAGGAATTTTGAGGGAAACCCCACCCTCACTGAGAGTACTGACATTTCTACGCAGAATTCCCGTATTCGACAGGACATCATTATTTCACAAGTCCCATAAGCCACAGCCACCTTTGCACACATCACACATGGTTACCAAAACTAGCTCTCAATCAATTAACAAAATTGCCTTTTTTTTCCACCTTATTTAAAAAATGCAAATATAGGTATATTTTTCAAGAAGGAAGATTAAACCCCGGTCTCTGTAGCCTGTAGCCTGGGATGCGTGCAACCAATTCTATTAATGAAAATATTCGACGAGTGGACAAAAACATCGCTTACAAGTAGGTTTAATATATTTTGTAATGTACTGCTAGCATCACATTGCTGTACATTGGAATAGCCGTTGGCATTTTGACAGCTGCTGCCATGAGATTGCATCACAGCTAACGAGGGGTCAAGCTAGATTAATTAGACACATAATAATCCAGCAGATTAGCTTTGTCACCATCTCCAACGACAATATGTTAATTAGTACTGCTACTTGCAAGCTGCTGCCACTTGGTGTAATCTTGTTTCAACGTTGAACCACAGCTTTGAAATCACAGGCTGGTTTTATTGGCCACAGTGTGTTACCGTTGTCATGAGTCATGAGAACATGCTTGATAGTAAAATAAATAGATTATCTTTGCCATGAGGTGGCCGTGATAATTAAGCATCTGGGGTGTTGACTTTGGCGACCACTTGGCCATTTGAAAAGTCAACTGCCGAGAAGAAACGGAATCTCTAAGCACTCCATTTTACCTACAAATTTCAAAGACGTGGCCGTCATTGGGTTGAGACTTTCTTGCCTATTAGCTGTCCCTTTCTTCTTTCTTTCACTCCTCCGTGAGACGAAAGCCATGGAAATGCAAGAAGGTTACAACAGATTAGAGAAAGTAGATTATGTGGTAAACATTTTAGATATGGGTATACTGTTTGATAGATATTTCATTGGGTATGATTTTTGTAGAGGTTTTGTGCATGGTTTATGGCTAACAAGCATGGCAATTAATTGATCGCAGGATGTCCGGACGGATGAGCAGAAGAAGATCGACGACTGGCTCCCGATCACGTCGTCGAGGAACGCCAAGTGGTGGTACTCGGCCTTCCACAATGTCACCGCCATGGTCGGCGCCGGGGTGCTCAGTCTCCCCTACGCCATGTCCGAGCTCGGCTGGTACGCCATTCAATGGATTCGCCGCCTGCTTTTGCCTCGCCCACTAATCGAGGAGGAGTATAACGATGTTTGTTTGTTGGTTGGTTCCACAGGGGCCCTGGCATCGCGGTGCTGATCATCTCGTGGGTGATCACGCTCTACACGCTGTGGCAGATGGTGGAGATGCACGAGATGGTGCCCGGGAAGCGGTTCGACAGGTACCACGAGCTCGGGCAGCACGCCTTCGGCGAGAAGCTGGGCCTCTGGATCGTGGTGCCGCAGCAGCTGATCGTGGAGGTGGGCGTGAACATCGTGTACATGGTGACCGGCGGGAGGTCGCTCAAGAAGTTCCACGACGTGATCTGCGACGGCAAGTGCAAGGACATCAAGCTCACCTTCTTCATCATGATCTTCGCGTCGGTGCACTTCGTGCTCTCGCAGCTCCCCAACCTCAACTCCATCTCCGGCGTGTCCCTGGCGGCTGCCGTCATGTCGCTGTCCTACTCGACCATCGCGTGGGGCGCGTCGGTGGACAAGGGGAAGATGGTGGACGTGGACTACAACCTCCGCGCCACCACGACGCCCGGCAAGGTGTTCGGCTTCTTCGGGGCGCTGGGCGAGGTGGCGTTCGCGTACGCCGGGCACAACGTGGTGCTGGAGATCCAGGCCACCATCCCGTCCACGCCGGAGAAGCCGTCCAAGAAGCCCATGTGGAAGGGCGTGGTGGTGGCCTACATCGTCGTCGCGCTCTGCTACTTCCCCGTCGCCCTCATCGGCTACTGGGCTTTCGGCAACAGCGTCGACGACAACATCCTCATCACCCTCAACAAGCCCACCTGGCTCATCGCCACCGCCAACATGATGGTTGTCATCCATGTCATCGGAAGCTACCAGGTACACACACATTCCAACAAATCTTTTTGCCATCCATATATACAAGCTCTAGCATATGCATATGCCTGAATCCTCATCGACGGCGCCGCCATGTTGTAGATTTACGCGATGCCGGTGTTCGACATGATCGAGACGGTGCTGGTGAAGAAGCTCAAGTTCCCTCCCGGCCTCACGCTCCGCTTGATTGCCCGGACCCTCTATGTTGGTAAGGCCTCCTCATCTTCTTCATCAGGCTTAACCAATGCTCTTTCTTGTCACCCAAAAGGCGAAAATAACACTGCACGAATAGGACTGACGAGATTCCATCTGTTTGCAGCGTTCACCATGTTCGTCGCCATCACCTTCCCTTTCTTCGGCGGGCTGCTCGGCTTCTTCGGCGGGTTCGCATTTGCGCCGACGACATACTTCGTAAGCATTTCTCTCATCCACTCCACATTCCACTTCAGTTAATCACAGGGTTCGGTAAAAATTCAGAGTTCCTAATCCAAGTCAACACCTGTTATTCCCGCAGCTCCCCTGCATCATGTGGCTCGCCATCTACAAGCCCAAAAGATTCAGCCTCTCATGGTGTACCAACTGGGTAAGCTATTTCTCTCTCATTGTATATGCATCTCCTTAGTTAATCTCAACTCCGACCTAAATTTTGTGTGTGTTGTCCCATGATCTTCAGGTCTGCATCGTCCTTGGAGTGTGCCTGATGATCCTGTCGCCAATCGGAGGGCTCAGACAGATCATCATGGATTCCAAGACATACAAGTTCTACTCATAGACTACATCCACGACGCATTTTGTGTTGTGAAAACTGCCAAGAGATCATTTACGATGTCTACTAGAAACTCTCTTGTCTTGCAAAGGAAAAAGAAAGGAAGATCATAGTACCACGGACTGTTACAGATGGGATGGTCAGAGAAAACTTGGTTTAGTCAAAGCAAAAAGGTTGTGTTTGGGGTTAATCATGTGTACGTAATATATATGGTGTGTGGATTTCTCTCTCTGTACTGTAGTATCGACAAACCTTTTTTTTTTCCTGCTCAAACTTGCATGGTATTCCCTCCGTCCGAAAATACTTGTAATCAAAATAAATAAAAAGAGGTGTATCTAGATACATCCCTTTTTATCTATTTTGATGACAAGTATTTTCGGACGGAGAGAGTACATGGCTTCGCCTTCGTGTGCAGATAAGAGAATCGACTGTTCTTTTCTACAACTTTTCTTCTTCAAAAGGGAAGCAAAATATTTGCCTCGTATATTAATTAAACAGAAGAAAATTGTCTAGTTAATTTACAGAAAACCGGGAGAAAACCGTCACAATCCGTTGAGTGGCACACATATGATACTCCACACACACCTCTGCCAAAGAGCCTCGTCGAGATAGCATAGGCGTCATTGTAGTCACTTCTCCCCAACGGCGAGTCTACTGGGGGGCTTTAACAGGCTCGAGCCCCCCCTCCAGCGATGCAATTTTTTTTACTACTACTCTTAAGGGCCCAGCCTAGTTAAATATTGGACTTCAGCCCAGCCGTACACCACATGTTCGCTCGCACCAGGCAACCTCGTTCGTTCTAGAGAGAGACGGAGGCAGAGACCACCCGCTCGTGAGCCGCCCCCGTCCGCCATGTCTCCTGTGCCATAGCCGCCGCCGGCCGCCGAAATCTCTTCCCAACCAGCCAACCCCAGTGTAATGCCCCGGATGTAACACTTTCCCTAAATGGCAATATATAAACTTTGGCTTCATCAGTTCCATTCCGGGTTCTTCGTCTTTTCGGGTTTTCTTCGTTTTGTCGTGTGCGTGTGTGCATTCATCCATGTCATGTTGTCATGTGCATTGCATTGCATTTGTGTTGTCACTTGCAACTGGTCCCACTCGTCTCTTCACGTTGTCCGTTTCGAGTTCCGACGCTCTCACACGTGCCCGTGGCATCCCGAGTCCTTCTTTCGTGTGTGGCCGTGTAACGTTTCCGGAATGACGTGAGACTTGTCGTGTGTTGTTGTTTTGGTACGTGTAGGCCGCCTGTCAAGTTTCGTCGCGTTTGGAGTTCGTTTGATACTCCAACGGTTAACCTAGTGGGCTAAAAGAACCTCCTCTTTGAGGCCCAAGACCCCCTCCACAACAGCCCACCAACCCAGCACAACCCTTCCCATCATCTCGGTCGTCGATTTGTGATTGCGTGGCCGAAAACCGCTCCCCATTTGGAGTCTCCTAGCTCCTTGTGCCTATAAAAACGTCCACCCCTCCATTTTTCGTCCAAAAACCCTAATTTCTTCCTCCTCCCGCAGCGCCGGACGTTTCCGTCCCTGGCCGGACGTGTCCGCCGCCGCCGTCCCACCGCGCCGGCTCGCCCGGCCCAGCGCGGGCCCGCCGCCGCCGCCGAACAGGGCCATGCCCGCGCCCCGTCCTCCTCCGCGCCGGCCGCCGCGCCGCCACCCGCAGGCGGCCGGATCATCGCCGCCGCCGCCGAGAGCTCGTCGCCAGCTCGCCATACCTCGCCGTCCCGCCGCCACGGGCTCGCCGCCTCCGCCGCCGGCGCAGGGATCCGCCGCCCCCAAGCTGTAGCTCTCCGCCGTCGGGAGCCATCG
>LR738715.1:551864885-551876504 GCA_902687465.1 Secale cereale | reverse complement strand
CCCCCCCCGCCGGCCGCCGCCGGACCAGCTCGCCTCGCCGAAGGATCCAACCCGATCCCGATCCAGGGGCGTCCGGGTTCGAAACCCCAGCGGGCGCGCCCGCGGACCCGCGACCCGGTGCCCGTTTGACCCGTTGACCCATGCCCGCGTTGACCAGTCAGGTTGACCCCTTTGTTTCCTCTAAGTCTTTTAGTTATTTTCATTGTCTGATGCATTATTGTGATGGCTATAACTTTTACTGTGCTTGTCCGATTTGTGCATATAATATGTCAAAATGATCGTGGTGATGTGTACTATGTTTTGTTCCATTATGTCATGCATGTTTGAGTCCATCTAGATGTCTTAATCATCATGACAAGAGTGCTACATGACATAAACTGCTGCTACTAGTTATTTTCATGCCATGTTTGAGATGTGATAACTTGGTGCATGTTTATCCAAATGAAGCAAATGATATGTCCAAATGTTCATCATGAGATGCTCTACATGTTGGTTGCTTTAGCTTGCATGTTAGAGTTCATATTGCCATGTTTATCTCTGTTGCAAAAGTGCATGTGGCTGTTAGGTTTTGTAACTTGTTACGAGATGCCTAGTTGAAGAGCTCGTTGCTATTGTTGTGTTTGCCCCCATGTTGCATGCTCATATGTTTTAGATTCCCCATCATGTGATCTTTGCTGTGGTGCAAACCACTTAACATGATATGCTTTGAGGTGACTTAAACATGCTCACAAACATGCCATGATAATGTTACTGTTTTAACACTTAGTGAAATTTCACTAAGTCTGGAATCTGTAATATCCTGATGCTATGTTTGTTTGATGCCCTAGGCAAATTCATGATAGTTTTGGGGTGGCCATTGATCATTCCTTGTTGTATATGTTGTTGTCTATTCATCCATGCCCTCACATGCTCATTTTGTTTGCTGTAGCATATTTAATTCTTGCTCCCAAGTTGCTATAAAATATTGTTGTCAGGTTTTTATTGCCATGATCAAAATGTTGTAGCTTGTTGCTATTGATCCATGCCTCCTATGGAGTTGCTCCAACGGAGTTGTTTGCTATAAGATATGTCTACTTCATGTCCATGCTTGTTTTCACCATGTTTGAATGTTGTAGAGTATATATTTCTTGCTCCAAAGTTGCTATGTGGCTGTTAATTTCAGCTTTGCTTTGTTTCTTGTTTCGGATGTATCTTTTAGCCCGTTACTCCGTTTTGAACGTGCCCTACATGAAACTTGTGTGATTTTGCATGTAGATTCATAATATCATCTTGTTAACATGTTTGGAGTATGTTTGCTTGATGTTTGGGTGCATCTTGCACCGTTGCCATGCTTATCTTGTTTTGGTCATATCTTCTAGACCGTAGCTCCGTTTTAAACAAACTTTATATGAAACTTGACTAGAATTTCGTGTAGATTGTCATGGTGCATGTTAACTTGCGGTTTAACAACTTTAACTTAAGGTTTTTTAAGATCTGAACTAATTTCAAACTATGCATATGAGGACTTACCGGATTTGTCTTAAGTAGTTTCCGGGCTCATTTAAACCTGCTATTTCCTGTGTTGTTTCTTTGTGCTTCCTACATTGCCTTGTTTTGCATCCTAAATAGACTTGTCTTGCATCCTACTTGCTTGAGTATATTGTCATGTTTCTTGTGCTGTTTCTCTATGCTTCCTATGTTGTCATGTTGTGCATCCTAGGTGCATCTGCAGTGCTTCCTTAGTGCTTCAGCCATGCATCTTGTAGTTTGCGCATTTCACCTTGTTTGATTTCGTGCCTCGTGTGTTCTTGTGTTGAGTAGAGCCGGAAGTCGAGACCGAGTACGAGAACGAGGTTACTACCGAGGTTGAGAACGAGGAGCCCTCTTACGATCCCATCGACGACTCGACAGGCAAGATGACCTGACCCAGATATCATTACTATCTTTGCCTATTGCTAGAAGTCTCGCTCTTTAGCTTATTGCCTCGATGCCCATGTTTGTCTGTCAGCCTCCTATTGTAACCATGAATCTGTCTAACCACCCAACCTATGCAAAACCTTTGATTGGCTACGTAGGCTTCGCTCAGCCCCTCTTATAGCATTGCTAGTTGCAGGATAAGATTTGAAGATTCTTGCTTCATGTTGAAGCTTGTTGGGATATCACACTATATAAACTCTTAAATGAAATCATCTATATATTGGTAATGGGTGGAAGGCTAAGCCTCTTGCTTGGTGATTTGTTCCACTCATGCCGCCCTAGGAACCGTATAAACCGGTGTTATGTTCCTTGATTATGCGTTCCTCACATGGTTGGGGTTATCGGACCCCCTCGATAAACCGCTTAGCGCTAAGGCTTTTCCAGCAAGTCCCAACATTGGTACTCCATTTGCCTAACAACTAAAACTTGCCGAGGGAGTAATTAACCCGAGGATTAATTAATCAACCCCCCTGGGCCAGTGCTTGATTTGAGTGTTGGTCCAAAATGGGCGGACTGCAGGGCCACCTTGGGGGAACCCGAGGGCTGGTATTTTCCTGTAGGCTGACCTATCCGGTCGTGGCCTCAGACGAGATACGCGCGGCTACTATCAGGGTGTCGGCACGCCGGGAGGATCTGCTGGATTAGTCTTACCTTAGTCAGAGTATCTTGAGCACGGGATTCCGAGAATACCCGGGCCTTCCCACCTTGGAGTTGCGACTCCGCGGATCGTGGGCTTGTAATGGGCCAAGTTGGAACACCCCTGCAGGGTTTTGAACTTTCGAAAGCCGTGCCCGCGGTTATGTGGTAGATGGGAATTTGTTAATACCCGGTTGTAGAAAACTTGACACCATGTTCAGAACACACTACCAGCGTGAGTACCGTGACGGTCATTTTCCGAAAGGGGTTCGGGAAGTGAACACGGTGGGTTTATGATTGACGTGCTTAGATAGGATCACTTCGTGATCACCTTGTCGCTCATGGCACTTCTCTTCTCGCTCTTATTACGTAAGCTAGTGCTAGTGCATCTGCAGCCTTTTATTCTTTCTTCAGCCTTGTTCCACACCCAAGGCTTAGATAGTTCTGTTACCCGGGAACGGGATTGCTGAGTCCTCCGTGGCTCACAGTTTCTACACCACACAAGATGCAGGTACCATGCTGAACTACTCAGGTGACGGCACAGAGCTATACTGGGAGTACGATGAGGAAAGTAGCCGTTACTATGTGCACTATCCCGATGATCAGTAGTGGTTTCTACTAGGGGCGATCCGAACCTGTGGCTTTATGTAATTTTGGTATCTTTCATTTGGATCTTCACCCGTAGTCGGGTTGTGATGTTATTTGGATGATGTTTTGCTATGTAATGAATTGTGTGACGTGTGATGGGCCTCTAACCCCTCGTTGGTTACCCCAAGTGGAAGGTGTAAGATGCAGTGTTGTGGAAGTTTTTCCCTTAGCAAAGATGCCAAGGATCGAATCCCCAGAGACTCCTAGGTTCAACAAGTAGGTGTCAACTGCTACGGCGCCAGATATTAGCAGTCAACGTGGACCTGCACACAGATACAAATAACTTTGCTCCCAACGAGTACAGAAAGGTTGTCAATCCCTCCGGCCTTGTAGTTCACAAAGGATTAAAAGCAATGATAGTAGTGATAGATAGTGTTTGCAATAGTAAGTAATAACTAAAAGTAAATAGCGGATGTGATCAATGATGGTAATATGGACCGGAGTCTCATGATGTTCACTAGTGATGTCTCTCTCCCAAAAGACGATAAAACAGCTATGTGAGGTAAACGAATTACAGTTGGGCAATTGACAGGACCACGAACGCAAACCAATGCTGACTACATTGCAAGAAAGGTTGAGGTTCAAAGCATGGGCGGTACGCCAAAGTAAGTAGACCGAAATCCATCAATATCTACTACTAATCATCCACCTTGAGATATCTATCCAGAACATCTCGCTGGTATTAAGTTGCGAGTCCCACCCATAGTGTAAACTCAATGCAACAGACAACTGCATTAAAAGAACTTTGCGTAAAGTAAACAATCCTTGCACCCGCGGGCTCAAGCACCGTTGTTTTCCCCCTTGTGGCAACAGCACATCCCCTAGACTCATGTTTCTGTCACTCAAGCTAGTCATCGAGGGGCATGAACCCACAATCGAGCATAACGTTCCCTCTTGGAGACACTACCTACTACTTGGTCAAAGCAATAAATAACAACGGAGAACATGCAAGAATTACTTATGAACATAAATATAAAAGAGGTGAATCAAATATATTACTCAAGATCAATCTGAACATAATCTCATAATCCATCGGATCCCAGCAAACTCAACATAGCAACAGCATAAGGATTACATATGTGCCTCGATCATGTAGGGCAGCTCACGAGGACTAATTAGTGAAGCACAAGAACGGGAGGAGAACATCACATAGCTACTGGTCATGGACTCATGGTCCAAGGGAGACTACTCACGACTCATCCGGGAGGCGTCCATGGTGGTGGAGAAGCTCCCGGTGGTGATCCTCCCCTCCGGCAGGGTGCCGGGAAGAGTTCTCCTGGTGCTCCCGATCTTGGAAGCGGCGGCAGCGGCGGAACAGAGATGGGATCGCGAAAAGAGTTCCTGTTCTGAGGGTTTCGGATGACGCTTTAAATATATGCCAAAGGGGGGCATCGAGGAAGCTTCGGGGGGCCCAGGCGCCCCCCCGGCGCGGCCCAGGGGGGGCGCCGCTAGGGCGCCTGGAGCCCTGGTGCCCCCCCCCGGCTGTCCTTCGGGTGCAAGGAAGTTTCCGGAACGCTGATTTTTTATATAATTTTTCTGGATTTTTCCTGGCAGTTCTCGTAACGTGAAAACCTGAAATACAAAAACAGCCGAAAACAGAAACTGGCACTGGGGTGCACTGGATTAGTAAGTTAGTCCAAATATGATCAAAAGTGTATGGAAGTGTATGAATATCATAGCAATATCACCCAAAAGTGGCATGGAGCAAGCAGAAATTATAGATACGTTTTGGACGTATCAACGTGGCGAGTGTAAGCCAACTATCTCTTTTGCTTTTCATCCCTATTTTTACATGAGATGTGCAAAGATACCGAACTTGAGATCATTCCAGAATGGGCTTATACCTTTAAGTCGTGCCTCGACACGTAGGAGGTATAGTCCCATCCTGGGCATTACAAGTTGGTATTCAGAGCCTTCTCCGACCTAGAAGCTCCCACTGATTGATCGAATCGTTGACGGTCGAGTCTAGGCACACACTTAAAATGTTTTGAGTCCTATATATATATCGGAGAATAGGATTTATTTTGCTCCTCATATCTTTTCACTCTGGTGAGGACTCCTGATGATTACTCTTGTCTCTTCTACTCTCAAAAATTCACCAAAAATTTTCTTAGAAATCTCGCGAGTATTGTTTGGATTGTTCCGATGTCTTTGTGACGAGAACATTGTTCTCGATGCCTCCTGTCATTTAGGGGTTGTGGCAGTGTCCCGGGGAGTTGAGCTCCGAGGTGTTGTCGTCACAAATCCATCGCATCAGTTCTGGAATACTTAAGATGGCCGACATCGAAAACTCTCCTATGCGGTTAGTGGGAAGATAACCCCGACATCACCCAGTACTAGGGAGGTAGTTCGGGAGTATTGCCATAGCTTGTATAGTAGATGCGTTTCGAAGGTCCGAGGTAGACGGTTTCCGGAAATAACTGGTTATGTGTTGAAGGATGGATACAGCTGGATGTAGGATTAGAGTTGAGTGCGCGATGCTTCCCGTGTATCCCCAACACCTGATTGCATAACTGGAAACTTTCGGAAATTAATAGGTGGGTTCATCTAGTAGCTCATAGGCATTCTTCCAACGAATGCATGATATGGAGTTCGGGGTTCTACATTGAGTGAAGTGGTTTTATGGCTGTTGTTCCGATCGGGATTTGCATCTTAAAGGGTCCTTGGCTATGCTGATCCGGGGATTGCAAAACCCTTTTGTAACACGTTCCATAAGCTCTCAGCACGAATATGTCGAACGAAGCTTCTATCTTGTATTTGTTCTATCTGCACCTTGTTGTTTTATTTACCTTTTGTCTCCCAAGTGGCTTCTCGTGAAGATTGTTGTTACTATTAAACTGAGAAATACATTCGTTCATCTTGTCGAATGTTATTGTGAAGACTTATGTTGCAATTTCTAGCCGTTGATTCAGCTTATATATTCTTTCAACCAATGGCTAATAGTGCTCATCTCTTTCAGGATGGCTCCTAAAAGGGTTCCCAACGCTAACCCAGAGGGTGAAGAGGTTCCTGATCGTCCTCCTTCCCCTCCTCCTCCGTCTGAGGCCTGGAGAGAAATTATGCAAGCGACAAATTAGAACACCCAGATGCTTTTGCAAATGACACAGAACATTCAAGCAAATCAAGCAAATCAGGGTGCTCATGGGAACCAAGGCAATTTGTTCAACCAACCTCATTTTTCTACGTTCAACCAGTTATTGGCAAATCAACCAAAGGCATTCAGTTACTGCGTGGACCCTCTAGATGCTGAAGACTGGATAATAGATATCAAGAAGCATTTCGAGTGCAGCAACGTAAGGCTCGAGGACTATGTGAAGTTTGCAGCCTTCCAACTCAAGGACCAAGCAGCTGATTGGTGGCAGCAGTACAAAGACTCCAGAGCAGGGCGTGTAATCTCCTAGGATGACTTCTGCAAGGACTTTTCCAACAAGTGTCATCGAGGGTATGCGTGAGCAATTCCGCAACCTGAAGCAAGGCTCAATGACTGTCTACCAATATAATGTCAAGTTCCAGAACCTTGCCCGCTATGCCAAGCAAGACATCCCAGATGCCAAGAGCAAGATCTATCAGTTCCGAGGTGGTCTGAAGGATGAACTCCAACTTGCTCTCACCTTGTTCGAGCCTGATGAGTTTGATCAATTCTATAACATGACACTTAAGCAAGAGGCAGCCCAGCTCAAGATGGAAGCTTCCAAAAAGAGAATCAGAGACGTTGTTCACTCCTCCTCTTCTTCTCAAGTGGTCGCAAAGCAACAGAAGTTTTGGCTTCCACCTCCTCCAGTGATCCGAGCTCCCAACAACAACAACAAGAATTCTGGTGGCCGTGGTTTCTCCCACCCACCCAACCCAAGCAACCAGTCAAAGAATCATTTTCAAGCTTCCAAGTCAAGTGCTCCTTATCACCGTCCACTCTCAGAAGTGGTTTGCAACAAGTGCTCTCAGAAGGGTCACTATGCTAACAAGTGCCCCAACCCAAGGCGCCTTCCGCCTCCTCCACCTGTCAGCACTGCTATTGTCAAGCACAATCCCAAGAATGCAAGAGTGAATCTCATGAATGCAGCTCAAGCGGAGAATTCTTCTGATGTGATATTGGGTAACCTCTCAGTTAACTCTATTCCTGCAAAAGTATTGTTTGATTCTGGTGCATCACTTTGCTTCATGTCAAGACCATTCTTTACCAAGCATGATTTCATTTCGGCACCCTTGGACAAGGAGTTATCAATTATTTCTCCAGGCAAGCACATGAATTCTAGATTGTATGCTCTGAATGTATCTATTCGCATGGGTGACTACCGCTTTCTGGCTTCTCCGGTTGTTCTCGGCAACTCCGACATTGATCTTTTTCTCGGGATGGATTGGCTTTCTCAGCATGATGCTCACATTGATTGTGCAAATAAGGAAGTCCAGATTACTCATCCTAACGAAGACGTGATTATCTTCACCTCTCGAGATAACACAATCAGGCTATTCTCTCTCAATGACAAGGGCGAGATTAATGCCATCTCTCAAATTCCGGTGGTCAATGAATACGAAGATGTTTTCCCTGAAGAGCTTCCAAGCATGCCTCCGCATCGTCAAGTTGAATTCGTCATTGAAATCGAGCCTGGTACTGAGCCAGCATGCCGGCGTCCGTACAAGCTCCCCTGAAGAGTTGAAGGAGTTGAAGAAACAGCTTGATGAACAAGAGCGTATGGGTCTGATCAGGCCTAGCACGTCTCCTTGGGGCTGTGGTGTCTTATTTGTCAAGAAGATGGATGGCACGGAGCGCCTTTGCGTTGATTACCGGCCATTGAACAAGAAGACAATAAAGAACAAGTATCCGCTCCCCAACATCAATGAATTGTTCGAGCAGCTCAAGGGAGCAAAAGTGTTCTCAAAGCTCGATCTCCGAATGGGTTATCACCAAATTCGCATTCGTGAAGAAGATATCCACAAGACTGCATTCAGAACCAGCTACGGCCCCTATGAATATACATTCATGTCCTTTGGCCTCACTAATGCTCCACCTACCTTCTCGAGAATGATGCACTACA
Organism: Secale cereale; assembly: GCA_902687465.1. Taxonomy (NCBI): domain Eukaryota; kingdom Viridiplantae; phylum Streptophyta; class Magnoliopsida; order Poales; family Poaceae; genus Secale; species Secale cereale. The sequence goes on along the minus strand of LR738715.1, from coordinate 551,868,231 downwards.
TTTTCAACCCCTACACCAACGAATTTGTGCTCGTGTATCTGGATGACATCTTGGTATTCTCCAAGAATGACGAGGATCACGAAAAGCACCTCCGTCTGGTTCTCGACAGACTCCGTGAACATAAGTTCTATGCCAAGTTCTCCAAGTGCGAATTCTGGCTCGATAAGGTCTTGTATCTGGGACATATCATCTTCGCTAACGGTATTGCTGTTAACCCCGAGAAAGTTGAAGCGATTGTCAACTGGGAACCTCCTCAGAACGTCAAGCAACTTCGAAGCTTCCTTGGTCTTGCTAGCTATTGCAGAAGGTTCGTTGAGAACTTCTCCAAGATTGCCAAGCCTCTCTCCAACTTGCTGCAGAAGAATGTCAAGTACAATTGGTCTCCGGATTGTGATGTGGCATTCAAAACTCTCAAAGAAAAGCTCATCTCTGCTCCAGTTCTTACTCCTCCAGATGAGTCCAAGCCCTACGAAGTATTCTGTGATGCTTCTCTTCAAGGACTTGGTGGTGTTCTAATGCAAGCCAAGAAAATTGTGGCATACACCTCTCGTCAATTGAACCCAAGTGAGAAGAACTACCCCACACATGATCTCGAGCTAGCAGCTGTGGTACATGCCTTGATCACGTGGAGACACCTTCTGTTGGGCAGAAAAGTCGACATCTTCACCGATCACAAGAGCTTGAAGTACATCTTCACACAGCCGAACCTGAACCTTCGCCAGACTCGTTGGGTTGAAATGATCCAAGAGTAAGATCCAAGCATCGAATACACACCTGGCAAGGCCAATGTCATTGCAGATGCCTTGAGCAGAAAGGCATATTGCAACAGTCTCCTTATCAAGCCATTTCAGCCTGAGCTTTGTTAAGCATTCAGGAAGCTCAACCTCCAAGTTGTTCCGCAAGGCTTTCTTGCAAATCTTCAAGTTGCTCCTACCTTGGAAGATCAGATCCGTGAGGCCCAACTCAGTGATGCTATGGTGCATAAAGTGAAACATGGTATTGCAAAGGGTACTCCCAAATACAAGTGCTATCGCGTTGATGAGAGAGATACCTTGTTCTTTGAGGACAGACTTGTGGTTCCCAAGGGAGATCTCAGGAAGCTCATAATGAACAAAGCACATGACTCCCTCCTCTCGATTCATCCTGGAAGTTCCAAGATGTACCAAGACCTCAAGCAATCTTACTGGTGGACTCGCATGAAAAGGGAGTTTGCCCAATTCGTGAATGAATGTGATGTCTGCAGAAGAGTGAAGGCAGAGCATCAACGTCCAGCCGGTCTTCTCCAACCTCTTCCTATTCCCGAGTGGAAATTCGACCACATTGAAATGGATTTCGTCACTGGCTTTCCCAAGTCCAAGAAGGGGAATGATTCTATCTTTGTGGTGATTGACAAGCTTACCAAAGTAGCTCACTTCCTTCCAGTCAAAGAATCCATCAATGCAGCTCAACTGGCAGAGTTGTACACTTCCATAATTGTGTCCTTACATGGCATTCCTCAAGTTATCTCCTCAGACCGTGGAAGTTTGTTCACATCCAAGTTCTTGGACTCCTTTCAGTCTGCCATGGGCACTAAGATCCGTTTCAGCACTGCATTTCACCCTCAGACTAGTGGTCAAGTCGAGAGAGTGAACCAGATCCTAGAAGACATGCTCAGAGCTTGTGTCATCTATTTTGGCATGAAGTGGGAAGATTGCCTTCCATTTGCCGAGTTCTCTTACAACAACAGTTTCCAAGCAAGTGCCCGCAAAGCTCCGTTTGAAACCCTCTATGGCAGAAAGTGTCGTACTCCTCTCAACTGGTCCGAGACTAGTGAACGTCAACTTCTTGGCAATGACTTGATCTCAGAAGCCGAAGAAATGTGCAAAGTCATACGTGAGAATCTCAAGGCCGCTCAGTCGCGTCAGAAGAGTTACTATGACGGCAAGCATCGTGATTTGGCCTTCAACATTGGGGATCATGTCTATCTCCGTGTTTCTCCTATGAAAGGAACCCAAAGATTCGGTATCAAAGGAAAGCTTGCTCCTAGATACGTGGGCCCTTTCAAGATCCTTGGCAAAAGAGGCGATCTAGCCTATCAACTTGAGCTCCCTTCCAACATCGCTAATGTTCATGATGTGTTTCACGTGTCTCAACTCCGCAAATGCTTCAAGGCACCTGAACGCACTATTCCGTTTGAGGAGATTGATCTTCAACAAGATTTGTCTTACCGAGAGCACCCCGTTGCTATTCTCGAAGAAACCGAGCGCAAGACCCGCAACAAGTCAATCAAGTTCTTGAAAGTTAAGTGGTCACACCATACCGACCGAGAAGCTACGTGGGAACGAGAAGATCACCTTCGTTCCGAGTACCCTTCCTTCTTCCAGTCCTAGATCTCGGGATGAGATCTTTTCGTAGTAGAGGAGAGTTTGTAATGCCCCAGATGTAACACTTTCCCTATATGGCAATATATAAACTTTGGCTTCATCAGTTCCATTCCGGGTTCTTCGTCTTTTCGGGTTTTCTTCGTTTTGTCGTGTGCGTGTGTGCATTCATCCATGTCATGTTGTCATGTGCATTGCATTGCATTTGTGTTGTCACTTGCATCTGGTCCCACTCGTCTCTTCACGTTGTCTGTTTCGAGTTCCGACGCTCTCACACGTGCCCGTGGCATCCCCGAGTCCTTCTTTCGTGTGTGGCCGTGTAACGTTTCCGGAATGACGTGAGACTTGTCGTGTGTTGTTGTTTTGGTACGTGTAGGCCGCCTGTCAAGTTTCGTCGCATTTGGAGTTCGTTTGATACTCCAACGGTTAACCTAGTGGGCTAAAAGAACCTCCTATTTGAGGCCCAAGACCCCCTCCACAACAGCCCACCAACCCAGCACAACCCTTCCCATCATCTCGGTCGTCGATTTGTGATCGCGTGGCCGAAAACCGCTCCCCATTTGGAGTCTCCTAGCTCCTTGTGCCTATAAAAACGTCCACCCCTCCATTTTCGTCCAAAAACCCTAATTTCTTCCTCCTCCCACAGCGCCGGACGTGTCCGTTCCTGGCCGGACGTGTCCGCCGCCGCCTCCGGCCTCTCCGCAGCCGCCACGTGGCGCCGCCGCCGGCCCGCCCGGCCCAGCGCGGGCCCGCCGACGCCGCCGAACCGGGCCACGCCCGCGCCCTGTCCTCCTCCGCGCCGGCCGCCGTGCCGCCACCCGCAGGTGGCCGGATCATCGCCGCCGCCACCGGGAGCTCGTCGCCAGCTCGCCATACCTCGCCGCCCCGCCGCCACGGGCTCGCAGCCTCCGCCGCCGGCGCAGGGATCCGTCGCCCCCAAGGTGTAGCTCTCCGCCGTCGGGAGCCATCGCCGGCCTCCTCCGGTA
>LR738715.1:551804094-551864633 GCA_902687465.1 Secale cereale | reverse complement strand
CCCCCCCCCCCCCCCGCCGGCCGGAGTTGCCGCGGTCGCCGGCCGCCGCCGGACCAGCTCGCCTCGCCGAAGGATCCAGCCCGATCCCGATCCAAGGGCGTCCGGGTTCGAAATCCTAACGGGCGCGCCCGCGGACCCGCGACCCGGCGCCCGTTTGACCCGTTGACCCGTGCCCGCAATGACCAGTCAGGTTGACCGCTTTGTTTCCTCTAAGTCTTTTAGTTATTTTCATTGTCTGATGCATTATTGTGATGGCTATAACTTTTACTGTGCTTGTCCGATTTGTGCATATAATATGTTAAAATGATCGTGGTGATGTGTACTATGTTTTGTTCTATTGTGTCATGCATGTTTGAGTCCATCTAGATGTCTTAATCATCATGAAAAGAGTGCTACATGATATAAACTGTTGTTACTAGTTATTTTCATGCCATGTTTGAGATGTGATAACTTGGTGCATGTTTATCCAAATGAAGCAAATGATATGTCCAAATGTTCATCATGAGATGCTCTACATGTTGGTTGCTTTAGCTTACATGTTAGAGTTCATATTGCCATGCTTATCTCTGTTGCAAAATTGCAAGTGGCTGTTAGGTTTTGTAACTTGTTACGAGATGCCTAGTTGAAGAGCTCGTTGCTATTGTTGTGTTTGCCCCCATGTTGCATGCTCATATGTTTTAGATTCCCCATCATGTGATCTTTGCTGTGGTGCAAACCAATTGCCATGATATGCTTTGAGGTGACTTAAACATGCTCACAAACATGTCATGATAATGTTACTGTTTTAGCACTTAGTAAAATTTCACTAAGTGTGGAATCTGTAATATCCTGATGCTATGTTTGCTTGATGTCCTAGGCAAATTCATGATAGTTTTGGGGTGGCCATTGATCATTCCTTGTTGTATATATTGTTCTCTTTCCATCCATTCCCTCACATGCTCATTTGGATTGTTGTAGCATATTTAATTCTTGCTCCCAAGTTGCTATAAAATATTTTGTCAGGTTTTTATTGTCATGATCAAAATGTTGTAGCTTGTTGCTATTGATCCATGCCTCCTATGGAGTTGCTCCAGTGGAGTTGTTTGCTGTAGGATATGTCTACTTCATGTCCATGCTTCTTTTCACCATGTTTGAGTGTTGTAGAGTATATATTTCTTGCTCCAAATTTGCTATGTGGCTGTTAATTTCAGCTTTGCTTTGTTTCTTGTTTCAGATGTATCTTTTAGACCGTTGCTCCGTTTTGAGCGTGCCCTACATGAAACTTGTGTGATTTTGCATGTAGATTCATAATATCATCTTGTTAACATGTTTGGAGTATGTTTGCTTGATGTTTGGGTGCATCTTGCACCGTTGCCATGCTTATCTTGTTTTGGTCATATCTTCTAGACCGTAGCTCCGTTTTAAACAAACTTTATATGAAACTTGACTACAATTTCGTGTAGATTGTCATGGTGCATGTTAACTTGCTGTTTAACAACTTTAACTTAAGGTTTGTTCAGATCTGAACTAACTTCAAACTATGCATATGAGGACTTACCGGATTTGTCTTAAGTAGTTTCCGACCTCATTTAAACCTGCTGTTTCCTATGTTGTTTCTCTGTGCTTCCTACATTGCCTTGTTTTGCATCCTAAATAGACTTGTCTTGCATCCTACTTGCTTGAGTATATTGTCATGTTTCTTGTGTTGTTTCTCTGTGCTTCCTATGTTGTCATGTTGTGCATCCTAAGTGCATATGCAGTGCTTTCTTAGTGCTTCAGCCATGCATCCTGTAGTTTGCGCATTTCACCTTGTTTGATTTCGTGCCTCGTGTGTTCTTGTGTTGAGTAGAGCCGGAAGCCGAGACCGAGTACGAGAACGAGGTTACTACCGAGGTTGAGAATGAGGAGCCCTCTTACGATCCCATCGACGACTCGACAGGCAAGATGACCTGACCCAGATATCATTACTATCTTTGCCTATTGCTAGAAGTCTCGCTCTTTAGCTTATTGCCTCGATGCCCATGTTTGTCTGTCAGCCTCCTATTGTAACCATGAATCTGTCTAACCACCCAACCTATGCAAAACCTTTGATTGGCTACGTAGGCTTCGCTCGGCCCCTCTTATAGCATTGCTAGTTGCAGGAGAAGATTTGAAGATTCTTGCTTCATGTTGAAGCTTGTTGGGATATCACACTATATAAACTCTTAAATGAAACCATTTATATATTGGTAATGGGTGGAAGGCTAAGCCTCTTGCTTGGTGATTTGTTCCACTCATGCCGCCCTAGGAACCGTATAAACCGGTGTTATGTTCCTTGATTATGCGTTCCTCACACGGTTGGGGTTATGGGACCCCCTCGATAAACCGCTTAACGCTAAGGCTTTTCCAGCAAGTCCCAACATTGGTACTCCATTTGCCTAACAACTAAAACTTGCCGAGGGAGTAATTAACCCAAGGATTAATTAATCAACCCCCCTGGGCCAGTGCTCGATTTGAGTGTTGGTCCAAAATGGGCGGACTGCAGGGCCACCTTGGGGGAACCCGAGGGCTGGTATTTTCCTGTAGGCTGACCTATCCGGTCGTGGCCTGAGACGAGATACGCGCGGCTACTATCAGGGTGTCGGCACGTCGGGAGGATCTGCTGGATTAGTCTTACCTTAGTCGGAGTATCTTGAGCACGGGATTCCAAGAATACACGGGCCTTCCCACCTTGGAGTTGCGACTCCGCGGATCGTGGGCTTGTAATGGGCCAATTTGGAACACCCCTGCAGGGTTTTGAACTTTCGAAAGCCGTGCCCGCGGTTATGTGGCAGATGGGAATTTGTTAATATCCGGTTGTAGAAAACTTGACACCATGTTCAGAACACACTACCAGCGTGAGTACCGTGACGGTCATTTTCTGAAAGGGGTTCGGGAAGTGAACACGGTGGGGTTATGATTGACGTGCTTAGATAGGATCACTTCGTGATCACCTTGTCGCTCGTGGCACTTCTCTTCTCGCTCTTATTACGTAAGCTAGTGCTAGTGCAGCTGTAGCCTTTTATTCTTTCTTAAGCCTTGTTCCACACCCAAGGCTTAGATAGTTCTGTTACCCGGGAAACGGATTGCTGAGTCCTCCGTGGCTCACAGTTTCTACACCACACCAGATGCAGGTACCATGGTGAACTACCCAGGTGATGGCACAGAGCTATACTGGGAGTACGATGAGGAACGTAGCCGTTACTATGTGCACTATCCCGATGATCAGTAGTGGTACGATCCGAACCTGTGGCTTTATGTAATTTTGGTATCTTTCATTTGGATCTTCACCCGTAGTCGGGTTGTGATGTTATTTGGATGATGTTTTGCTATGTAATGAATTGTGTGACGTGGCAAGTGTATGCCAACTATCTCTTTTGCTTTTCATCCCTATTTTTACATGAGATGTGCAAAGATACCGAACTTGAGATCATTCCAGAATGGGCTTATACATTTAAGTCGTGCCTCGACACGTAGGAGGTATAGTCCCATCATGGGCATTACACCCAGCCTCCAACGACGGTGCTCATCCCCAACGGCTGCTCATCCCCTCCCCAACACCGCACCCGGTGGCATCCTCGTCTGATCCGGCGGCAATGGCGAGGCCATGGATTTGGGGGATTGGTCGGGCTCTTGCTCGCCGACGACCAGCATCTGGTCAACGTGTCCAGGCTCTGGCGTAGTCCGGCCGGTGCCGCCGCCGTTGCTCTGCTCTGAAAGTCTGAAGGTTGATTCACTTGATTCAATTTCAGTTTTTCAGATTTTAAGACTTAGGTAGCTGCCTAAGTATATACTGTTGTAAATTGTTTAGCTACCAATTGATTACTGATTCATAGTAGATGTACAGTGGCTGTTGGTGGTGGTTGTTAACATCCTAAAATTAATCCATGTATCCATCTTTATTCTTGTTTGTAGAAATGAAGAGAAAGAGGACTTTGCACAGTTGGTTTGCAAGCAATTCAAACGCATCCCCCGTTGTTCCTGAACCCAATACTCCCCCTATTGATGTTTCTGTTCAACTAGCCCCAGTTGAGAACTTAATTCACCCAACTCCAACAAATGAGACCACTAATCCCTCTACCGATGTCGGTGAGAGCACTATTCCCCCTACAACAAATGAGAGTATCGATCCCCCAACCTATGAGACAACTACCCCTCGCACAAATGAGAGTACCAATCCCCCAACTAATGAGAGCACAAACCAACCACCAAGGCACCATATACTAGAATTCCATCCGAGTCGGATTTTTGGTGATCCTGCTGATCAAATACCAATAGAAGATTATGTCCCTGAAGTTCGAAGTGAAGTGAGAAGAGCTTATTTGTTGAAAGGAAGAAACAAAGCTAGTGGGCACAAATTTGAAGTGGGATTGGAAGGTAAAATTTGGAGATCTTTTCAACCCCAATGGCTAGATAGGTTCGATTGGTTGGAATATAGTGAGAAAAAGGAGGCTGCCTTTTGTTTCCCTTGCTTTCTTTTCAAGAATCCATCACAGGCCACCAGACTTGGCAATGATGTATTTACAGTAGATGGATACAAACGTTGGAAAACAGCTTTGGCAAATTTTCAGAAACGTGTTGGTGGTCCATCTAGTTATCACAACATCGCTAGGGGCTTGAGTGATGATTTCAACAATCAAAGGGCCAATGTGGGTACCAAACTCCGAGTTTACAATAAAGAGGCTGAAATAAAATATAAAATCCGCTTGACTGCATCATTGGATTGTGCAAGGTATCTCATAGCTCAAGGGGAGGCTTTTCGTGGACATGATGAGTCCTCCAATTCCATCAACAAAGGCAATTTCAGGGAGTTCTTGGATTGGTACAAGGACAGGAATAAAGATGTGAAAGATGCATTTGATAAGGGGCAAGGTAATGCACTAATGATATGTTCAGATATTCAAAAGGACCTTGCTACATGTTGTGCAATGGAGGTAACCAAAGTCATCAAGAATGAGCTTGGAGATAAGAAATTTTCGATACTTGTTGACGAGGCTAGAGATTGCTCAATAAAGGAGCAAATGGCAATAATTTTGAGGTAATGCATACAAATTTGCATAGTCTTTTATTTGACATTGTTGTTCGTTTCTCTTCTGTTAATTTGTAGCTTTTCAAATGTGCAGATTTTTGGATGATCATGGGGAGCTCCAGGAGATATTTCTTGCTATTAAGCACATCACAGATTGTACATCAGCCGGAATTAAAGAAGCATTGCTTGATGTGTTAAAGTACCATGGCTTGCCTATTAATAGGATACGTGGACAGGGTTATGATGGGGCTTCAAATATGAGAGGAGAATTCAATGGTTTACAAAAGCTAATTCGTGATGAGAGTCCATATGCTTTCTTTGTTCATTGTTTTGCTCATCAGTTGCAATTGGCGGTTGTCACAGTGGCTCAGTGTTGTCCAGTTATTGGTGATTTCTTAACTATCTTCCCTTGATAGTGACTCAAGTAGGTTCATCTTGCAAAAGAAAAGATGCATTGCTTGCAAAGCATCATGACAACTTGATAGAATTGATGGAGAATTGTAAGATATCATCTGGAAATGGTTTACATCAATAAACTAACCTTGCTAGACCAGGAGCTACTCGTTGGGGCTCACATCTTAGGACCTTGCTTCGTATCTACACAATGTGGAATGCAGTGGTGGATGTGCTAGCAATTGTGGTGGACGATGCCCGGGAACACTCTTCTCAAGGTGGAGCTTCAGGTTTGATTGTACGAATGGAATGCTTTCAATTTGTGTTCATCATGCTATTCTTGATAAACTTGTTGAACATCACAAATATGCTATCACAAGCTTTGCAAAAGAAGAATCAAGATGTTGTTGAAGCCCTTCGTTTGATCTTGGATGTGAAAGAAGCTTTGAAAAATATGAGGGACAATGGGTATGAGTCATTATGTGAACAAGCAAATAAATTTTGTGAGGAACGTGGCATTGAGGTGCCAGATATGGATGATCTTGTTGAAGCTATGGGGCAATCTGTTCGTTCCAAGAATAAGGTGACTCGACATCATTATTTCAAGGTTAGCATATTCCATGTTGCTATTGATGCAACTCTCATTGAGATGAATCATCGATTCAATGAATCTAACACCGAGTTAGTGGATTGCATGTCTTGTCTTAATCCGGCAAACAACTTCTCAAAGTTTAACATTGACAAACTTATTCGGCTTGCTGAAATTTATGCTGAGGATTTTACACAAGCTGAACGGTTGTTGCTAAAATATGACCTTCCAACATTCCTTACAAATATTAGGAGAAGTGAGGAATTTAATGCATGTCCGGATGTTTCTACCCTTGCTCGGTTGATGGTTCAAACAACAAAACATAGAACTTTCCAATTGGTATATCGCCTCATCGAGTTGACATTGATTCTTCCAGTGGCAACGTCATTGGTCGAGAGGATATTTTCAGCAATGAAGATCATCAAAACTGATTTGCGCAATAAGATATCATATGATTGGCTCAATGATTTAATGGTTTGCTATTGTGAGAAAAGAACATTCGGAAGTATTCCCGATGATCAAATTATGATACGATTCCAGAATAAGAAAGATCGAAAAGGACATTTGCCTCCTGAGTATAATGTGATTTCTTAGAGGTATGCCTCTGTTTTTCTACTAGTGCTGATAGTCACTTGAGGATGCCTTACTCTATCACTAACAATTGTGCTCATTTGGACAGATGGCTTGTAGTTTGTCTCTTGGATTTTGGTGTGGAGGTGTTCTACAACTACTAGTATCAGCTAAGAAGCAACACGCAACACCAATATCATTGTTTTTGTCTTCTTTTTTGGTGCTTCTCTAGTACTTGATCTATGGGTGTGTGAACTATATGAAACTTTGTCAATCATGCTACTAGTTTATGGGTGTGAACTGTACTTGATCTATGGATCTGGGAAAGTGTGAGCATATTTGGATGACTGGATTATGAGATAAGGTCTATTTTTGCTAAACAGATTCTAGTTTTTCTTCAAAAATTGATATTTTTCAAAAAATCTGAAAAAAAAAACAGTTAAATAGTACATGTTCCCAGTAGTAATCTGATAAAGTTTGAGCTTATTTTGACGACTGGATTATGAGTTAAGAGTTATTTTTGCTAAACAGATTCAAGTTTTTGTTCAAAAATTTAGATTTTTCAAAAATTCAGAAAAAATCCAGTTAAATAGTACATGTTCCCAGTAGTAATCTGGGAAAGAATGAGCTTATTTGGACAAAAGGATTTGGGGATAATCATCTTTTTTCTTCAGAGTAGCATTTAGTTTTCTGGGCGTAAACTTTGAGCCCACCCTTCATTTTCTTTCTAGATTCGCCGCTGCTTCTCCCCACGCAGGCGTCATCGCCATCTCTAATCACCGATCAAGCGACTCCGACTTTGCCATGGATGATTGTGGACCCAACCCGCACTGTAGAGGCCATGCGAAGACACATGGGGCATGTTTGATTGCCAGGGTGGCTTTTGGCTGCATTGCATGGGGGAACCTGGGTGACCATGGCCTGGTTGACCGGATGCAAAGTTGAGCCAAGATGGGTGTTTGGTTCCTGTGTATATCATGGCTGTACAAGGTGGATTTCTTCTGAATGTTTCTGAAAATTATGCGGAAGGAGGAGCATGCACCAGCGCAGAGCGACGAGATTCGGGGCTCCGTGGTTCAAGACAGTTGGATCCTTGCCTGCGGCGGCAGGATCTGGCGTGCACAGCGCCGCTTGATGGAGGAGAAGGAAGATGGCCGCACTTGACAAGGGCAGCGGCGGCCGCCGCGCTTGGTCGAGGAAACCCACGGTGTTCCTCCCTGCAGCGGCACGAGGAGGCAAGATCCGGCGGGGGCGGGGGCAGCTGCGCTTGGTGGAGGCGAACGAAGATGGCGGCACTTGGCAAGGGCGGTGGCGGCGGCGCTTGGTAGAGGACGGCGGCGACGCTTGATGTGCAGAACAGAGGTAGTATTGCTTGAGAAAGATGAATGAGACGGCGCTTGGTCGATGGGGTCTTGGCGGCGGCGCTTGACGAAGAGGCAGAAGGGAGACGAAGGAGAAAGAGGAACGAGCCTCGATCCTGCACAAGAGATACACAGGAATCCCGCGTTTCCCTCAGCCTGGCTGAGGGGCCTGTTTTTGCATCCACCGGGCCAGGCTGGAGGGCCCATACAGCTTACTCAAAGCACACCCAAGCCCAAAGTAGAAGATTATGCACCCTTGATGAAGATAATTGAAAGCAGATTGCTCAGTTGTTCTACACTCTCATCCACTAGTGACAAGCTTACCTTGATCAAATATGTCTTCACGAGTATGCCCACATTTTTCATGTGCACCTTATCTCTCCCTAAAACTATGGTAAAGCAAATCAACATATACCAAGAAATGTTTTAGGAGAAAATATGGGACTCTTGAGTCTGGAGCTGCATTCATCTCATGGGAGAAAGTTTGTAAACCCAAAGAAGATGGGGGACTAGGAGTTGTGAACACGGAACACATAACCAAGCTCTCCTGATGAAATTCCTGCATAAATTCCATAATAAAGATGACATTCCTTGGGTTAACATCATATGGGAGACTTACTAGAAAGCATCACTGCCAGGTGACAAAAGAGCGGGATCATTCTGGTGGAGAACTATTTCCAGATTTCTCCCTTGTTTTAAGCAACGTGCTACCTGCAAGGCAAGCATAGGGAACATATCTCGTGCACCAAGGCAATTGGTGCTACTGGTGCACCGGACCCCGTTGCACATTAAAAAAGTGTTTGAACAATCTGAAAAAATAGTGCAATGACACAACATTAGTGTATGTTATCACAAAACTTCAAATCAAAATTCAAAACACTGTTTGAGATACAAAAATGACAAATTTGACATCAATGTGCTAATGGGCCAAAACCAAAGCCCAACTTGTGTTATGTACTACTCAGTGTCAAATTTGTTATTTTTGTATCTCAACCAATGTCTCAAATTTTGATTTGAATTTTTATGACAACATACATTAGTGTCGTGTCAATGCACTAATTATTTTTCTGGATTTTTTTCAAACATTTTTGAATGTGCAATGGGGGACCGGTGCACCGGTAGCACAAAAATAATATGTTTGTAACATCAGATTGATTGTGAGATGATAATTTTAGATAATCATGTATTTTCCATGTACTACTGCTGCGCTAAAAATCATTTGAGTCATGTAGCGACGCACAAGCAATGACCTTGTTCAATAAACACGAGCATGAAGTAGGGTTTTACCTCCACCATGAGGGCTTGAACCCGGATAAACCCTTTCCTGCTTCCCCTCCGATCTACTCTGTCAAAAATACTCTCACAGTGGTTATGCATCAGAAAACAATGCATCCATTCCAAAGTAAAATTGGTTAAGCTTCACATGATAGTTCTAAATTTCTAACAGGACCGTTAAGCAGCTAATGGGCAAAATAACACCAATCCTAGTCAAACAAATGAGCCCTCTTGATCTAGATGATTATAAACACAAATGTATAGACGATTGGAGATGCAAGGCTTGGGACTACAATATATTCCCTCCGTTCCTTAATATAAGTCTTTCTAGAGATTTTCACAAGTGACTACATACGAAGCAAAATGAGTGAATCTACATTTTAAAATATGTCTACATACATCCGTATATTGTAGTCATTTGAAATGTCTAAAAAGACTGATATTTAGGGACGGAGGGAGTATTTGTTATGCCCATTTTTTTCAGCACTTTGTCCATGTATGCCTAAATTCTGGCTCCGCCCCTCGTAGGCCCAAATTTGCTTGATACGCGCATACAAAGAAAACCACCTATTTACACCCCCAACTTAAGTATTGACACTCAAGGTGTATTTACAAGTGAACTGAGCGTATGATTAGGTTCCTTGTGGTGTTGTATTTTCGTGAATTTATTACAGGCCTTCCGCTAATGTGAGTTTAGTGATAGGATATGTTCCCATCCACTATGAAGGCGTCTGTGCTGATTTTGGGTGCGTTTGGTTGCAAGGGTGATCACAGATGGGTTCGGATTGTTCAAAAAATAGACATGTTTGGTTATAAAGCTCATGAATAGTTCGAGTCAAAAAAAGAGAATATGCATTAAAGATGCTGAACCGTTACACCCAACCAAATCGGTCAAATCAAATGGCCACCCTTTGCATGCATAACCATGTGAGCATGACTGGTGGGCCCAGTCCTAAATAGTTGGCTCATCTCTTATATTCAGCCAAACACATGAATTGAATGGTTCAATCCCAAAAAAATTGAACGGTCCCAACCCATTCATACGACACCTTCAACCAAACGCATTCTTTGTCAATCTCAAGATAATGTGCCTGCTTAGTCTTTTGAAGGTGCTCATCTTTACCTAATAATAAAGCAAATTGGGTTTCTTCTCGTCCGTCATGTCATTTTTCAGAAAAGTTCCTCTACTTCAGAGAATTCAACCCGCAGTCCTATTTTAAGTTAAAACGAATCGTTTTTTCATATTTTACACAAAAGTCCCTGTATTTTCTTGAAATCAACCCGCAGTCCGGATTTAAGTCGTACCCGAACCGTTATTTTACATTTTTCGAAACCCCCCTGATGTTTTAGGTAATTCATCTGTGGATCATATTTAAGTTAAATAAATGTTTTTTAAAATCATCCATATCTTTTAAACCGTAACTCCGATTTGAACATGTTAGATATGAAATTTGATTAGAAAAATATGTAGAATATAAATATGAGATTATTTTTACCTGTTAAGTATTTTTAAATATTATTTTGGAATATATTTAAGTCAAACAAATGATTTTCTAAATTATACGCATCTTTTAAACCGTAACTTCGATTTTAACATATTGTATATGAAATTTTATTAAAAAAATGTATAGAATCCATATATGATGTTATTTTACTTGTTAAATATTTTTAAAATATTGTTTTGAAAGCAAACTTATAATTTATAGCGCAAGATCCGATTTTTCTTTCGTACCGGTGACGACCCGGATTGTAAATAAACACCCCACTATAATCATATAGGAAAAAGAAAACATCGATAACTACACATGCATACCTCTGAAAAATGTTGCGGGGAAAAAAGCAGATTTCTCATCGCGAGAGTGAGAGAAAGCGAGAGAAGAGAGAGAGAGAGAGGGGATAGAGAGAGAGACGCCTTAGGATTAACCATATTTAAACATGTTTTTTGCTTTGTTTTGTGTGAACACTGAGGCCATCGCCGGCGAGGGTGAGAAGGAGGATAAGCGGCAACAAATATATGATGCCTTGCAAAAATAAAGAAGATGGATCTATTGTGGTCTTGAGTGATGTTTGTTGGGTTAAGAGCGTGTGTTATGTTTTCTCACCCGTTGCAATGCACGGACTTTTTTGCTAGTAGGGTATAAAAGGTGAGTGTATGTTTGTATGTATAAGTATGGTTGTACTGTGTTAAATAAAATGAATACAAGTTGTGGCAATGTGGCCATAGGATAAGTTCAGCATCGCCTGTGTATTTGCATCTATTTAAATCGTTGTCGTGGCGCTGCAGTCTGCGTCCGTTTAGATGGCGACAAGGCACAAGGCGACGTGCTCCTCCCGCGGAACGGCCAGCTACACGACGCCCGCCGCTGCCTGTGCCGCCCGCCTGCGTCCGTCTCCCCGCTCTCTCATTATTTTTCTTTCACAACTTCCCTCTGTGCATACATCGCCCGTCTCCCCTCCCTTCTCAGCGACAACGCACCGCCGCCGCCGCCGCCGCTGCAAGAAAGAACCAGCAGCAGCAAGTCGGCGACACGTTGCAGTCGAGCTAGCTTTGCGAGATCAATAATCTGCTGGCCAGGAGAGGAGAATGGAGGCGGCTACAACGCCGGCAGCAGCGGAGACGCAGCACCGCCACGGCGGATGCTTGTCTGTCAGGACGTTCATGCCGCCCGGACCGGTGGCGCGATGCTCCCGTGGCTCCTCTCAGGCAGCTGGATCTCCCGGTAAGATTCATTTCCTTCCTTCACTCATCTGCTTATTATTTAATTTTGCCTTTTTGCAATGTCTGGTTTGGTTGGGCCTGCGTCTGCGTGTAGTTTTAGCTCTTCTTTTTTGCATTATTAATAGGAACCTCTTCTGCCATTTCCTGTTGTTCCTGAAACAAGGAACATTCCCCCCTTTTTCGAATATTGCGCTGTGGTTGCTGCTACTGAATCGCTGATGCTAGTTTCTTTCCTCTGTTGTTAGATGTGTACTATGTTCTTACCTTTCTCTCACTCTGCCGGTGGTGTAATCCTGCATCACAGTTTCTATGGTACCCTGCCCCGTTTACCATTTTCAACGTCTTAATAAGCATTGATGTGTGTTTATGTTTTTGTCATGTCACTGTGATGTGCATGCGCCTCAATCTTTTATGTTCAGTACGCGCAACAAAAGTCAGCATTGCAGGTCCTTAGAGAAATCCTACTGAAAGTACTGCTACTCGCTTGCGCTTTTGTGACAATGCCGTCGCTCAATCATGGTTCTTAACTTCTTACCCTCCCCGCTCACGGTGTACCGAGCTTCCAATCTTATGTCTCTGTCATTGCATCGTGGACACCAATGAAGAAATTATCGCAGTGTTTTTTTCCCCGTCCATTGTTCTCGTGATCTCCGTCTTGGCGTTTGCAGTTTGTTGACCAAATGTTTTTAGGTGCAACATTTGATTTCTTCCATCAAATCTTGTAATGCCAGATTAATTAATTACCTACTTCTATAAAACTTATTACCTGTTATAGTCTCGTGACAACACCAAGTATTAGTTTTTGTAGGAACTTTAAAGCCGTCAGATTTACTTTGTATGCTCCTCCACTCTTTTCATGCTAATTCGGTACTACCACCAAATTATGGCCACTTGTTGCGGCCCTTTGGATCTAAGATTGCATATGACTTGACCACCTCAATCAATTGTGATGCACATCCACAAAAAATGTTTGTCCATTGCTTGAACAGTATGGCATGCTAACAGTTGCTTGCGCTTTTGGGAAGCTTAGTTTCAGTCAGGTTCACACATAAAGTAATCCTGGTGCGCAGCTGATTTGGTAGGAAATCTCAACCTTGATTGTCCATTCCACAATTTGTCGATCAATCAGATAGCGTTTGGTGAGAAATTATAAGGGGTCTTGGTGTTGGGGTGTATCTCGGAGACTCAGATTATGAACATGTAGCACAATGTGAGGGGTAGTATAAGTTAGGTAGACTACACAGATATTTTCCTTGTCTGATCTTATCATAATGGATCCATTAGCTTATAAGAAACACAAGCTAGTATTTAAGATTCCCCACAAAAAAGATACTCCCTCTGTAAAGTAATATAGTAGTGATCTAAAAGGTCTTGTATTAGTGATCTAAAAGGTCTTATATTACTTTACAGAGGCAGCAGTATTTAAGATAGCATAGCCCCCAATTTTTAGGAGACAGATTTATATCCCCAGATCAGACCCCCGCGTCGCCCCCACTCGGGCGACTCAGGCGGTTCCCCAGCCCTAGCCGCCGTCGGGGCCGGATCCACCTTCCCTCACCCCGTCGCCACCGGAGGACGCCGCCGGGATGCGCCCAGGGGCCGACGGCGGTGGCGGGGATCCTCCTCTCTCCAGCGTCTCACGGGTGGTGTGGAGCCCTTGCGCGTGTGGAGGCGCGGCAGATCTGGCGGCTGCGGCGATGGTTGCGGCGACGGCGGCAGTGGCTGGCCCTGCCACGGGCAACGGCGACTACGGCTCGTCGGGAAGCCCGGTCACGGGCGGCGGCGGGCGGCGGCTTGCCTGGTTCGGGCAGCGACAACTTATGCTGCGGCGGCGCGTCATCCAGCTTCGGATCGGCAACGGTGTGGAGGGCCTAGTGGGCTGCTTGGCAGCACCTTCGGTCAGATCTGTTCTGACCGGTGCAGCCGGCGGCGGTGGTCATCTCCTCCGTCGGCGGTGGTGGTGGCCCGAGTCGGGGAGACATGGTTGCCGGTAAAAACTGAGCCAACGGCAGGCGATGGCGGCGTTCTGCGCCGTTACCTTGATGAAGACATCGTCGAGTAACTACTGTCAACCCACTCGTGCTGCTCCGGGGGAAACCCTAGGATCTGGTGTTACAGATCGGACGATGGCAGCAACAGTGTCATTTCTCTCTTGGGAGTATCATTCGTGGAGCAACGCTGGAAGGCAGAGGAAGGAGGTGGAGTGGCTTCGTCTTGAATGGAGCTTCGGAGGACATGTCAAGTCATGCCTGGCCGACAGGTGCTATGCTTTGTCATGCCTGGTCGGCAGGTGCTACGCACGACAGATCTTCCAGAGTCTGCGCGTCAGGATGGACGAGCGCAGGGCGGTGGCGTCGACGGTTGGTCGGACTGTCAAGGATGATGCGGATCTCTCTCCTGAAGATGGAACATCGGTTCGATGGTGATGACGGCTTCTAACACGTGTGCATGTGGTGTACTCTTTAGGTCTGCCGCACCGGGTGTTGGTTCCGATACGTTATTATATGGATGAATCGGCTACGACATCGGTTATAGATATGGGGAGTGAGAGCACTCTGTATTATCAAGTATGTAGGTGTGAGTGGTGGCTTCGGGTGGTTTGATGTATGTTTCTGTCAGACCTTTGTGGAATAATTAATAAAGATGACCGTATGCATCGATTGATGCAGAGGCCGGGGTTTAACCTCCTTTAAAAAAAAAGATAGCATAGACCACAAAGGTTCGTCAGCGTGTCTTTCGCCTTGATAGCTAACTTTGTTTTTTGTGTTGCTCCGGCATGCACATGACAATTACAAAGTATGTATTTATTAGTCATTTTGCATTGGTTATTATAAAAATTATTTCTAAGTACCCCCTCCGTCTCAAAATAATGGTTTTGAACTAAAACCACGACACTTATTTTGAGATGGAGGGAGTATTATAAAAATTCTTTATTTCGATAGTTTGATGTTCAGTGCTTATTAATGGAATGTGCATGTTCTTGTGCAGATGAGGCGTCATGTGGATCACCAAGATGGATAGGGAAAAGTCTCTCGTGTGTATGCATCAAAAGGAAAGGGGCATATGAGCGAATATGCGTGAACCTTACACCAGTGCAGGTTTGTTATATCAGAACGTCGCAAAGATTTGTTAACAGTTTTTTTGCTTTCGGGGTAAAGAAATCCACTGATCATTGAATTTACCAGTATTTAAGATCGCAAATACCACAACATGTTCATCAGCGTGTCTTTAGCCATGATAGCTAACCTTTTGTTTTTGTGTCTTTAGCCTCTCCCCATGTGCAACGAGTTTTAGGTAGTCTAGCCTGTGACCTTCCATGCACAATCAAACTCTGCAGGATAGACATGACAATTTCAGTGGCAGAGTCATAGTTCTCTTCATAAGATTGTATCTTCGAATGTGTTAACTTGAATGGCCCAATTCAGAGAACTATTTAGCTGTATAAGACACAAACTAGCTAACTGTTTTTGGCCCGTCATTTATAGGAACAGAGGCTTCAGAGGTTGAGACACCGCATGAAGGTTTATTTTGATCACTCAAGGCGAGATCATCAGGTAACAATATCTACTAGTAAATGTAGAAGTCTTGATTATTTTATCCAGACTTCTATTTTTTAAGACCATCCTAACTGATATATTTATAATACTAGCTAATTGCACATGTGTTGCAATGGGGACATACATATTCTAGTGGTTCATCATCAATCTTGTCTAACATATACCTTACACCCATCATATTCTAGATTTTTGTAAGATTTAATTTGATTTAAGTATGGGTAAGGGAAGGCAAGGAAAGTTTTGATTAGTTAAGGTTTTAGTAAGATTTGTTGATTTGGGTATGGGTAGGGGAAGACAAGGAAAGTTATGGTTTAGTTGAGAGGTATCGATTTTGGTAAGATTTGATTTTATTTGATCGAGTTAATGTAGGAAGTGGTTTTGGGAAAGTACCGATTTGGTTTAGATTATTCCAAGTTACTCCATTTACGTTTTTATTTTGTGCGGCATCGGTTGAGGTTACCAAAACAATCAACAGGAAACCAAAAAGAAGAGGGAGTGTGGAGGAAAAACCTGAGGGAGGAGGTGAGGCGAACCTACCAACTCCTCTTTAATAGTACAGATATAGGGTGGGTCTATTGTACTACCACCCCTTAAGATTTGTAGCAACCAACTTAAGAGCATCTTTTGCAGATCCCCAAAAGTTATATTAGGTGGAAAATTTCTGATTTCAGGGATTAAGCCCTATCTAACAGGTCCCTCAAAATATAATGTTCCATCCCTTAAAATGCAACCATCCATCCTATTTTACTCCGGCGATGCAGTTTCTCGGGATATTTAGGTGGCCACCCGACCTTCCCCTCGGCGTCGACTCGTCTCTCACCGTCGTCGACCCTCAGACGACGGAGCCGTTTCGTGCCACCATCTCGCAGCCCCGCCGCCCTCTCCCGCACCTTCTCCAAACTGTTGGTGCCGGAATCGGTATTTTCACCTCCGCCTCCGTCGTGTAACTCTGCCCGGTCTCCACGAGGTTTGTTCTCAACGGGAAACGGACTGTCCGACCCGGAGATGGTGTAGAAAGGTCAAGCGCAAACCCTACACGCCCGACAGTGCCGGAACCGCTAAGTAGAGTGCCGTCGCTGCCAATGTCGCTGCCCCTACATCCTGGACGAAGTTCGTCGTCTCCACGACTAGAAACCCCCTCTGTGGCCTGCTAGGTAGTGTCGCTGGTGTTTTTACCACCATTCGGACCTAGCTCGAGCTACATCGTCGGGCACTGCCTCTCCGACCCCGTCCACCCACAAGGTGTTTGTCAAATTGCCTTTATGTTTTTTTTTCATTTTTTCCCTGTTTTTCATCGAAGAGAGGTCTGAAATGGATCATTAAGTTCTCCAATGTGTAGATCAAGATGTTGTGGGAGTTGATCCTCGAAGATTCATCGTCGCGGGAGGAAGAAGAAGAAGATGAATTTGAGTTGGCGACTTCCGTGGTTGCTATGCTGGAAGATTTTAGGAGACCAAGGCGTGGTTCCAGTTTGGTCGAAGGTTGTTTCTTCGAGATATCATCATGGGTCATGATGGTCTTATGAGGGATTACTTTTTGTAATACAGTATATCCCCCTTAATGTTTTTGGCGTCGATTCCGGATACACCTGGATCTCTTCAACACCATTGTAAAAGCTATGGAGAAACATGATCATTGGTTTCAAGTTTCAACTGAGGAGTGCAGCGGGAACATCAAGTGCAAGTTCATTGTTGAAGGTTATAGCAGACATACGAGTCCCTCCTTATGGACAGTGCAGCGGGAACATCAAGCGCAAGTTCATTGTTGAAGGTTATAGCAGACATGCGAGTCCCTCCTTATGGATGTCCGACCGGTGCCATCAATGACTATGTTCGCACTGGGGATGTTCTCATCCTCGAGTGTCTGAGACGATTCTACGTAGTTGTGATCGAGATCTATGGACCGGAGTACTTGGGGGCTTCCACTAATGAAGATACCGAGAGGCTCATGGCAAAAAATGAAGAGAGAGGTTGGCAAGGGATGCTTGGATCCATTGACTGTATGAATTGGACATGGAAGAATTGTCATGTGGCAATGCAAGATCAGCACAAAGGGCATTGCCATGATCCTGTTAGGAAAGCAACTTGTATTCCCATGAGGCCATAGGCCGATATATATATACATGTACAGGTGAAACATATGCAGGAAACCCCTTATACAACGGGATAAATACAAAGGGGTACATGACTTATATTATAACTCTAACACCCCCCCTCAAACTCATGGTGGAGGAACAACATTGAGTTTGGAGAGATAAAAGCCATGTTGTGCTCTAGTCTGGGCCTTCGTCAGGAAATCCGCCAACTGTAACTCGGAAGGCACATACTGAAGAGCAATAACCTGATCCTGCACAGCAGCGCGCACATAGAAAGCATCAACACCAATATGCTTGGTGAGCTCATGCTTCACCGGATCACGTGCAATGCTGATAGCACCTGTACTGTCAGATAAGAGCTGAGTCGGTGTAGTGACAGAAACACCAAAGTCCTGAAGTAACCACTGCAACCAAGTCACCTCTGCCGTCAAAAGAGCCATTGCTCGCAACTCAGCCTCGGCACTCGAACGGGAAACTGCAAGCTGTTTCTTCGTCTTCCAGGCAATGAGAGAACCACCAAGAAAAACACAGTAAGCAGAAAGTGAACGGCGATCCGAAGGATCACTAGCCCACGTAGCATCCGAATAGGCCTGAAGCTGCAAAGAACTGGAGCTAGGAAAGAAGAGACGGTGAGAGATCGTGCCTCGAAGATATCGGAGAACACGAAGGAGATGACTATAGTGAACCAATGTGGGAGCAGAGACAAACTGACTCAGAATATGAACCGGATAAGAGATGTCCGGACGAGTGACAGCTAGATAGACAAGACTGCCAACAAGATGACGATAACACGTCGGGTCAGGGAGAGGATCACCATCAGTAGCACGGAGGTGAACATTGAGCTCCATAGGAGTCTCAACAATGCGCTCGTCAGTAAGAGCAGCACGAGCAAGAAGATCCTGGATATACTTTTCCTGGGATATAAAGAAGCCATCAGAGGTAGAAGAGACTTCAATCCCAAGGAAGTAGCGAAGAGGTCCAAGATCAGACATAAGAAACTGCTCACTAAGACGGGCCTTTACAAAGGCAATATACTCGGGGTCATCCCCCGTGATGATCATGTCATCAACATAGAGTAGAAGAAGAGTCCGACCACGAGAAGAAAGGTGAATAAACAACGCTGGATCATGAGCACTTGCTGAAAAACCAGCAGCAGTGATCACAGAGGCAAAACGCTCAAACCAGGCGCGGGGGGCTTGCTTAAGGCCATAGAGAGAGCGACGAAGACGACATACCATGCCATCAGGAACAGAATACCCAGGTGGTGGCTGCATGTACACCTCCTCACGCAGCTCACCATTAAGAAAGGCATTCTTAACATCAAGCTGAGATATAGACCATTGGCGTGCAGAGGCAACAGCAAGAAGTGTACGAACAGTGGTCATATGGGCCACAGGAGCAAAAGTCTCGTCATAATCACGACCATACTCCTGCTGAAAACCACGAGCCACAAGACGAGCTTTGTGACGCTCAAGAGAACCATCGGAGCGAGTCTTAACCTTGTAAACCCACTTACAAGTGATCGGACGAACTCCGGGAGGAAGAGAAACAAGATCCCAGGTACCAGTGCGTTCAAGAGCAGCAATCTCCTCTGCCATCGCAAACTGCCATTCAGGATGAAAAACAGCCTGACGGTAAGAAGTCGGCTCAAGAACAGCAGCACCAGCGGTGGGAAATCCAAAGCGATCAACAGGCGGACGAGGACGAGAACGCAAGCCATAAGTAGGCTGAGAGGAAGATGACGACTCATCCACAGAGGCATCAATAGGTCGTGGACGACGAGTGTAATGCTGAGGAAAGGATGGAATAATAGAAGGAGGAATCGCGAAGGTAGAATCGGGGGGTGGCGACGAAGAAGTCACCGGAGATGAAGGTGTGGAATCCGGTGACATGTGAGGAGAGGAGACCGGGGAGGAAGTCACCGGAGATGAAGGTGAAGAACCCTGTGATTTGCGTGGAAGAAGACCGAGCAGCGAACACAGAGGGAACCTCCAGCAAACCAACACCACATAGGCGAGTCTCCTCAGCCCGAATCTCAGAAAGAGCCTCCATGAGAGAAATACGGCCACGAGCAAACAACTGAGCACGCCGGGGCTCAAACTCCTTACGAAGCCTAGACAGGAACTCGTAGACGCGATGAAACTCCAAGTTGGCCTGGACAGCCTGGCAACAGGGACAAGTACGACAACCAGCAGTGCGGAGAGAATCAAGCTGGCGCCAGATAGCAGAACTCTGTGCATAGAAGTCATCAACAGTAGAGTCACCCTGCTGAAGAGCATGCTCCTGACGAACCACAGAAAGGTACAGGGCATCACCAGAGGGCTCATAGCGCTGACGAAGACGGGTCCACATCTCAAAGACAGTAGGAAGACCCAGAAACTCAGAAGCAAACTGGGGCAGAACACTCGCAGTGAGAACAGCTGCAGCTTTAGCATCATCATCAAGCCACTGAGTGTAGACAGACAGAGCACCATGATACGTCTGAAGAGCCTCCTCATAAGCCAAAACCCTCTCATCATAAGCACGATCAGCAGTCTCAGCAGCAAGCTTAGCCGCATCCTTGGCGGCCTGATTAGCATCCGTAGGAAGAACCGGTGGAGTCGGCGGAACAGGAGCCACCGGAGGAACCGGACGTGGCGGACAGCAGACCTCGCTAGAAAGAACACCCCAGAGACGGATGGCACGCATGTGAATGCGCATGAAGCCAATGAACTCAGTGTAGTTAGTACCATCAAAGATCACCGGACAGCTAGGAACGGCAATATAGCCTGATGCAGCAGACTTTTTTTTTTTTTTAGGAATCGACGGAACCGAGCGGCTGGCGACGGAGGAGCAGAACGGGCTCACGGGCGCACGAGCAAGCAGCTGCGAGATCGAGCCTGCCGACTGGCAGCTAGCGCCTGGAGGAAGGGAGCCTGCCGACGGGTTCGATCCGGGCTCCCCAGAGCTAGCGATGGGTTCGATCTGGGCCCAGCTAGCGACGGGCGACGGGAGAAAGCGACGGGAGGCTAGCGCCTGGAGGAAGGGAGCCTGCCGACGGGTTCGATCTGGCCCAGCTTGGGTTCGCTAGCGACGGGCGACGGGAGAAAGCGACGGGCGGCTAGCGGGCGCCCCGTTGGCGACGGGAGAAAACGACGGGCGGCTAGCGGGCGCGACGGGAGCGAGCGTCCAGTGACCCCCAGCTGAAGTAGCGACGGGCGGCTAGCGGGCGCGATGGGAGATAGCGACGGGAACGGGAGCCCAGCCAGCTATCGACAGGAGGATTCGACGAGATCGGGGGAGAATCCGACGGGATTGGATCTAGGAGCACGAGTTGCGCGTGCGAGAGAAAAAACCTAGAGCTCTAATACCATGTTAGGAAAGCAACTTGTATTCCCATGAGGCCATAGGCCGATATATATATACATGTACAGGTGAAACATATGCAGGAAACCCCTTATACAACGGGATAAATACAAAGGGGTACATGACTTATATTATAACTCTAACAGATCCAACCATCATTCTTAAGGAAGTTGCATCCCATGATCAGTGGATTTGCATGCATAGTTTGGGATGCCTGACTCTCACAATGATCTCAATGTCCTCCAGCAATCTCCTCATTTTTCAAGGCTTGTTGCTAGTGACAATTCACCTTGCAACTATGTTGTCAATGGTCATGAGTACAACATGAGGTACTACCTTGCCGATGGCATCTATCCTCCATAGGCCACATTTGTGAAGACAGTCCACCGTCCTAAAGACACAACAATCACATTTTGCAACGTGCCAAGGATCTACGAGAAAGGATGGTGAGAGCTTTTGGTGTGCTTCAAACACGCTTTGCAATTGTCTGTTGCCCTAGTGAATATCGGAAGCCTCAGATCCTATGGCAGATCATGACAACATGTTTTATCTTGCACAAAACTATCATCAAGGATGAGAAAGAGGACCCAAAGGATTTTCAATATCTCTACAATGGTGTCCAAGTGGAGCTAGAACATAGTCGAAATAGGATCGAAGCATTCCTACAAGCACACTGAAGGATCGAGAACCAAGAAGCTCACAACCAACTTCAAGAAGATCTTATGGAGCACCATTGCCGACTTCATAGCACTTGATTTTTCTGCTTTCATCATGTTTATTAAATTCTTAGTTCATTTGGACGGTATATTGTGTTTGAATTTGAATGCTTAAGTTTGAGAACATTTAATTTTACATGTACTTGAATTGTGTGTGCTTGAATAGTCAAGTTTTCAATTAATATGTTGTGATAAGTTTGAAAATGGTTGCATAAATTGGCAAATGATTTTTTTAAGGGATTAAGTTTTAGCGGATTTGCTAGATGGAGACAAGTTTGATCCCCTAAAAACATACAACTTTCTGAGATAGGGGATATGTTTTGGCATTATAGGATAGGGGATCTACTAGAGATGCTCTAAGAGCATCTCCTACCGGACCCTCGCTTCCCCCTATATGTCCGGGCGAAAAGCCACGACATGGCCCAAACAGAAAAATGCCACCCAACTGGACCCTCCATACCTGTTCGGGCTGTTTAGCACCCCCTTATCGAGGGTTTGGGGCCGCTGGACACACCCGAGCGCATCTGCCACATCGGACCTGCACACCCTGACCCCACCAAACCCTAGCCATTTGTCTCAGTTCACTCTGCTTTCAGTCTCGCTCCGCTCCGCCCCTCTTTGCTCCTCTCCGGTCATATTCGGCATGGCAAGCAGTGGACCTGAGTCCGGTCGGTCCAGATCCGTCGACTGGGAGCTTGCCACCCGCTCGGACGAGGAGGACATAGTCATCCAGCTCACGGTCCACCTGTCTCGGGAGGATAGGCGAGCTCCGTCGTCGAAGCCACCCTGTTCGCCACTCTGGTTGGGATCCAGTGGTGGCACCGCATCCGACGTAAGCTCGCGTCCCTTGTCTGCTTTCTCACCCTGCAGGCGCATGCCGAGTCAAGGTCCCAGCACGCCACCGAGAGAGGCTCTGAGGCTCCCCAGAGTTGGGTCCTTGTCCCTTCGAGGTCAATGGCAGCAATGCCCATGCCCAGGATGCGCTGGATGCAGCAGCTATGATGGCGTGTCTGAGGTCGATGCATGGTGTGCCCACCGTGAGAGGGCGAAGGCGCACCACTTCGCGGTGTCGCGGCATGCCGTCGAAATGAAGGCTGAGGAGGATGCACGCGGCTGGATCTTGGCAAAGCGGCAACCTCGGCCCGCTTGTGCGCTCGATGGCCTTCCCCCAGGAGAGGATGTGAAGATGGCTGATGTCGCATCTGACACATCCAGCTCGCCGAGCAGATCCACATCAACCCCTCTTGCGTCCTCGACTGCAATTTCATGACAAATAGAACAAGGGCAAGGGCAAGGGTGGCCGTCGGTGATGAACTTCCTCTATCTATATAGTCTTAATTTAGTTATGAAGAACTAGTATAACATGCCAACATTTTGATAGTCTCATGGTATGTATGAACTCCCCTATGCAATGGACTATGTATGAGCTATGTGCTAGAAATGGAAGTATGTGTGTTATGGAAGGCTCCATGTCGATGCGATGGGTCGTTCAAGGATAGGAGTCACACACAGTGTCGGTGTATAACACGATTTGGTCCTTCTTCTATGTTCCGTGGACTATTTTCCTTGTCCCTTGCTATCATCCGATGACACGTCTTCTCCTGAGGCAGTGGTACTTCCCCGTGGGTCGAGATGCTATCCTTGGGCCTTTTGTGGGTCCTATATAAGGAGTACTAGGAGTATCACAGAAGGGGAGCTCCCCCTCGCCCTAGTTTTAGCCTACAACACATAGAAGGTTTCAGGCGCTTCACGTCGAAATCACCACCATCATCAGAACTTGTTGAGTCTTCCTGACTCGTTGAGTCCCTCCCTCTACATTGTAATCCTCTATATTCTTTATATATACTAACACAAATGCATGTGCGTTGCAACAGGAGACATTGTTACCCATTTCATACGTCCATTTACTGAATCCCAATATATACAGCGTGCAACCTCCTTTGATTATGCAACAAGTCGTTTAATTGCACACCAATTAATTAGCCCACATAGGACAGCATATTCCTTTCGCGGGAGTCATTTTCTTCTCACATCATCATCCTCATCCTCCACTTTTGATTCCCAAGCCAACCTATTGAGTTGATCGATAACAGGTAACTCCAAGGAGTATATAAATTGGTGGTTTTGGTTCTAAGGGTGCGAGGAGATACTATTCTATGATAATAGGAAGAGCCGACTTATTGAGTTGGTGTTTTTTTTTTCCGACCCAAAAGAGTCTGAACACAGCATACGTAATGTAATTACAGCCGGCCTACTCGGAGCGTAGGTTACAAAGAAAACACTAATTTATTGTGCATTTATTTTCTCCTTGCGGCCCAATCTAAAGGAAAAAAAGATGCGGAGCAGGCCCCTTGACCCATGTAAGGGACTGACTCCCTGTGGCCCAATCACAGGGAAAAAAAAATATGTGGAGCAGGCCCCTGACTGCATGAATTGAAGGCCCAGCCCAAAAAATTATTTATGCCCTTTGTACTTTGTGTCGTGGGACTTGGGTGTGTGTGTTCTGGACTATGCTTGTATGTGTGCTCTTGGCGCCTTGACTGCATGGATTGAAGGCCCAGCCCAAAAAATTATTTATGCCCTTTGTACTTTGTGTCGTGTGACTTGGGTGTGTGTGTTCTGGACTATGCTTGTATGTGTGCTCTTGGCGGTTTGCTTTATTTATAAAGCGGGGCGAAAGCCTTTTTCGGTAAAAATTATTTATGTGTGGGCGGACAAAATTTTTAGTACCACCTCAGAAGATAGGCACGGGAGAAAATAACTTTATAAGGTGAACGGACCAAAAATTAAGAGAAATGCACCTCTTTTTATTAGTGGGTATAGCTAAGGAAAGACCAAGGTAGGAAGTAGGGCTTCTACCCCCATTGGGGGCCTGAACCTGGGTATACCGTGTGTCTTTGTGTTCTGTGTCCAAGACCCCTGGCGTCCTGATGTTACGTTTCCTCGACTACAAATTCCAGTACTCCCTCTAGTACCACTATTAGGATCGACGTAAAATCCCTCGACACCTGCCCGCCCAGGTTAAGTCGTATACTTGGCACGGGTGATCCCATTTTGCTGCGTAAACTCTAGGTTTTTCGTCGATACTCTTTCAGCGGTATGGTGTGCCAATCAACTACGAGGCATCTGTGGCTACTTCAAAAATCTTAAGATTTGTCGGCTCAGTCTCTCGGAGGTGTTCATAGGGGGTAGGGTGTGCGTGTGTGTGTTCATAGGGGTGATTGTGCGTGTGCGTGTGTGTGTTCATAGGGGTGATTGTGCGTGTGCGTGTGTGATCATCTGCATTTGTACTGTGTTTCCCCAAAAAACCTAATTATATGCATGCATATTTGATTAATGGTTGGAAGGGAACGTTACACCAATTAGTAGTCTGAAATGCACCGAAAGCTTGCATTTTAAACATATCACTAGGAAATTTCCCAATTATTTGAGTTCATGATACATAAAATTTCCACTAGGAAACGGTGGCTGTAAGGCACTGTAAATTTGTGGCATATACCATAAGATACTACAAATTAGATAAGTGGATAGCTATATTATCTCCCAAATTCTTTTTTAAGTATTATCTCCCTAATTCTGATGGATATCAATTTATGATAATAGGAAGCCTTGAGAGCTCTTTGGTATGCAACATACCCTGATCAAGAACTTGAAGGTTTGGTCTCTGAACAGTGGAAGGACATGGGCTGGCAAGGAAGAGATCCATCAACTGACTTCAGGTAGACAGCGCTAGTCCAAACTAAAACTTGCCAGACTAACTTTAACAATATGCAGCTCTGCTATGAAAGTATAAGCAGCATTGCACCACTTGTTACAGAGGCGCAGGATTCATATCTCTAGAGAATCTTCTATTCTTTGCAAAGACATTCTCTGTAAGAAATACTATATCACAATTGCCTTTTCATTGCCTACTCTTATGATAAATATTGACCATCCTCCACTATCTGTGCAGGCGTCATTTCAGAGGCTACTACAGAAACAAAGCGGCAATCGAGCCACTTGGGAGTACCCGTTTGCAGTTGCTGGTGTAAATATCACATTCATGATCATGCAGATGCTGGATCTCCAGTCGAGTAAGCTCGCACAGAAACATGCATATTATTCAGTTTGTAAACTGCAATTTTACTAATTTATGGCAGTGAAATCAATTGCAGCTAAACCGAGAACGTTCGTCAAAGCTGTTTTTGTCCAAATGCTTTCAGGTAGGACCAGTGCAGTATGCATATACCTTTTGTACCATTCAAATCGTTTTCAACAAATTCTCATTGATTCCTTTTTGTGCCAGAGGATGAATGGGCATTTGATCTGCTCTACTGTGTTGCTTTCCTTGTGATGGACAAGCAGTGGGTAGAGAAGAACGCTTCTTATATGGACTTCAATGTACGTCTCATCTCATCCTTTCTACCCGCAAATCTTCTGATTGCGTGTTTGATCGATCTTATGACTGATGTAATTACCAGGAGATACTGAAGTCAACTCGAGCGCAGCTGGAGAGGGAGCTTCTGCTGGAGGATGTGATGAGGATTGAAGATATGCCATCATACAGACTGCTTTGCTAGCGGCCATATCTGTTGGAAACGATGACTGAGCTCATGATGCGTGTGCATAGACCCCTTTCTTTCCTTGTTCAGAGGCTATAAATAGACACATTTTGTAAGTTACTAATGATGTCATTTTAACAGAGGCAATGCATAATCCGTAAGCATCTCTTACTGCAAAGAAACACTTACTATCACGAAAGTACCCTTCTGAGCTCGAGCTCGGATGAACAGTAAAATAAATAAATAATGTTCTTTTTCAACTAAAATTGTAACTTTTTTGTGGTAAACTTTGACAAATGGTCTAAGTGATTAATCAATTTTATTTGTCACGCCTTTCATGAATGTGATCTCATGATGAAAATTCGCAAGCACTTACAATTTTTGTCAAAGTTTTCCACAAAAATTTCAGAAATTTTTCCCTTTTTTTATTTACATGTTCAGCCAAGCTCATATGAGATCGAGCTCATATACTCCGCGTCATACTATCATCTCTTTACTGCCCTTCGACAACATAGTGCTGGAAACTTAAACAAGGTAAACGATGACGCGTTCCATAACTATTATAGACCAAATAACGTAATCATAGAAAAGTTCGCAAACATTTTTGTAACCATGATAGCATATTAATTTACCACAGCAACAACAGCACCAGTCAAACATCAATATATGCAATACAACAGATACATCATTAATTTGCAAGTGAGTGAGCAACGGACAGATTTCACAGGGAACAATTGTCTACATCTGTCAGTGTCTTGGGTTCCGAGACATGTCAATTCTGCAAAATGATAGGCAAATCTTTTATACCAATAGACAATTACTGGAAATCTAGATAGTGTATAAAACACACGTATGCATACTTGTGGACCCAAGCCAATGTGTTTACCAATCTCCATCTTCCTCATAATATACTGGTGCCACATCTTGGGTTTATGAAGCTGAAAATGAACTGAAAATGAGTTGCAATCTTCAAGAATAAGTAAGAATTGTCCAATGCCTCTGCATACCTTATTCCAAACTGCTGATGTAATCAACCGCCATGCTCCATCCTCTGTAGCCTAAAAAAACATCAGTGTTTGTGTCATTGATGTGATTAAGAAATGTTGCATTGCCACTGCAAATACATGGCCGCTATATACCAAACTTACATCATCAGGGATGTCTTCCACGCAGGTATCAAACTAAACAAGAAATAAAGCAGATGCAAGGTATTAGCAGAGAAATGCACGGTCAATAATCAGAAATCAGAGGATCAAGGCATAAATTGCAGAACAGCTGGATACTATAACTTACATTTGATTCCAAATCAGAAAGACTACTATGATCCAGTGCGAATTGCATTCTCTTTCTATATCGAGGGAATATATTCCTTCGACAGACGTCAACCAAACCAGCTCTAAAATCAATCTGAGCCATGTTCAAGAAAGGAAACATACATCACCAAGCATATACAGCAGGCACAAACACAAACATACACTATTGTTGTTTATTCCTAAATAAGACCAACAAGGTTTGGTTCCTTAAGTACATCACAAATGGCGATTCCATGGCATATGTTTACAATGCTAACCTTCTTATCAGTGGCACCCCTTTTCTTAGTAGCAAACCTCCAAATCTCAAAAAAGAGACGATCAATGTCTTCACGGTTCCAATAATCAAACATCAGATTCCACACATTCTCCTGAACCAAAGGAATGTTATGCTCTCAAATACAGCAAAGAGCGGTGTGATCACCGTAATTAAAAAGTACTCCCTCCGTCCCAAAATTCTTGTCTTAGATTCATCTAGATAGGGAAGTATCTAACACTAAAACGTGACTAGATACATTCGTATTTAGACAAATTGAGGACAAGAATTTTGCGACGGAGTGAGTATTGATGAGAAACTGTACCTCATAGGCCATTAAAGTTAACTTATAGCTCATGTGTGGAAAACCTGCCGCAATCTTTGCTGCTTGGCAGAATCCTCTATCATCCATCTCCTTCCACTAAAGAGCAAAGAAGTTATCATGGTATTATACCTACTATTCCCTCTGTTCCAAAATAGATGATTCAACTTTGTACTAACTTTTTTTTTTTAGAAAAGGAGCTTGAGCTCCGGCCTCTGCATCAAAATGATGCATACGGCCATCTTATTAACGGAGAGTAGTCCAACAAAGGTCTTACAAAATCTGAGAACAAAATGTGAAAAATAAAAAAGGGCAGGATCGCCACAACCGGCCAGCACAAGGAAG
Organism: Secale cereale; assembly: GCA_902687465.1. NCBI lineage: Eukaryota > Viridiplantae > Streptophyta > Magnoliopsida > Poales > Poaceae > Secale > Secale cereale. The sequence continues at coordinate 551,836,213 of LR738715.1, read as the reverse complement.
ATAAGCTGCTAAACACCTATCCTATTACATGACCGCCATCCAAACCGGTTGTAGATATCCCGAGCTACCATCTCCCATCGGGTAGACGCAGTAACCAAATGCTCCCTGGCCTCCGTCGGAGTGAGTAGCGACCACATACGGATAAGAGTAGTGGTTCTGAAGATGACCTGCAAGAAATTGATGTTTGCTGTATTGTTAAAGACCAAATCATTTCTACAATTCCAAATTGCCCATAGTAATGCACATACTCCCACTCGGATATGTTTTGCTACTATCGGATCAACCCCATGCAACCAAGTCCCGAATAAATTGTGGATCGAAACAGGAGGATTGATATTGAAGGCTATTTGAACCGACCTCCATAAGATTTTGGCCATAGGACAATCAAGGAAAAGGTGTCTTATAGATTCCTCGTGATCACAAAAACTACATCTTTTAGATCCTATCCAATTCCTTCTAGCCAAATTATCTTTAGTAAGAATCACACGTTTATGAACAAACCACATAAACACCTTGATTTTTAGGGGAACCTTAACTTTCCAAACGTGTTTCGAGCTAGGAAGCACACTAGTGTTAATAATATCCAGGTACATGGATTTGACGGAGAAAACCCCATTTTTTGCTAGCCGCCATTGCAGTTGGTCTGGATTATGAGACAGTTGGACATCCATCAACCGTCTCACCAAATGTAACCAAGCCTCCCAACGATTCCCCACCAAATTCCTACGAAACTGGATATTAAGCGGAGTGGCATTTAATATTGTAGCAACATAAGCATCTCTTCGTTGAACAATATTATATAGTGATGGATATTGGAGTGCCAGAGGGGTCTCCCCTAGCCACGTATCCTCCCAGAATCTAACGGACATGCCATCTCCCAAAATGAATTTTACTCTGTTGAAAAAGGCTGATTTGACTCTCATCAGTCCCTTCCAAAAGGGTGAATCCGTCGGCCTTAGCGTAACCTGGGACAAGGTTTTTGACTGAAGGTACTTATTCCGGAGAATCTGTGCCCACATAGCATCTGTGTCACTGGATAACCGGAACAACCACTTGCTTAGTAAGCATCGGTTCTTCACCTCTAAGTTTTCAATCCCTAGACCTCCTTGGTCTTTTGGTCTGCAAATGATGTCCCACTTAGCTAGCCTATACTTCTTTTTGGATTCATCGCTCTGCCAAAAGAACCGAGATCGGTAAAAGTCTAGCCTTTTCCGAACACCAACCGGAACTTCGAAAAAGGACAAAAGAAACATAGGCATACTGGTTAAGACCGAATTAATAAGAATTAATCGTCCTCCATATGACATAAGCTTTCCTTTCCAACAGCTTAGCTTTTTTTCAAACCTGTCTTCAATTATTTTCCATTCACTGTTTGTGAGCTTTCTGTGATGGATCGGTATACCCAGATAAGTGAATGGCAAAGACCCCAAGTCACAGCCAAACAACTCTTTGTAAGCTTGTTGTTCTTCTTTAGCCCTCCCAAAGCAGAACACTTCACTCTTATGAAAATTAATTTTTAAACCCGATAATTGCTCAAACAAACATAACACTAGCTTCATGTTCCTAGCTTTTGCCAAATCATGCTCCATGAAGAGGATAGTATCATCTGCGTACTGCAAGATGGAGACACCCCCTTCCACTAAATGTGGCACGAGGCCCCCAATCTGACCCGCCTCTTTCGCTCTACCGATAAGAATTGTCAACATGTCAATGACAATATTGAATAAGATTGGCGACATCGGATCACCTTGTCGCAAACCTTTGTGAGTTTGAAAATAATGTCCTATATCATCATTAACCCTTATACCAACACTCCCTTTTTGTGTTAACGAATCAATCTGTTCTCTCCAAGATTGATCAAAACCTTTCATTCTCAGCGCCTGCTGCAGAAAAGGCCACTTCACCTTGTCATACGCCTTTTCGAAATCCACTTTAAAAACAACCCCATCTAGTTTTTTTGTGTGGAGTTCATGCAACGTTTCATGTAGTACCACTACGCCATCCAGAATGTTTCTGTCAGGCATGAACGCTGATTGAGACGGATGAACCACTGAATGCGCAATTTGTGTAAGTCTGTTCGTACCAACTTTTGTGAAAATCTTGAAGCTAACATTCAGCAAACATATGGGTCTAAACTGCTCAATTCTCACAGCCTCAGTTTTCTTAGGAAGCAACGTAATTGTCCCGAAATTGAGGTGGAACACTTGTAGATGTCCCGAGAAGAAATCCTGGAACATCGGAAGCAGATCCCCTTTGATGATATGCCAGCATTTTTTGTAAAACTCCGCCGGGAAGCCATCCGGTCCCGGGGCTTTACCATTTTTCATTTGGGAGATTGCATCAAAAATCTCTTTCTCCGAGAAAGGGGCAGTCAAAATCTCATTCTCCTCGGTAACCAGTTGAGGCACATCATGAATCCAGGATTCATCCAACGAAACAAAATTATCATCAGGAGGCCCGAAAAGTTGTTTATAGTAATTTGTGATGTAGGTCTTAAGATTATCCTGACCGACAATTGTGCCTTCATCCTGTTCTAGTTGGAATATTTTCTTCTTTCGATGTTTGCCATTCGCAATCATGTGAAAGAACTGTGTGTTATCGTCCCCCTCGACTATCGTACGCACTTTAGCCCGCAAAGCCCATTTTAACTCCTCTTCACGGAGTAATTCTTTAAGTTTTAATTCAGCTAGTTTCTTAGTTTCCAACTCATTGGCATCTAAGATCGAATGCTCCGCCTTGATGTCCAGGTGCTTAGTCAGAACAAGCAGTCTTTCTTTTTCTGCCTTATAGATCCCTTCATTATGTTTAGCCCACCCCCTGAGAAACCGTCGTAGGTGTCTAACCTTATTTTGCCAACGATCGATGTTGGATCGTCCTCCGACATCTTTCGCCCACTCCCTGGCAATCAGATCCATGAATCCTTCTCTATCAAACCACGCCGTTTCAAAAGAGAAAGGACGCCTATTACCAAGATTCGTGGCTTCCCCCGAATCAACGAGTAATGGTGTGTGATCCGAGATTTCACGCTAAAGTGCTTGCACCGACACAAGAGGAAACTTCTGTTCCCACTCGACACTCGAAAGGACCCGATCTAACTTCTCAAAGGTAGGAGTAGGAAGATTATTGGCCCATGTAAATTTCCTACCCGAAAGCTCAATCTCGCGGAGGTCCAGGCTTTCAATGATAGAATTGAATAAAAACGGCCATCTGCCGTCAAAATTATCATTATTTTTTTCATCCCGGCGCCTAATAATATTAAAATCACCCCCTACCAAGAGAGGCAGATGCTCATTCCCACAAATACGAACTAAGTCAGCCAGGAATTCCGGTTTTAGCTCCGGCTGCGCAGCCCCATATACTGCCACTAGAGCCCAATCAAACCCGTCCACCTTCGACCTGACTCGAAATTTAACGGCAAAGTCGCCCATGATGACGCTTCTTACTTCCAAAGAATCGCAATTAACCCCAAGTAAAATCCCACCGGATCTTCCTCTTGGTGGTAGACAATGCCAATCAAACTCCACCCCTCCCGAGAGAGAACGAAGAAACTGAGGGGAAAAATTGTCCCGCCCTGTCTCAGAAAGTGCTATGAAATCTAGCTTATGCTCAATCGACGCATCCGCAAGAAACCTCTTTTTAGCCAAGTCTTTAAGACCTCTGCTATTCCAAAAGATGCCTTTCATATTTCATCATGAAATTTTTTAGAAGTACGAATTCTAGCGCTTCTACGCACAGCCGAAGCTGGGTATATTTTACGCGTCCACTTACGCTTCGGTCTACCTTTATCTTCCGGTCCGACTTCCCGGTCACCATCACTACCGATGTCTCCACTTTCCCTGACCGAACCCCTGGCCGAACCCCTATTCTCCAGTCGAGGAGACGAAGAATCTTCCTCGTCCTCCGTTTCCAAGAAGGTAGGGTCAAGATCCGCACAGAGGCTACCAAGGCTATTTATACCCAACTTAGCGACCTCCGAATCATTCAAAGGCTGAATAGCAGCTAAGTTTCTAAGAATATCTATAGCTCGATCAGTCTCAAGATCCAAAATATCATTAACGGAATTGGCTATCTCTTTACCATTACTACCCAACGAGACCCCCAGTTGAGTGGCATTATTAATAATATCATCCGAAGAGAAATGCAAAATGGAATTAGAAGTGTTAACTGACATACCAGTAGTGGTCTGAATATTATGAAGCTTAGCCACCCGCTTGGCGCATCGAAGCTGCATATCATCCATATCCGGCTGATCCTGCAAGCGACAGCTCATCCGCCGCCCTGCAGAAACTGGGTCCGGAATCCCACCAAAAGCGATGACCTCGTCACGAGAAACTCCGCCGGGGGCGAGGCCACCTGCCCTACCTCCCGCAGCGCTCATGAGAGGAGCGCCATCATGCGCCGAGATCTGAGTCGCCAGAGCAGTCCTGCCAGAGTTAGCCGCCACCACCACTCCAAGGGGATCCGGTCTCAAAACAAGTGGCGTCTCCACCTGGTCCAGAATGAGGTCCGCCTGAGCCTCCGGAGATCGGAGTTGGCTGCCAACAGAATCATCGCTAACACGAACCAAAGCCAAGCTATCCTGCGGGGAAGGAGGGGCGGGGGTCACCAGCCTGGCCCCGCGCAAATCCCCCCCCCTCAGACCCGAGATGTGCGCCCACCGCGCAAAGTACCTCTGTCGGCCCCTCAGCGTCAAATGAGTCCAGAAGCGGCGGTAGTACAGACTCCACCGGATCATCTGACTCCACCCTCGCGCTCCAAAGGCGGCTCGGCGCCGAATGCAACTCAAAAGTCCCGATCCGAATAGATTTGGCAGGGGCCGACGCAGCAGATGGCCCTGGAGTAGAACTGGTGGGCGCGTCAGATGAAGGTAGTGTCCCCTTAGCCAAATCATGCTGCGAGCCCTCAGACCTCGAATTCTGATTGCCTGCCCCTCCGTCGCCCTCAGTCGTATCCATATCCACAATATCTTCACCCTCGCCATCCGGAGCGATAGGCGTATCCTCAATCTCAAGTTCAAGCACATATGTAACTCCAGCATGAGTCCACTTGACCACGTCCGGTACATACTCCACGCTAACAACATTCACTAGTAGACGAGCCGCGCCATGAGACCGAGTGAAAGGCATATCCACTTCCTCGGTCTTCCCAATAAGAGAACCCAAGCTCCAAGCAATCAGAAAGTTACTAATGAAATGACGTGGTGCCCCATAAAACCGGACCCAAACCTTCTCCAACGGTGTGCCAACTGGATCTTTCTCAGTACAAAGTTAATACAAAATTGGGTCATCTATTATGGAACGGAGGGAGTATGTTTGTACCATTACTCCGCTGTTTTCTTCAGGGAATACTTACCTTGGAAGATGCTCGTTCATATTCCATATACCGTTTAAGCCACTGTCCCAAAGGATAAAGGTTATCAGCATCCCCAAAAAAACATGAGATTAGCATATTGTACATAGCTTCGCCTGCTGATACACACCTTGATTTTCTTTGATATTTCTTCAAAGAGCTTTACATACTATTCATCAATTTCATAGCTAGTAAACAATGACGGTATGTTTCCCAATCGTAGAACCTTCTACCATCCTGCAACCCAAAGGAAAAAAAGAATAGATGAAATACGCAACTGCACATGAAATTCAGAGAATATGGTTTTGATGCTGTTTAAGGTACGGTGAAATGTCCATCTGTCACATAGGTGGTAAAATAAGTTACCAGAATCGCAATGGTTCTAAAAAATTAAGGAATTGGACATCAGGGAAGATGGGAGTGTTGAAAGTATTACTACTCCATCTAGCCAAAATGTCTTGGTTTATACTTTCACATTCATTGTCTCCAGGATGCAAATTCGTCATTAGTTTCTACACAAATGCATTTTCAGAAATACCAAAGTTTAATGTAATGAAAGTACAGTGTGACAAATACCATCGTGACACTTTTATATGATCAAACCAAAATGCATAGAAAGATACTGCAAATTATATTTTACAAAATATGACCACCATCCAAGAATTTGTAACTTGGACAAAAAACATTAGATCGAATAGGACTTGAACGCCTCCAAGAATCTAGAATTTTCAACCAGATATTTCTTGGAGTCAAATCCACCGTTTTTTTTATTGAAGTGTTAGCTTGACATCTTGCCAGGACTGACACAATGGAACGGCATGAATATACTAAAATGATATGTTGCACCTGATAGGAAAGCAACTTATGTTTCCATGAGGCCATAGGCCGATATATATATACACGTACAGGTGGAACATATGCAGAAAACCCCTTATACAACGGGATAAATACAAAGGGGTACATGACTTATATTATAACTCTAACACCCCCCCTCAAACTCATGGTGGAGGAACAACACTGAGTTTGGAGAGATAGAAGCCATGTTGTGCTCTAGTCTGGGCCTTCGTTAGGAAATCCGCCAACTGTAACTCAGAAGGCACATACTGAAGAGCAATAACCTGATCCTGCACAGCAGCACGCACATAGAAAGCATCAACACCAATATGCTTGGTGAGCTCATGTTTCACCGGATCGCGTGCAATGCTGATAGCACCTGTACTGTCAGATAAGAGCTGAGTCGGTGTAGTGACTGAAACACCAAAATCCTGAAGTAACCACTGCAACCAAGTCACCTCTGCCGTCAAAAGAGCCATTGCTCGCAACTCAGCCTCTGCACTCGAACGGGAAACTGCAAGCTGTTTCTTCGTCTTCCAGGCAATGAGAGAACCACCAAGAAAAACACAGTAAGCAGAAAGTGAACGGCGATCCGAAGGATCACTAGCCCACGTAGCATCCGAATAGGCCTGAAGCTGTAAAGAACTGGAGCTAGGAAAGAAGAGACGGTGAGAGATCGTGCCTCGAAGATATCGGAGAACACGAAGTAGATGACTATAGTGAACCGAGGTGGGAGCAGAGACAAACTGACTCAGAATATGAACCGGATAAGAGATGTCCGGACGAGTGACAGCTAGATAGACAAGACTGCCAACAAGATGACGATATCGCGTCGGGTCGGGGAGAGGATCACCATCAGTAGCACGGAGGTGAACATTGAGCTCCATAGGAGTCTCAACAGTGCGCTCGTCAGTAAGAGCAGCACGAGCAAGAAGATCCTGGATATACTTTTCCTGGGATATAAAGAAGCCATCAGAGGTAGAAGAGACTTCAATCCCAAGGAAGTAGCGAAGAGATCCAAGATCAGACATAAGGAACTGCTCACTAAGACGGGCCTTTACAAAGGCAATATACTCGGGGTCATCCCCCGTGATGACCATGTCATCAACATAGAGTAGAAGAAGAGTCCGGCCACGAGAAGAAAGGTGAATAAACAATGCTGGATCATGAGCACTTGCTGAAAAACCAGCAGCAGTGATCACAGAGGCAAAACGCTCAAACCAGGCACGGGGGGCTTGCTTAAGGCCATAGAGAGAGCGACGAAGACGACATACCATGCCATCAGGAACAGAATACCCAGGTGGTGGCTGCATGTACACCTCCTCACGCAGCTCACCATTAAGAAAGGCATTCTTAACATCAAGCTGAGATATAGACCAGTGGCGTGCAGAGGCAACTGCAAGAAGTGTACGAACCGTGGTCATATGGGCCACAGGAGCAAAAGTCTCATCATAATCACGACCATGCTCCTGCTGAAAACCACGAGCCACAAGACGAGCTTTGTGACGCTCAAGAGAACCATCGGAGCGAGTCTTAACCTTGTAGACCCACTTACAAGTAATCGGACGGACTCCGGGAGGAAGAGAAACAAGATCCCAGGTACCAGTGCGTTCAAGAGCAGCTATCTCCTCTGCCATCGCAAACTGCCATTCAGGATGAACAACAGCCTGACGGTAAGAAGTCGGCTCAAGAACAGCAGCACCAGCGGTGGGAAATCCAAAGCGATCAACAGGCGGACGAGGACGAGAATGCAAACCATAAGTAGGCTGAGAGGAGGATGACGACTCATCCACAGAGGCATCAACAGGCCGGGGACGACGAGTGTAATGCTGAGGAAAGGATGGAATAATAGAAGGAGGAATCGCCAAGGTAGAATCGGGGGGTGACGACGAAGAAGTCACCGGAGATGAAGGTGGGGAATCCGGTGACATGTGAGGAGAGGAGACCGGAGAGGAAGTCACCGGAGATGAAGGTGGAGAAGACATGCTAGGCGAGGAGACCGGGGAAGATGGTGGCTGAAAATCAACTAGAGATGAAGGAGAGGAAGTGGAGCGGAGAGGTGCAGACTCGACAGATGTGATAGGAGAGTCAGGAAAAGTGAGGAAAGAGATATCCTGCACTGAAAAAGTCGAGGAGGATGGGCGTGGGTAGAAGGGACGAGACTCATCAAAAGTCACGTCTCGAGAGATACGCATCCGACGACCGATAGGATCCCAACAGCGATAGCCCTTATGCTCATCACTGTAGCCTAGGAAGACACACTCAACAGACTGAGCGGTCAGTTTGGTGCGTTCGCGAGGGGCAAGAAGAACATAGCAAACACAACCAAACGAGCGAAGCATCGAATAATCGGGAGAACGATCCAAAAGTCGCTCGAAAGGAACACCACCCTGTAGAGCAGCGGAAGGCTGTATATTGATAAGATAGGTGGATGTGGAGACGGCCTCAGCCCAAAAATGAGGCGGGAGAGATGCAGCAATCATCAATGCACGAGCCGTCTCAAGAAGATGGCGATGCTTTCGCTCAGCCACACCATTCTGAGCATGAGCACCAGGACAAGAGAATTGAGAGAGAGTCCCTTGCTCAGCAAGAACACCACGCAACATCTTAGAGATATACTCGCCAGCGGAGTCAGCACGAAAAACACGAATGGGAGAAGAAAACTGAGTGTGAACCATGGCAGCAAAATGCTTATAAATAGACAACACCTCACTACGAGAAGTCATGAAATAAAGCCATGTGTATCGAGAGAAATCATCTATGAAAATAATATAGTATTTATGACCACCTTTTGAAGCGAAAGGGGCCGGACCCCATACATCAGAATGGACTAAATCGAAAGGACGCTTAGACACTGACTCACTATGTGGATATGGTAACTGAATCTGCTTGCCAAGACGGCAACCCTGACACTCTAAAGAGACATCTCCTGAGACAGACCCCAGAAGACCTCGACGAACTAAAGAAGACAATCGAGAACCACAGAGATGACCAAGTCGATGATGCCACTGCTGGAAAGAACCAGTAACGGAGGCGACAGAAGCGGAAGAACTGGCGATGGTGGTGGCAGCGGAAGGAACACGAAGCCAGTCCAACTCCCAAAGACCCTGAGAATCACGGCGCCGAGGGCCAGCCCCAACCAGTGTGTGCGTGCGACGGTCCTGGACAGAACAAGAGTCAGCATCAAGGATGACGCGACAACCAGAATCAGTAAGTTGACCAGCAGAAAACAGATTCATGGTAAGTCGAGGAACATGAGCAACATCAGGAACAGAATAAGAAGGAGTGGAAAGATTGCCTCTACTAGCAACAGAAAGTGGAGTACCATCAGCAGTGAAGACATGAACAGGAGAATCTAGCAGTCGAAGAGAGGATAAAGTGGAAGAATGAGAAGACATATGAAAAGAAGCTCCAGAATCCAGAACCCATGGGGATGTACCTGACTGTGTAGAGGGCGGTTGGTCAGCACGGGAAGCATCAGTCACAGAACCAGCAGTACCCGTCGAGGAAGAACCTGAAGCCGCAAGCAGACGCTTAAGTCTTAGAATATCCTGCTCAGTCAAAGCAATGGCTGAAGCTGTCGAGGTAGATGACGAAGGCCCTGAAGATGATGGTCGTGCCTTGCGCAAGTGTTTCTTCTTCTTATAGCAATGGGACTCAATATGACCATCAGTGTTGCAGTAGTCACAATGTGGACGGGGGCGACCTGAGCCATCAGAAGGAGTGGGCAAAAGTGGCGGAGCACTGGAGCGAAACGGGGTCGGTGCAGCAGGTGGCGTGGAAGAAGACCGAGCAGCGAACACAGAGGGAACCTCCAGCAAACCAGCACCACGTAAGCGAGTCTCCTCAGCACGAATCTCAGAAAGAGCCTCCATGAGAGAAATACGGCCACGAGCAAACAACTGAGCACGCCGGGGCTCAAACTCCTTACGAAGCCTAGACAGGAACTCGTAGACGCGATGAAACTGCAAGTTGGCCTGAACAGCCTGGCAACAGGGACAAGTACGACAACCAGCAGTGCGGAGAGAATCAAGCTGACGCCAGATAGCAGAACTCTGTGCATAGAAGTCATCAACAGTAGAGTCACCCTGCTGAAGAGCATGCTCCTGACGAACCACAGAAAGGTACAGGGCATCACCAGAGGGCTCATAGCGCTGACGAAGACGGGTCCACATCTCAAAGACAGTAGGAAGACCCAGAAACTCAGAAGCAAACTGGGGCAGAACACTCGCAGTGAGAACAGCTGCAGCTTTAGCATCATCATCAAGCCACTGGGTGTAAACAGACAGAGCATCACGATACGTCTGAAGAGCCTCCTCATAAGCCAAAACCCTCTCATCAAAAACACGATCAGCAGTCTCAGCAGCGAGTTTAGCCGCATCCTTGGCGGCCTGATTAGCATCCGCAGGAAGAACCGGTGGAGTCGGCGGAACAGGAGCCACCGGAGGAACCGGACGTGGCGGACAGCAGACCTCGCCAGAAAGAACACCCCAGAGACGGATGCCACGCATGTGAATGCGCATGAAGCCAATGAACTCAGTGTAGTTAGTACCATCAAAGATCACCAGACAACGAGGAACAGCAATATAGCCTGATGCAGCAGACATTTTTTTTTTGGAAAGGAGCGGCTGGCGACGAAGGAGCAGAACGGGCTCACGGGCGCACGAGCAAGGGGCTTCGAGATCGAGCCTGCCGACTGACAGCCAGCGCCTGGAGGAAAGCGAGCGACGGATTCGATCCGGGCGCCCCAGAGCTAGCTGTGATAGCGACGGGCGCGGGAGAAATCGATCCGGGTGCCCCAGAGGTAGCTTCGATAGCGACGGCGATAAGAGAAATCGAGCGACCTCAGCGACAGAAGCGACCCAGGCGGCCCAGAGCTGACGATAGCGACGGGCGACAGGAATCGACGAGCGACCTCAGCGACAGATGCGACCCAGGCGGCCCAGAGCTGGCGATAGCGACGGGCGACAGGAATCGACCGTGGCCCGTAGCGGCCCAGCGTACAGCCGATAGCGAACGGGCGACGGCCTCTGTTGGCGACGGGAGAAGCGACCGCGGCGGATATCCAGTAATCGCGGGGCGGGTGTGGGAGATAGCGACAGGGGAACGGGAGCCCAGCCAGCTATCGATAGGAGAAGCCGTCGAGATCGGGAGAGAGTCCGACGGGATTGGATCTAGAAGCACGAGTTGCGCGTGCGAAAAAAAAACCTAGGGCTCTAATACCATGATAGGAAAGCAACTTATGTTTCCATGAGACCATAGGCCGATATATATATACATGTACAGGTGGAACATATGCAGAAAACCCCTTATACAACGGGATAAATACAAAGGGGTACATGACTTATATTATAACTCTAACAGCACCATCAGTAAAATTTGAGTTTCTACCATAAAAAAGACTACCGTATGAAGTTAGTTGAACATGAAGGTTTGGCTCAGTCGCACTCAGTTATATTTCAATAACACCTCCAAAGAGGGCAAGTTCGGCTGCATGAAAACCGTTATAGTTCTCAGTTGCAACACCATGTCATACGTTTATCTATAGTTTCAGTCGTAACTCGTAACACAAGGGAAACGCTAGAACCATTGTTAAATCACACTTACTCAAAATGAAATGCGACAGCTGGGACGCCCATGCATATTCCATCCATATAGTCAGAGGACAATCTTTTGTTTCTCATTAGATTGTGCATGCTTTTTCTCAAATGAATCTGTGTCATGCGGTTTGATTCTGATTTCATGTTATGAAAGTCACTATAGTTCATGCAATGGCATGCGGGATGATCGCGCCTAGTACCGACATACCAGCTGCGCTCAATATACGAGATTACTGTTGGATGAGATCTTTCGCTTTGACGAATTTGGACCTAGTGAAAAGGACTCTTAAGCCTTCACGTAAACAAGCAAAGTAAAAGCAAGATGTGGAAGTGGGGCTATCATAGAAGCAGTAGCTTAGATTATAAAAAATGATAAAAATCAGATGCCTATTTGCAAAAGTTATGCCTATGATCTAAGTAATTTGGTCCAAAATATCTTAACTTAACTCATCGACGAATGTTGACTGTAAGAGAAATATCCTAGTTATAAAAAATTAATCCGCATTAAACATGCTTATCACAATGGTCATTACATCATGATTTACAATGGCAACCAACAACTTAACGATATACAACATGCTGAGTACAACATTCATTAGAACATCATGATTTACAATGCCAACCAACAACTTAACCGTGTACATATTCAGTATGCTGAGTACAATGATCATTACATCACAATATACAATGGAAACTTAACCATATTCGAGTACTGCGATCATTAAATCATGATTTTCAATGGCACACAAATATGTGACTAAACCACCACAAACGTGCACACTTAATAATCTACTTAGCTTAGTAGCTATCAATCTGGAAGAACAAAAATCATGAACAGCTAGGAAATGATATTGCCAACCAAAGATTTTTATGGGTAACTCATGTAAAACTTTATTCACAAAAAAAAAGAACTCATGTAAAACTTAAGCCTTCCGTCTCAGAAGCTACAATCAACAGGAAACACAATAGTACCAACATGTAAATTACCTGTGGCAGAAGATTCTAGATTGTATTTCTAGTACCATGGAGCTTTAAGGAAGATAGGACATAAATACATGTTGACCATAACCCTCGTAAACCGTAAATAAAGAACATGGACATGCCATTGCAACCTGTGTTTTGTTTTATGCATTAACACTAAACTAGCCACACATTATGAGTCTAATCAAACACACTTACATCTCTATTGGTAAGGACAAGGCTGTGGTAGTCATCCAAGTCAGCGAGCAAAGAGTAGCCACGGTCGAAGTACCAATCCATAGAATCAGCTTTCTTGTAGTAATCAAACAGGTCCTCTAGATTGTCTGAGGAGTACTCCTTTCTCAAAGTCACATCGCTCTGATCATCTATGCAAACCCCTTGTGCCAACTAAACACAACATAATTCCGCGCAAACAAGAGGATTGCAAATTAGAAATTAACACAAGACATGAATAGTTATAAAATTAAAGAACACAATGTCGACTAGTAATAGTAACATTCACAACAAAATATCGCCGCGATCAAGTAGGGTATGGATGAGAAGGAACCTTGGAAGCTTTGATACACTAGAGAGTGAGGCTCTCGTAGAGTTTGCGTTGATGTGCCTCGTCCAGCCTGCGCCCTGTGACGATCATAGGAGCACGCCTGGTGGCTATAACCTTAAGGCATTCGTAGAACTCCTCCTCGCTGATGATATCATTTTCCAGGTCCGCCAGCTCATCTGGTGAATCCGCGATCTCGTTGGGACGTTCTGCGTTGTCCTGGCCAATCGTCTCTCCATAGACCATAAGCATCAGGGGATGATGTAAGAGATGGGGCTTCGTACTTGTGCCTCTTCTGTCCCGTCCATGCCGGGTTCTCATCCAGCATCTCCGCCGGCGATTGAGCTCCGCCCGCATGCCGAACCCTAATTTATGTCCAGAATGCTCAATCGTGCGCGTGCACTGTCTCACGAAACGGAGCGGCCGTGGCTCGACCGCTCGATGCGCGCGGATCGTGCGTCCATGAGCGCCAGGTGCCACCTCCTCGGTCGAGTCGCGGGCCTGCTCACGCGACGCACACCTGGTCCGGCGCGGCTATCATCGTGCGCGTTGCACACGGGGGGTCACTTGTTTTTTTAGAACGAAGACGCAGGAGGCGTCCGGCTTTTTATAAATTAATAAAGCCCACAAACAGGCAGAATCCAACAAGTTCAACACAGAATAACAGAAAGTAAAGCGGCCGCAGCCAAGGTATGTTACATGCCACCGGCCGAAGCCTGCAAGATAAGGGAAATAAGCAGCAGCTCACAAACGGCCAATCCAAAAGACTGCATCCAGCGGCAAGCTAGTGGCGGGCGCCAATCTGGATCAAACGAATCCGCTCCATAGCCTCCATCATCCGGTCCGCGTCACGCCGTTTTCCCAACGGTGTCCATGTCTGAAGGAACAAGTGGCATTTGAAGATGATGTGAGCCGGTGAGAAGGACATTTGTGCTCAATAGTCATCTTGTTGCGAGTAGTCCAGATGGTCCACAGCACACGCCCAAAACCGCCCCTATGAGCGACAAGGATACCACGAAGATCCGAAGCCGAGAGCGGGTTCCAATTCTGATCAAAAGCCTCCCTAACCGCACTCCAAGCAAAGCGGGCAAGGTAGCAGTTAAAAAAGATGTGGTTGGCATCTTCGTGCTGTCCGCATAGCACGCAAGAGCCATCAGAAGGCCCGTTTCTAAGAGCGATGTTATTAGAGGAGGGCAGGCGGTCACGAAACATTTGCCATAAGAAAATTTTGATCTTCAGGGGAATAGACGCTTTCCATAGCTCCCTAGCTATGTCCAGGATCGATCCCTCGGTCAGTTTGTTGTAAAGGGATTGGACAGAAAACTTCCCGGAGCACGAGAGGGCCTAGGAGACCGAGTCAGCCTCAGGGCGGAAAACCACTCCATCCAAAGCAGCAACAAGCCCATCCCAACAGGCTCGTTCGTTAGCGAGGAGGGGTCTTTTGAAGGAGACAGTGGGCGGATTGGAACTAAGCGCGTCAGCCACAAGGATATCAACGTGAGTGACTAATTGGTAGGCAGCGAAATGACTCCGCCACAAGGGTTTCGTACCAAACCAATGGTCTAGCCAAAATCGCGTTGAGGTACCGTTGTTGACGCAGAACTTGGCTCCTAACGTGAAGGCCGGCATAACTTTCTGGATCCCATTTCGAAAAGGTGAACCCTTAGCTTTGGAAGTGAGGAAATTCCCATCAGGGAAGTATTTGGCGCGAAAAATGTCCGCCCAAAGCCCCTGCTCGTTTTGGGAAAGTTTCCAAATCCACTTGGTGAGGAGCGCGACATTCATGAGTTTGGAATTAAGGATCCCAAGGCCCCCAAATTTCTTTGGGCGGCAAAGCGCGGCCCATTTGATCATGTGGTACTTCTTTTTGATCCCAGTTCCTTCTCAAAAGAACTTGGACCGGGGGTATCGAGCTTGGCATGAACCCCATCAGCCAGCAAGAACATGCCTATTGTGAACAGAGGGAGGGAAGAGAGGCTGGAATTAGTCAGGATCAGCCTGGCCGACGAGGAGAGGAACCGGCCGCGCCAAGGGCTAACCCGGTTCGCCACCTTGCCGTACATGGGTTCCCATTCAAGGATAGAAATGTGTTTATCCGAGATAGGAAGGCCCAAGTACTTAATTGGAAAGCTCCCTAGCTTGCAATTAAGCAGATTGGCGATACAGACAGCGAGGAGAGGGTCCATCCCAATGGCAATCACCTCGCTCTTAAGGAAATTGATCTTAAGGCCATAAATGATCTCAAACGCAAGGAGAATGAGTTTGATCGAGGCTACACTATGATCGTCAGGCTCAAAGAGCAGCAAGGTGTCATCCGCATATTGAAGGTGCGTGAGTCCACCCGGGATAAGGTGTGGAACAACACCGCGGATGTGGCCGACGTCCTTAGCCTTATGAACCATGGCTGATAGGGCGTCCGCAACAAAGTTGAAGACCAGAGGCGAGGAAGGGTCACCCTTCCCGAGGCCTCGTTTGTTGCGAAAGAAGTTCCCAACCTCTCCGTTGATCGACACAATAGTCTGACCTCCCAAGACCAGGTGCATGATACGGTGAACAAAGCCTGGCTCGAATCCCTTCCCAACCAGGACCTCGCGAATGAACTCCCAGTTCACGCGGTTGTAGGCTTTCTCAAAGTCGAGCTTAAGAAGCACGGCCGACTGCCCAGTGCGTTTAAGCTCGTGGATAATCTCCTGCAAGACTACCGGCCCTTCGAGAATGTTGTGGCCTTTGAGGAAACCGGACTGACTACGATTGATAACGCGCTGCGCTACCGGGGCAAGTCTGGTCGCATAAGCCTTTGAGCAGATCTTGAAAGGCACATTAATAAGGGTGATGGGACAATACTGCTTAATAGTGTTGGCCCCTTTAACTTTGGGGATGAAGCTGATGACACCAAAGTTGAGGCGCGAAACGTCTACCGTACCTAACGCAAATCCATTAATAATCTAGTAAACAAGGTCTTTAAGCGCAGGCCAGAAACGACAAAAGAATGCGACCGGCCAGCCATCCGGGCCAGGCGGAGTGTCTATCTTCATTGCTCCCACCGCTTCGTCGATCTCCTCCGTGGAGAAGGACAGGGCCAAGAAATCGTTCTCGGCTTGCGACACTCAGGCATCTTCTCCCCAAAAGTCAGCCCGAAGTTGCAAGGGCTTCTCCTCTACTGTTCCTAACAAGTTTAGGAAGAAACCATAGATGGGGGGTCACTTGTCATGGACGGAGTGAGCGGCTTTGAGTTACCGAGCGACGGTTTGTACAATGCTAGGTGCTTAGAAAATTAAACAAGATTCTTTTGAAGCACCAGTCCTATTTCTACCGAAAAGACACCTAATTAAATGTATGCCCTGTACAAAGAAGCACTGCTGCTTAAGAAGAATCTGGTTTATTTCTCCAAGCACCTCTCTTGAGCGCCTAGCATCGTACAAGGCCTCACTATCCCCTCTCTCTACCTCCGTCTCCTCTGTGATTTCTCCTCCTTCCTCAAATTGGCGACGGCGGACAACGGTCTAGGGAAGCGACCAATGGAGGAGGTAGCCGCAGCCACGACCGCAGCTGAAGACGGGCGAAGGAGTGTAAGGCGGGAGCATCACAGGGGATCCGCTGCTCGTGGTCGATCAGGTGCGGTCCTACCTCTTGCTGCAAAGGTCTATTCTCCCTCTTCCCGTTGACGGCATGGAATCTCTTGAAGCATCAAAATGGTTGTGTTTTTTATGGCATACAACCCTTCTTGCGGGAGCTCTCGCAGCTCATCAAGGAGGAGGCGCATTTGTGGGCACAAGCGGGTGCGTTTGGCTTGGCCAACATCATTAGGTAGTCCGCATGTGGAAAGTGTAACCCCTCCCCCCTCCTTTTCTCTTTCTCTTGGCACTTCGATTTGCGCGAGTGCCGAGATATTGTAACTTGTTCTACTCTTCTATCAATGAAAGATACACAAGCTTTGCATATTTGCGAAAAAAGGTGCGGTCCTACCTATGGCACCTATCTGTCAGGCCCTATTCTTCTTCAGTTATCTATTCATTATCCGACAAGTAATACAACCGTTGGATCTGTTATGAACGGCCAAGATGAAGCCTCCAACCCGGTACGCGTGTTCCAATGGAAGACAAGCAGACGATGCGTGATCTTCATCCAATCTCCTAGTTGGCGCGACGCCCTTTTGAACTTCTAATGTTGTAGTTGTGTCTGCTATTTTTACCTTCAGCCAGCCGGCTATATAAATCCAAGTGGTCTTGACTGTGAGCGTCGTGTTGTATCCAGGATGTAAACCCTAGCCGCCAATAGAGTAGTTGACCTGCTTTCCCTTTGTATTCGAACCATAACCAGTTTCCTCCTAAATCCAATGCATGTGCGCTCTGAATCTCCCCCGCATTCAACCTAGAGCTTGTCAATTTGGTAATCAGAGCCATCGGTCCTCGGCGGCGATCGATTATTTGACGATGGAAAGTTCGACTTGCTGGTGAAATCCTCCCCTTCATTCCTATTTCGGCGGCGGTTCTTCTGGCGGTGAACATCGGTAGTGAGTGCAGGTCAAGTGTTGGGTGTGGTTATCGAAGAACAATTCTCCGGCAGTAAAACCCCACCCACCCACCCTCTCCGGTGCACAGACATCACACACTTGAGTATCTTGCACGAAAAAGTCAGAAATTTTGAATTTTTTGCTATTCTTTTTTTACTTTACTGTTCACCGGGTGCGCACATGAGCTCGAGTTCATAATTGAATATTTGCATCTCCTTCATCTTTCTACAGATGCATATGAACCTGGTAGGAGTTGGCATTCTCATCATCTATGGTTGCACATGGACATGCTAGGAGTTAGTCGTGCTTATCATGAAAAATATCTTGAACTTGAAAACTTTTGTTGAAAGTTTTGGCACCCCTATGGTGCACTGTGCACATGTACCTCATAGTAGTTGGCACCTCCTAGCAATTTTTGTGGAGTTGGATATGTACATGAACATAGCAAGAGTTTCATATACACCTGGTAGTAGTTGACATCCTCATCTTTCTACCGTTGCACACGAACATGATAGGAGTTGGTAGTATTTATTATTCAAGGTAAGAAAACTACACATTATTTTGAACAACTACAGAGTTCTTGATTCTTTCATTACCATTCAATATAATAGCATAAGCTTAAGTTTGGGTGCCTGTAACTAGCATGCTTATTAAAATTGACTAAGTTTTTGTTTCCTGAACTTATAACACATTTCACATGCATGAACTTACTGCATCTATTATTATTTGCATTATAACATTCAGCATCCAAAATTTCCTTAGTACAAATATTCAACAAGTCCATGATATGACTTCTTGCAAGAGAACGAGACACTAAACACACTATAACTTAAATCAGCACTAATAAACCAATTAATATTCCTTTCCTTTAGCTAACATGTCGTTCAAATTATCTAAGTTTATTTTTGGGTACTTACAAATACATTGTAAATTCCTAAACTAACTACATTTGTTATTATTTGGGTTCTAAGATTCGACAACCAAATTTTCCATACTCCAAAGACTCAATAAACCAAAGACGTGAGTTTTTTGTAGAGTACAAGCTAGTAGAAGCACAAAAAAAGATTGAACACATAGCAACCATATGCAACAGTTGTACCAACGTGAATATTAGATGCGGATGAAACATACAACAACAACCTAACTTTGCCATAAAAGTTCGGATATGCCTCTCCTACATTTGTCACTATCGCTGACGTCTCTGAGTCAGCTCATAACAAAATTGTTTCGGTCCCTTTTCCTCTACAATAGTGCTCCTAGAACACAAGAGTTATAGGGGGAAAAGGGTACTTCAAGAACATGCAAGCAGGAAGAAGAACAGAGTGAATGATTTTTCCACAACACAACCATTTTACTACAAACTTGTTGGACCGGCTGTTTACCCAAATACAAAAACGGAAACATTAATATACCCTCTAATTCGGTCTCACAGAAAAACAAGTATATTACTTTTCATTTATGATATATACGAGGGGAATATATGAAATACACATAGTGGCGTGGTTTGGAGGCCATGCTTCGCTTTTCAAGGTTAAATTGCTCTAGAATTGGTCATTCAAGTTTTCCGTATCATCGAAGGAAGTGGGTTTTTCTATTATCAAAGAAGGTAACTGTCAGGACCTCGATCCTAAGTCACACCGATCTAGCTTGTAACACGTCATATCACTTTGCGGCCTCACGCACGGTATCCCCACGGGTGCCACCTTACCTGGCCCGGGACCGTTTGCGCATTTTGGCACACGTATATGACAGTGTCGCTAGCATCCATATGACAGAGAACCTCGGCCGACATGGCTAGTTATAAACCAAAAGTAGCACTAAATTACAGAGACATGCATCCATGACCCAGCAACGAACGTGTCGGTCATCAACGTACGAAGCCAAGTCGTAGCAAGCTACATGGACTTAAAGGAACAACGCATGACATTTCTCCTAAGGGACAGACACAGGAACGAAGAAGGACACATGCCGGCCAGCTTACGGGTTCTGAGCAGTAGTAAGCTACCAAGTCTTAGTGGAAACACTAGGAGGCATTTCCCTGTAAGATAGGCTACCAATGGAAAACAACTAGGTGTCGGATCCCACACATACCAAGCATTTCAATCATACACACAATATGCTCAATATGTGCAAATACAACATTGCATCACAACAGAACTCTATGACTCAAAGTACTTTATTTAAGAGGCTCCGAAGAGCCATACATAACATATCCATACAGGTAGGGGTCACATGACCCAACACTCAAGTCATACAATCATACAAGCACAAGCGGAAGCTAACATGTCTGAGTACAGACAACTTGGAAATAAAACAGGCTTGGTGTAGCCTGACTATCTACAAGGCCCTTCACAAACTCAGGATCTCCGTCTGGGTAGCAAGCTACTCGTCGATGTCAACGTCTATGTAGAACCCATCAGGAGGGGCAGGGTTCTCCTCTGCAACAGTTATTAAGCAAACATGAGTACAAAGGTACTCAGCAAGTCTTACAACAGAACATATCATACATGCAACATTATCAACAAGGGTAGTGGAGTTCATAGCAGCAAGCCAGCTTTGACTCTTGTCTAACCTATACTATGACTCTCAGCAGATAGCAAGATAAGACTACGTACACGGGTCCTCTACTCACCACAACAATACACCATCGTGGATCCTCTTCCGTCATCCTACGGAAGGGCCATCCACGGAACTCACACTTGTCTTGAGGCTTTTAGTAGTATCCATCAACTTGTCCATGAACTGTAAGAGTAACCAAGTAGTCCGTACCGCGAACAATGGCTATTCGAATAGATTGGTAACCCTGCAGGGGTGTACTTCTTCACACACGCTTCCACCACTTATCGCCGTTTACTCGACATGTACTCGGCAACCTTCAAGCGGAAGCCCAGCGAGGGTGTCGGCCACGACCTGACTAACCACACAAGTCTCTCGTCCAGGTTTATCGCCTATTTGGGTTCCATCCATGGGGAGATCCGGCCGGGGTGTCGCTCACGGCCCCAAACGATGTGTAAAGGGTTCCCGAGTCACCAAACAGGCGACCGGTACACCGTGCCACGTACCTGTCGCATCACAGCCCACCCCGAGGGTCAGCGCTGTGCACGACCACCAGTAAACTACAAACACTAGAAACTAGTTGCAACTCCTGGACAGAGGTCAAGGGTAGTTAATAAGCCGAGAGGGTCAATTAAGGATCCCAACGTGTGGTAGTAGCTGAAACTTGAACCGCACATACAGATCTCGGGTCCTATGGACGGTTCCAATGAAACAACCCACCACGTACTCCTACGTGGCCTTTCATCGATACCTTTACCAAACATGTTCCACACTTCCCTCTCTTTACTGAGTATGATCATTTCACTCTGATCCATCTCCCAGATGAACTAGACCTGACACAACTCTAGGCATAGCAGGCAACATAAACAAATAGCATGGTGGATCACACATCACATGGCTCAATCAACTCCTACACATGCTAGTGGGTTACAACTATTTACTGTGGCAATGACAGGTCATGCAAGGGAATAGGGTTCAACTAACGCAGCAAGTAGCAGTTCACACGCTGTTGCCTTAATGTAGTAAAAGAGAGCAGGAGCGGGAAGATGAGTTTGTATCGGAATGATCAATGGTTGCTTGCCTGACAGAGTGGTTGTCGGGTACTGCTCTTCAGCTGGATACGCAGAAGTATCCTCGGGAGCAGGACCTACCACGGAGAACACCGGTGATACAATCAATAAGCAAACAAATGCAACAATATGATGCATGCTCATGATATGACAAGATGCATGTGTTTTGGGCTAATGCAACTATAAACAGAAGGGTTTGAGCCCATTTGAATCAAACATTCAAATTTATACCCAAACTATTATTTATTAAAGTGCATTATCATGTTTTAATGTGAACACCAGGGTTAACTTGATCAAACACGCATGAAACTAGTGCCATTGGAAAGATTGGATTTTTCTGATCAATTTTCATATATAAATCTTTTCCATCTGAGCTACTGTTGAATTTATATGATTTTTTGAAGTTTAAAGCATTTTCTGGAATTTTCTGAATTGTTTTAAATCAAATAATCCCAGAAAATCTTTTACTGCGTCAGCATGACATCATGCTGATGTCAGCAGGTCAACAGACCTGGTCCAAGTCAAACCTGACCGGTGGGTCCCGCATGTCAGTGTCACAGGGGCTAATCCTGGTCAAAACTGGAGTGGACTGGGTTTGACCACGCGGTGGGGCCCACTATCAGTGGCTGTGGAGGTTAAACTAAACGTCATTAGCTCCTAACTAACAGGTCACGTCAGCCCGCCGGAGTTTGGCCGGCGGCGACCAAATCGCGCGGCGGTGACACGGCGGAATCTCTGTTCCGGCGACCATTTGTCGTGCGGATGGGTCCTATGTGCTCCTGGTGATGCACTGCATCCAACGATGCCACTGGTTGGTCGGATAGTCGTCGGAGTTGACGGCGACGAGCACGTCCGTGGCGGCACTCGCACGGGGTTGGCCGGAACGGCGTTGTGGTGCACGGGAGGAGGAGTTAGAGGTGGCGTTAGCTTGCTGGCGAGTTACTGATCCTAGTGGCGTACTCGGCTGCGAGGCACAGTGCCTGTGGCCACGGCGGCAAGTTGGTCGGCGGCGGTGGACTTCGGTCAGCAAGGGGGCGGCGGCTACAAGGCGTAATCGAGCTCGGGGAGAGGGGGGTTCGATGCGTGAGCTCACAGCGGTCGCAGAGGGCGTCGACGCGGGCTTGGAGAAGGTCGGACGGCGACGTACGGGCGGCGGCGATCTCCGGTGCCGAAGGTTGAAGACGACGGCGAGGACGACGCTACGGGGCTTCTGGCGTCGTGTGCGTCGGTAGGGAGCTTCAGGGCGATGCGGCGGAGCTGATGGGTGCGTCAGGGAGGCGAGGGGGTGGCTTAGGGCGCGGTGGCAGCGATCGGCAGCGACGAGCCCGCTCGGTGGAGCTCGGCGGAGAGGGAAGAGGAGGGGAAAGACACGGGGGAGAGTGAGAGGGGGCGTCAGGTGCTGCGTGGCGACGTCTAGGGGCGTCGAGGCGCCGGGGGACGTAGGCAGCCAGGCAGGAGGTGGCCGGACGCGTGCGCGCACGCCGCGGCCACGCGCCCCGTCCTCCTGGCGAGAGGAGGGGGATGACTAGCGTGCGCCAGCGGGCTGGGCCGCGCTGGGCCAGCCAGGTAAGTGCCCCAGGTGAGTGGGCTGCCCCCTGTCTCTCTCTTTTTCTATTTTCTTTCTGTTTTATTTCTTGTGCAACTTTGTTGAATTAATAAAAATGCTAGAACATTTTTATAACTCATAAAACTAGTCATGCCCACTGTATATAATATGAACAGTAAGGAACATTTTAGTTTATGATTATTTGGGCACATAAAATATTTTATAGCAATTAAATGCCCAAATGCAATTACCATATGAATTAATGCAGAGATCTTTGGATGTCCTAGAAAATTGTGCACCATTTTTGGCAGAGGTTTAAGACCAAGGCAAAGATGATGAACATTTTTGAAGGGCATTTTGGGTACATTGGAAAAGTTTTTATTAAACCCTAGTTGTTAGAAGAGGGGTGCTGGAGTTTCTATCATTCCCATTTCAAGTTTCTGTGGAAAGTAAACATGATGCACACTCTAGCTAGTCCTAATGCAAGCACTGACTAGGGATGTGACAACTCACCCCCACTCAAAAGAATCGCGTCCCGAGATTCGGGTTCCTCCGGAAAGAGGGTGGGGTACTCAAGTCGAAGACGATCCTCCCTTTCCCAATTAGCTTCACTCCCGGAATGATGTGACCATTGAACCTTGAGAAACTTGATATTATGACGTCGAGTGGTACGCTCGGTTTGATCAAGAATACGAACGGGGTATTCTCGATATGTGAGATTGTCCTGGAGATCAAGCGTTTCGTGGTCCACTCCGCGGATAGGATCCGAGAAGCAACGCCTGAGTTGAGAAACGTGGAAGACATCATGAATTCTGGAAAGGTGCGGGGGTAGTTCCAATTGGTAGGCAACTTCTCCTCGTTTGGCAAGGATGCGAAAAGGACCGATGTAACGAGGAGCCAATTTGCCTTTGATACCAAAGCGATGGGTTCCCTTAAGAGGAGTAACCCGAAGGTAAGCCTTATCACCGACTTCAAAAGTCACAGCCTTATGATGACTATCATATTGGCTCTTGTGGCGAGACTGGGCTGTTTTCAATTTCTCACGAACGATGCGAACTAGCTCTTCTGCTTCCTGGATCATATCTGGACCAAAGAATTATCTTTCCCCGGTTTCTGACCAGTTAAGAGGCGTTCGACATCTTCGTCCACATAGAACTTCGAAGGGAGCCTTGCCCAAGCTGGCTTGATAACTATTGTTATAAGCAAATTCAGCGAATGGAAGACACTTCTCCCAATCCATACCGAAAGAGATGACAGAGGCTCGAAGCATATCTTCTAGAATTTGATTGACTCATTCCACTTGACCACTTGACTGAGGATGAAAGGCGGTGCTAAAAGAGAGATGAGTTCCCATAGCATTCTGGAAACTTTCCCAAAATCGTGGGGTGAAAAGACTTCCACGGTCTGAGTTAATCTCCAACGGCACAACATGAAGTGATACTATCCGAGAGATATAAAAGTCTGCTAGCTGGCTAGCGGTTATACTCTCTCGAACAGGTAGGAAATGGGCTACTTTGGAGAGGCGGTCGATAACGACGAAGATAGCATTATTCCCTTTCCTGGTCCTGGGAAACCTGTTAATGAAGTCCATACCGATCTTGTCCCATTTCCATTCAGGAATAGCCAAAGGTTGAAGGGTGCCAGCACGCCGTTGATGCTCTGCTTTGACTCGACGACAAACGTCGCAATTAGCAATGAATTGAGCGATTTCTCTCTTCATCCTAGTCCACCAGAACCTCTGGCGTAGGTCCTGATACATTTTGGTACTACCGGGATGAATCGTGAGAGGAGATTCATGATCCTCCTTAAGGATCAACTGCCGTAGTTGTTGTTTCTTGGGTACCACCAAGCGGTTCTCGAAGTACACAACACCTCGATCATCCATAGATAAACTTTTAGCAACACCGCTAGCAATGTTCTCCTTGATCCAAGATATACCTCTATCATATCGCCGGGCAGCTATGATTTGATCCATAAGATTAGGTTTCGCCACCAAGGTGGAAAGGAATCCTCAAGGAACAATGTGAAGGTTAAGCTTTCGAAATTCCTCGTGGAGAAGTGGTTGCCCTTGTTGTAACATCAGGTTGTTACAATAAAACTTACGACTCAGTGCGTCGGCCATGACATTGGCCTTCCCAGGGGTGTAAGTGATTCCTAAGTCGTAATCTGTGAGCAACTCAACCCAACGTCTTTGCCTGAGATTCAAATCCGGTTGGGTGAAGATGTATTTCAGACTTTGGTGATCAGTGAATATTTCACAGCGATTACCAAGAAGGTAATGTCGCCATGTTTTGAGTGCGTGGACTACAGCTGCAAGCTCTAGATCATGTGTAGGATAGTTATCCTCATGTGGACGCAACTGTCGAGATGCGTATGCGATCACTTGACGATCTTGCATGAGTATGCAACCTAGTCCTTGTCGCGAGGCGTCACAGTAGATAATAAAATCCTTGGAAAAGTCTGGTGGTACCAGTATGGGTGCAGATGTCAGGCGTCTTTTCAGTTCCTGAAAGCTGGACTCGCACTGTGGGGTCCATTCAAACTTTTTATCTTTCTTGAGGAGTTTAGTTAGAGGTTTAGCAACCTTGGAGAAATTCTCGACGAAGCGTCGGCAATAGCTCGCTAAGCCAAGGAAACTCCTAACTTGCTTGACCGATTCAGGAGGAGTCCAATCAAGGACGGCTTGAACTCGCTCGGGATTGACGACAATACCCTTACCAAAGATCACATGGCCTAGATAGGTCACTTCTGGCAACCAGAATTCACATTTAGAGAATTTGGCATAAAGGCGGTGCTCTCAAAGTTTCGTCAATACCAGCCTTAGATGCTCGGCATGATCTTCCTTGTTCTTGGAGTAAATGAGTATATCATCGAGGTATACCACGACGAATTTATCCAAATACTCCATGAATATAGAATTCATTAGCCGGGAGAAAGTGGATGGGGCATTGGTTAACCCGAAGGACATGACGGTGTACTCGTATTGGCCATAACGAGTAACAAAAGTCGTCTTGGGAATGTCCCCGTTCTTGATTTTGATTTGATTGTAACCCAACCTCAAATCCATTTTGGGAAAGACCGAGGATCCAGCGAGCTGATCATACAGGTCGTTGATCCTGGGGAGCGGATACTTGTTCTTTATGGTGACCAGATTGACAGGTCGATAATCTACAACCATCCGTTCCGTTCCATCCTTCTTCTTGACGAAGAGGACGGAACAAGCCCAAGGGGAAGAACTAGGATGGATGAAACCCTTTTTCAAGGACTCATCGAGTTGTTTCTTAAGCTCAGCTAATTCTAGGGGTGCCATCTTATAAGGTCTCCTAGAGATTGGGTCAGTTCCTGGAATAAGATCTATCACGAACTCGACATATCTGTCAGGTGGAACACCTGGCAGTTCTTCTGGAAAGACATCCGGAAAGTCACGGACTACCGGGATATCTTCGAGTTCTGGTAGAGGGCTGGCATTAAGAGAGTAGAGCTGACGCTCAGCCATTCGGGTCAAGACATTGACTGTCTTGCCGGATGGGTGTGTAAGTTGAACGGTCCTAGTGTAGCAATCAATCTTGGCGTAATGAGCTGTCATCCAGTCCATACCCAAAATGATGTTTATGTCCGAGGACTTGAGAGTGATTAGTGATGCAAGGAAAACAAGTCTATCGACAAGAATTTCATTTGCATGGCTTACCCTAGAGGTTTGCCACTTTGAACCAGGAGTTTGAATAACCATGGAAATGGGCATGTCACAAAAAGTCATGTTGTGCATTCGAGCATAGCTCTCAGATATGAACGAATGAGATGCTCCAGTATCGAAAAGAACAGATGCCGGATGGCAGTTAACAAGAAGCATACCAAGGACGACGTTAGGATCCTCATAAGCTTCCTCAGCAGAGACATAGTTGACATGACCACGTGCAGTGGGGATTGGCTTGACATAGTTCACCTTGCCTGTTGGCTTACCACGGCCAACGGGCTTTCCTGGCTGGTTCTGAGGACACTCACACATGTAGTGCCCTGGTTCTCCACACTTGAAACATGTCACAGTGCCAGTGCGTGGAGCAAAGTTGGTAGGTGGTCCTCCATAAGTCTTGGCAGGTGCATACTGTTGAGTTGGGCGAGGCGCCTCATAGGATGGCCTCGGAGTGTACTTAGGTGGCAGAGCAGTGTTAGGAACCCACACACGGCGCTTGTGAGAGCCAGAGCCGGATGAGGAACCAAAGTCACGAGGATGCTCGCGTGTGGCTTCGAAATCAGTCTGGCCTGTCTCAGCACTGATAGCTTTGTTCACCAACTTCTGGAAGGAGGTGCACTCGTGCAGATGTAGATCTCGGCGAAGTTCAGGGCTGAGTCCCTTATGGAACCTCGCCTGCTTCTTGGCATCGGTGGATACTTCCTCAGGTGCATAGCGTGCCAAGTTGCCAAACTCGCGACTATAACCATCCACGGTTAACCGGCCCTGGGTGAAATTGCAGAATTCCTCCCGCTTGCGATCCATGAGGCCTTCCGGGATGTGATGTTCACAGAATGCCTCACTGAACTCAGCCCAAGTAGTGATTTGGCCAGCAGGACGCATAGCCTCAAAGTTTTCCCACCAGAGACTGGCAGGGCCCTCAAGATGGTAGGCGGCGTAAGTAACCTTGTCAGCTTCGGCCACACGGGAAGAGTGTAGCTTGTGGGTGATACTGCAAAGCCAGTCATCCGCATCCAGAGGTTCAGCGAAGTGATGGAACTTCGGTGGGCACATCTTGATAAAGTTATTGATTGACACCACGTCATTCCTCTGACGGAACCCAGTGTTCTGCTCTATGCGTTCCAGCAGACGGTTAGTCTCTCTCTTGTTCCATTCTGCCTCGAGTATAACTTCAGCCAAGGAGGGTGGCTGGGGCAGATTCTCATTTCTAGCCCCACTAGCCTCACCCTGCTCCTGAGCAGCAGGAGTGCTGCGAGTGTTGACCATCCTAGGAAAACAAAACAACGGTTTACATAAGGATGGCAAAAACTTGACATAGGAGTGCAGAATGTAATGGATGACACGGAATGCAGAGATGTTCATCCGTATGACATGGTAATATAGAAATTGCCATATATACACCAGTGGTCATACACATCATACATAGTTTAGTACAAGCCAAGGCTAAAGTACAACTGCGGTGAAAAGACGATACATCTCATCAGAGGCATTCCAAGCTCCTATACATTATTTAACTACGTCTCCGGAACTCAGTACAAACTAAGTCATATTCCACAAGACGCGCAGGACTGTGGAAATACAACTACTACAATACCACTACTGCCACGGTCTAGCTCAGACACTCCCGTAGTAATCTTCGTAAAGATTACCACCGTAGCCTGGAAGTGGAACAGATGGATCTTGAAACTCTCGAGCACTCGAAGGCTGCGGACCATAGGGACATGGATGTGGCCTCGGTCCCGATGCTGGTGGTAACCGACACCCACGTGGAGGTGTAATACCCCCAACGTCACTCCAATCCATACGATCAGGCAGACGAGTCTGCACGGGGTGCAAATCCCGCATATCCAGTTGTCCGGCGTGCACGGCAGGTGCAAGCCGTGTCAAAGTAGTCCAGTGGGCGGCTCGAGTGTTATACAGCTCCATCCGGAGGGCATGGACCTCACGGTCCCTATCCTCCAGCATCTAGATAGTAGTCTGAAGCAGTGGCTCCTCATGAGCAGCATCAGTATACAGCCCAGTGTAGTAGGCTTCCTCTCCAGGAAGTGAGGTTGGCATGTAACAGAACTCAGTGTTCAGCAGCAGGGCATGCCTAGCCCGGATGATGGTCATCATCGAGTAAGCGGCATCCTGCACTGCCATCTCGATGGTAACCCCGAGTCCATAAGACCAATGGATGGGGTCGTTAGCTCCGGGATATGAGGGGTATATCCGGACGGTGCAGAAGTACTGACTCTGGTTGAAATCCTGGTACTGTTGCTCCACGGTGTACTCAGGATACCAACGGTAGCCGGTCTCAGTCAACACACGGACTAGCATGGCCGTGTGACCTGGCACATTAATGCACCGAGTCAAACGGACCACCAGGTGAGGTGTGCGAACAGACATCTGAAACACGAAATAATGCAAAAGCATTAGAGTTTCTGGAAGAAATCGGGCAACATAACAACTGTAAATGCTCAAAAAAGATTTTGAGACATCATACAAATGATAGCATAGCCACTCAACAATATCATATCAAGGTTCCGGTCCAACTAATCATCATACTAGAAGGGTAGAAACTGAACTGAGGCTTGAAACCAACAATCCTAAGAGTCTACGGATTAGTAACACATGAACCTAGTAAGGATGGGAGGCCTAGTCCTAAACCCCCGTAGAAAGAATAGGCTGACTCAGAAAAGAAGGGCATAAGGTAAAGAAGTAAAAATAGCCTTACGTTCCCTTCCACAATCAATTCCCCTACATATAACTAAGAATTTTCTAGACTCAACATTGATCAGTTTGGCTTGAGAAACCTACAGGAAGTCCGGCTCTGATGCCAACACTGTCAGGACCCCGATCCTAAGTCACACCGATCTAGCTTGTAACACGTCATATCACTTTGCGCCCTCACGCACCGTATGCCCACGGGTGCCACCTTACCTGGCCCGGGACCGTTTGTGCATTTTGGCACACGTATATGACAGTGTCGCTAGCATCCATATGACAGAGAATCCGGGCCGACATGGCTAGTTATAAACGAAAAGTGGCACTAAATTATAGAGACAGGCATCCATGACCCAGCAACGAACGTGTCGGTCATCAACGTACGAACCCAAGTCGTAGCAAGCTACATGGACTTAAAGGAACAACGCGTGACATTTCCCCTAAGGGACAGACACAGGAACGAAGAAGGACACATGCCGGCCAGCCTACGGGTTCCGAGTAGTAGCAAGCTACCAAGGCTCAGTGGAAACACTAGGAGGCATTTCCATAGGCTACCAATGGAAAACAACTAGGTGTCGGATCCCACACATACCAAGCATTTCAATCATACACACAATATGCTCAATATGTGCAAATACAACATTGCATCACAACAGAACTCTATGACTCAAAGTACTTTATTTAAGAGGCTCCGAAGAGCCATACATAACATATCCATACAGGTAGGGGTCACATGACCCAACACTCAAGTCATACAATCATACAAGCACAAGAGGAAGCTAACATGTTTGAGTACAGACAACTTGGAAATAAAACAGGCTTGGTGTAGCCTGACTATCTACAAGGCCCTTCACAAACTCAGGATCTCCGTCTGGGTAGCAAGCTACTCGTCGATGTCAACGTCTATGTAGAAGCCATCAGAAGGGGCAGGGTTCTCCTCTGCAACAGTTATTAAGCAAACATGAGTACAAAGGTACTCAACAAGTCTTACAACAGAACCTATCATACATGCAACATTATCAACAAGGGTAGTGGAGTTCATAGCAGCAAGCCAGCTTTGACTCTTGGCTAACCTATACTACGACTCTCAGCAGATAGCAAGATAAGACTACGTACACGAGTCCTCTACTCACCACAACAATACACCACTGTGGATCCTCTTCCGTCATCCTACGGAAGGGCCATCCACGGCACTCACACTTGTCTTGAGGCTTTTAGTAGTATCCATCAACTTGTTTATGAACTGTAAGAGTAACCAAGTAGTCCGTACTACGAACAACGGCTATTCGAATAGATTGGTAACCCTGCAGGGGTGTACTTCTTCACACACGCTTCCACCACTTATCGCCGTTTACTCGACATGTACTCGGCAACCTTCAAGCGGCAGCCCAGCGAGGGTGTTGGCCACGACCTGACTAACCACACAAGTCTCTCGTCCAGGTTTATCGCCTATTTGGGTTCCATCCGTGGGGAGATCTAGCCGGGGTGTCCCCCCAGGCGCCAAACGATGTGTACAGGGTTGCCGAGTCACCAAACGGGCGACCAGTACACCGTGCCACGTACCTGTCCCATCACAGCCCACCCCGAGGGTCAGCGCTGTGCACGACCACCAGTAAACTACAAACACTAGAAACTAGTTGCAACTCCTGGACAGAGGACAAGGGTAGTTAATAAGCTGAGAGGGTCAATTAAGGATCCCAACGTGTGGTAGTAGCTGAAACTTGAACCACACATACAGATCTTGGGTCCTATGGACGGTTCCAATGAAATAACCCACCACGCACTCCTATGTGGCCTTTCACCGATACCTTTACCAAACATGTTTCACACTTCCCTCTCTTTACCGA
This sequence comes from Secale cereale, assembly GCA_902687465.1. NCBI lineage: Eukaryota > Viridiplantae > Streptophyta > Magnoliopsida > Poales > Poaceae > Secale > Secale cereale. Next base: position 551,804,979 of record LR738715.1, on the reverse strand, counting down.
GTATGATCATTTCACTCTGATCCATCTCCCAGATGAACCATACCTGACACAACTCTAAGCATAGCAGGCAACATAAACAAATAGCATGGTGGATCACACATCACATGGCTCAATCAACTCCTACACATGCTAGTGGGTTTCAACTATTTATTGTGGCAATGACAGGTCATGCAAGGGAATAGGGTTCAACTACCGCAGCAAGTAGCAGTTCACACGCTCTTGCCTTAATGCAGTAAAAGAGAGCAGGAGCGAGAAGATGGGTTTGTATCGGAATGATCAATGGTTGCTTGCCTGATAGAGTGGTTGTCGGGTACTGCTCTTCAGCTGGATACGCAGAAGGATCCTCGGGAGCAGGACCTACCACGGAGAACATCGGCGATACAATCAATAAGCAAACAAATGCAACAATATGATGCATGCTCATGATATGGCAAGATGCATGTGTTTTGGGCTAATGCAACTATAAACAGAAGGGTTTGAGAACATTTGAATCAAAGATTCAAATTTATACCCAAACTATTATTTATTAAAGTGCATTATCATGTTTTAATGTGAACAGCAGGGGTAACTTGCTCAAACAAGCATGAAACAAGTGCCATTGGAAAGATTGGATTTTTCTGATCAATTTTCATATATAAATCTTTTCCATGTGAGCTACTGTTGAATTTATATGATTTTTTGAAGTTTAAAGCATTTTCTGGAATTTCCTGAATTGTTTTAAATTAAATAATCCCAGAAAATCATTTACCGCGTCAGCATGACATCATGCTGATGTCAGCAGGTCAATAGACCTAGTCCAAGTCAAACCTGACTGGTGGGTCCCGCATGTCAGTGTCACAGGGGCTAATCCTGGTCAAAACTGGAGTGGACTGGGTTTGACCACGC
>LR738715.1:551778083-551803968 GCA_902687465.1 Secale cereale | reverse complement strand
GGGCACCGCTAGTGGTTGTGGAGGTTAAACTAAACATCATTAGCTCCTAACTAACAGGCCACGTTAGCCCGCCGGAGTATGGCCGGCGGCGACCAAATCGCGCGGCGGTGACACGCCGGAATCTCTGTTTCGGCGACCATTTGTCGCGCGGATGGGTCCTATGTGCTCCTGGTGATGCACCGCATCCAACGATGCCACTGGTTGGTCCGATAGTCGCCGGAGTTGACGACGACGAGCACGTCCACGGCGGCGCTCGCACGGGGTTGGCCGGAACGGCGTTGTGGTGCACAGGAGGAGGAGTTAGAGGTGGCGTTAGCTTGCTGGCGAGTTACTGATCCTAGTGGCGTGCTCGGCTGCGAGGCACAGCGCTTGTGGCCACGACGGCAAGTTGGCCGGCGGCGGTGGACTTCGGTCAACAAGAGGGCGGCGGCTACAAGGCGTAATCGAGCCCAGGGAGAGGGGGGTTCGAAACGTGAGCTCACAACGGTCGCAGAGGGCGTCGACGCGGGCTTGGAGAAGGTCGGACGGCGATGTACGGGCGGCTCTCCGAAGACGAAGGTTGAAGACGACGGCGAGGACGGCGCTACGGGGCTTCTTGCGTCATGTGCGTCGGTGGGGAGCTTCAGGGCGATGCGGCGGAGTTGATGGGTGCGTCGGGGAGGCGAGGGGGTGGCTTAGGGCGCGGTGGGAGCGATCGGCGGCGACGAGCCCGCTCGGTGGAGCTCGGCAGAGAGGGAAGAGGAGGGGGAAGACACGGGGGAGAGTGAGAGGGGGCGTCAGGTGCTGCGTGGCGACGTCTAGGGGCGTCGAGGAGCCGGGGGACGCAGGCAGCCAGGCAGGAGGTGGCCGGACGCGTGCACGCACGCCGCGGCCACGCGCCCCGTTCTCCTCGCGAGAGGAGGGGGATGACTGGCGTGCGCCAGCGGGCTGGGCCGCGCTGGGCTAGCCAGGTAAGTGGCCCAGGTGAGTGGGCTGCCCCCTGTCTCTCTCTTTTTCTATTTTCTTTCTGTTTTATTTCTTTTGCAACTTTGTTGAATTAATAAAAATGCTAGAACATTTTTATAACTCATAAAACTAGTCATGCCCACTGTATATAATATGAACAGTAAGGAACATTTTAGTTTATGATTATTTGGGCACATAAAATATTTTATAGCAATTAAATGCCCAAATGCAATTACCATATGAATTAATCCAGAGACCTTTGGATGTCCTAGAAAATTGTGCACCATTTTTGGCAGAGGTTTAAGACCAAGGCAAAGATGATGAACATTTTTTAAGGGAATTTTGGGTACATTGGAAAAGTTTTTATTAAACCCTAGTTGTTAGAAGAGGGGTGCTGGGGTTTCTGTCATTCCCATTTCAAGTTTCTGTGGAAAGTAAACATGATGCACACTCTAGCTAGTCCTAATGCAAGCACTGACTAGGGATGTGACAGTAACATTTTGCCCCTGCTTAATGCTAGCTTGCCTCTCTAGGGCAGTGGTGCTCCAAATTCATGCTGGGATTTAGATCAATATCTTCAAGAAAAAGAGGATGAATGGGCACATGTGTTCAACGGGCACCCTAGAAAACACTAACCCAATGCTCTTAGATCTCCTGGCATCTACATGGATCATACTCCTCCTATGGCTAGATCCAATCCTACACATTCAGCTATTTCAAATCAGATGACATTTTCGGATCATTACGATAATCAAGGGCATAACTTTCCCAGCATGGGTTACTACCATGAGGGCAGGATCACAACATATTCAGTCAATTCTCTGTCCATTGCTTACTCATGGGCCACATCAGGCCTAGTTGCATCAATCGGATTAAGTGCAGGGCCTGCAAGGGTTGGGGCACATCATACAGGAATGCTACTCATCGGCCCAACCCAACTACTCCTTTGAGCCCATCCCACACCCAAACCCATCTCTCTGCATACCGAGGCAGGATTCCACTGTTCTAGCGATTGAGATGGAAAGGACTATTAATCAGCCAACTAGTCAAAATATTGCCACTAATTCATCTCTCCCTCTTGCCCAAGTTGGTAGCCTCCATTACACCGCCTCTCGGAATTCTGTCGCCCGTCGCGTGCACTCTGCCACCACCTGACCCCCATCTCCACATAATAACCCATCAGAAATCCTCATATCATCCTTTGCAGCAGCAATGGTGGCATTCCCCTTTGACCCAACACCATTCTTCCACCTAATCATTGGAGCATTGTGGTTGAAGGGAGGCTAGCTATGGTTCGTGTGGTGACCACGGCTGTTCCGCCAACTGATGAAGATTGGGTGATTGCTAAGATTATCCCAATGCCAAAACTACTGGTGGAGTTCAACACAATCTGTGAGGTACTCTCTGACTTCTTCATAGACAAACAGTTGGGGTTTTCTGAGATTGCTCCTTGCCCTTTTGGATAATCTTTTGTCAAGATGAACAATGTTTTTGATTGTGATGAGCTTGTCACCAGTAGACCTCACCTCTACTTTGATGTGCATGTCATATTTGAGAAACACAATAGAGGTCTGAATTGGAGAATATTTGATCTGAATAGATAATTGTGGATTTTCTTGGGGGAGGCTTAAGTCAATGTTATATTCATGCCCCAATCATGAGCTCTCAAGAGAAATTATTATCCATAATTTTTATGCTCGTCTTTCTCATAATGATCGATCCATGCTTGATACTTCTTGTGTTGGTTCTTTTATGAAGAAGACTATTGAATTCCGGTGGGATCTTTTGGAAAGAATTAAACACAAATATGAAGATTGGGAACTCGATGAAGGTAAAGAGTTAGGTATAAAACTTAAGTATGATTGTGTTAAATCTTTTATGGATACTGATGCTTTTCAAAAGTTTAGCACTAAATATGGACTTGACTCTGAGATAGTAGCCTCCTTTTGTGAATCTTCTGCTGCTCATGTTGATCTCCCTAAAGAGATGTGGTTTAAATATCACCCACCTATTAAAGAAGAAATTAAGGAACCGGTGCCCGTTAAAGAAGAAACTATACTTTATCATGTTGATCGAGTTGTTCCTTCTGCTTATATTAAAAAACCACCTTTCCCTATTGGGATGGAACACGCTAAAGTTTCAACTGTGGTTAACAAAAGTTATATTAGAACACCTAAACCAGATGAGCAAATTAAAGTAGATCCTAATATTGCTATGGTAAAGGATCTCTTGGAAGAAAATGTAGATGGGCATGTTATTTTCTTTAATGAAGAGGCTGCTAGAATTGCCAAACTTGATGAAAGGGACAAACATAGACCCGTTGTAGGCATGCTTGTTATTTCAGTTAAAATAGGAGATCATTGCTATCATGGTTTATGTGACATAGGTGCTAGTGTGAGTGCTATTCCCTACTCTTTATACCAAGAAATTATGAATGACATAGCACCAACAGAAATAGAAAACATTGATGTCACTATTAAACTTGCTAATAGAGATACTATATCACCAATTGGGATTTTTAGAGATGTTGAGGTCTTGTGCGAGAAAATAAAATACCCGACTAATTTCCTTATTCTTGGTTCCCCACAAGATGACTTCTGTCCCATTATCTTCCGTAGACCTTTCTTGAACACCGTTAAAGCTCAAATAGATTGTAAAAAGCAAACTGTTGGTGTTATTTTTGGTGATGAGTCTCGTGAGTTTAATTTCTCCAAGTTTAGTAGGAAACTTCATGAAAATAATTGCCTAGTAAGATGAATTAGTTGGTCTTGCTTCTACTGTTGTACCACCTACTGATCCTTTAGAGAAATATTTACTAGACCATGAAAATGATTCACATATGCATGAAAGAAATGAAATAGATAAAAAAAATCTTTGAACAACGTCCCCTACTTAAACACAATCTTCCTATTGAAACTCTTGGAGGTCCTCCTCCACCTAAAGGTGATCCTGTGTTTGAATTAAAACAATTGCCAAACACTTTGAAATATGCTTATCTTAATGAAAAGAAAATATATAATGTTATTATTAGTGCTAACCTTTTAGAACATGAAGAAGAAAGATTATTGAAGGTTCTAAGGAAGCACCGAGCTGCTATTGGATATACTCTTGATGACTTAAAGGGCATTAGTCCCACTCTATGTCAGCACAAAATTAATATGGAACCTAATGCTAAACCAGTTGTTGATCACCAACGTCGGTTAAATCCGAAGATGAAAGAAGTGGTAAGAACAGAAATATTAAAACTTCTGGAAGCAGGTATAATCCATCCCATAGCTGATAGTAGATGGGTAAGTCATGTTCATTGTGTCCCTAAGAAAGGAGGTATAACTGTTGTTCCTAATGATAAGAATGGACTTATTCCACAAAGAATTGTTATAGGCTATAGAATGGTTATTGATTTTACAAAATTAAATAAAGCCACTAGAAAAGATCATTACCATTTGCCTTTTATTGATCAAATGCTTGAAATACAATCTAAGCATACACATTTTTGCTTCCTTTATGGATACTCTGGCTTTTCACAAATACATGTTTCTGAACCTGATCAAGAAAAGACTACCTTTACTTGTCGCTTTGGAACTTATGTGTAGGTGTACAAAAGTAGGGGTCCTTTTGCACCCCTTTACTTGTGCCACGCCCACGGCCACGCTTGGCAGAGCAGAAGAAGGAGAAGCACGAGACAGCCAAGGCAACACTCAAGCCAGAGGCATGAAGAACAGAGGGGCGAGGTGGAATCCTCCCCCGGCAACGCCCTTCCCGGGGTGGCCTACGTGGCCCTGGCATGCGCCTTGCCGGGGCAAGTTTCCCAACACCAGAAAGGTCACCACCCTTGGGTCAGAGAGCTCTGACACCATCGACAACGTCAAGACCAAGATTCAGGGGCGCCTGCGGCATGCAGATCTTTGTGGGACCAAGGGCCTGCAGACCTGGACAAGGAGCCATAAGATGAAGACCCCCGGCAAGAGCCTTGCTGGGGACGACCAAACACCCCCGGCAAGATCCTTGCCGGGGACAACCACAGGACCCCGGCAAGACCCCTTGCCGGGGGCGTCTGCGGGGCCACAGCCAGGCCCGCGCCTGCCAAGATTTCGCTGCTCTGTGGCCACTCCTACGCGACGACCAACTCGCCAACTGGACAAGTGCCTGCATGGCAGCACGCAACCTCTAGGCCAACTAACCAAGCACCTCCGTGGTGGCATGCATATCTTCGTAAAGACCCTGCCACCACAACAGCCAGCAGCCAGCGTGGCGCTGCATGCCTCGTCAGCCTGGACGCATGTCGGAGCGGGGTGAGGCAGCAACGGGCGGACAAACTTCCTTGCCGTCCCCGATAAAGCTAGAGGACACATAGGCGGCGCATTAAATGCACTTGTCCTATGATGTCAGGAGATAACCTTGTACATTGTAGTTACTTTCCACCTCCTGGGTGTCGCTGTGGCAACCCCTTTGTTATATAAAAGGAGGCCCGAGGCATGCTGGGAGAGGATTCAGACTTTTTGAACAGGCACGCATAGTAGCCAGTTCAAGAGCTCAAGAACACCAAATATACACAAACAAGAAGGACTAGGGTTTTACGCATCATCTTGCGGCTCGAACTTGGGTAAAAATTCCCACACGTTGATCGACTAGACCTGCTCTTTGCACAGCTCTACGCCCCGCCAACCATAGTAGGTGTCCCCGGGATCCCATAGGTGTCGTTTTCCCTGACATATTTGGCGCGCCAGGTAGGGGGCGCTAGGTTGTGAAAATCTGGTCTCGGAGTGAACGCGCCACCTTCTCCATCACGATGGCCGCAAAGAAGAAGAAGGCGGGGGATGACAACATCATCTCCATCGCTTTAGTGCCGTCGGCCAGGCGAGCGGTGTCGTCTGTAGCCGCAACCACCATTTACATGGCGACGAAAAAGCTAAGTCACACAAAATTTGAGCAATTTCCTTTCTATAGGTTTATTTTCCTCGAAAGATCCTGCTCCTTGTATGGAGAACCTAGACACAAAGGAACCTTTTCGCAATTGGCAACGCCCTTGTTCTGTTTTGAGTCCGCTCAATAGTTCAAGCAACTGCGCCAAGAATGACAAGGTGGCTGGCCCGACAGCAAGCGCCCCCGGCAGGCTGCTAAGGATCCATCCTTAAAGCGCCGCGGCACGGGTTTACGTGCCGGTAAGCCTATCCAACTAAGCGTAGGGTGCGTACATACAAAGAAGGATCAAACAGGGAGATAACATGCACCGTTTCAAAATACTGCGAAGTTATATTACATCATAGATGTCTACACACGCTTCTACTCTTGTAGACTATGTTGAGCCTCCAAGCGCAGAGGTTTGTAGGACAGTAGCAATTTCCCTCAAGTGGATGACCTAAGGTTTATCGAATTCAGGGAAGTAGAGGTTGAAGATGGACTCTCTCAAGCAACCCTGCAACTAAAATACAAGAAGTCTCTTGTGTCCCCAACACACCTAATACACTTGTCAGATGTATAGGTGCACTAGTTCGGCGAAGAGATGTTAAATGGCAAGTGATATGGATGGCAAAACAAAGTAGTATAAATCTGTAATAAAAAGTGCAGCAAGCAAACAAGCGGTAAACGTGAGCACAAATGGTATTGCAATGATGGAAACAAGGCCTAGGGATCATACTTTCACTAGTGGCAACTCCCAACAACATTAACATAATTGAATCACATGATATTTCCCATAAAACATGCAATGGAGACGCACCCGGAGGTCATTCCTTCGTGGTCAAGAGAGGACGAGAATTATGTAGGGCTACAAAAGCACACCTCAAAGTTCGTAGTTCTCAATCTAAGGATTTCCCAATGTCACCGCGGCCATCCAAAGAGAGTCCCACAATCACCACAACATATCTAAAGGATAGTCAAAGACAAGCACCAAGAGACTCTCAATCTTCAATCAACACACAAAAGAGGAAATCACTCATGAAAATATTTTTCTAATCCATGTCCAATAGACCGCTGCCACCTTGGTCTCGGGAATTATACTAGATAAAGACAAGTGAGTACATCAATCCAATACATAGAGGAAGGGGAAATATCATGGGATCATCCTAGATTAACATAGCCTATGATCACAACGAAGATCACATCATGGGAGAGAGAGATAACCACATAGCTACACGTACGAGCCCTCAGCCCCGGAGGAGACTACTCACGCATGAACATGGTGAGGAGGAGGTTGATGATGGTGTTGATGGAGAGGTGCAGCCCCGCGAGGAGGAGATGGCCGGCGGCAGCCCTAGGGGGCAGCGGCTCCTTGGCCCCCCTTCTTCCTTGTGGATGGTGCTGCAATGGTGCTGGTCCTCCCCTCCAAGACGGCGGCTCGGGAGGAGGAAAATTCGTGGCCCTTTGTGACCTAGGTTTCCTCTCTTTATATAGACTCCCGGATTCCCGTCATCAGATTTTGGGCCTCAGTAAAACGGGCTTTACTCGGCCGTCCGGACTCCGATTTGGACGAATTTTATATCCAGAAGCATCGCCTCAAAATTCCCCACAACTTTCGCAACTAGACTTTTTCCGTTTGACGTCGTCTTCGTGCCGGAACGTGACCATCTTTAAAAAACGTTCTCAGATAGATTTCAGGAAAGTCAGAGTCCTACTCCAATACGACTCCTTTTGCGTTTTTGTCAATTTCCAAGTAATTCCTACACAATAAAGTGTAAAACAAGAACATTGTGCACTTTTGCAACCATTAGTAGGTTAGTCCAAATATAATCAAAAGTGTATGGAAGTGCATAAATATCATAGCAATATCACACAAAAAGGGCATGGAGCAAGCAGAAATTATAGATACGTTTTGGACGTATCAACATCCCCAAGCTTAATTCCTGCTCGTCCTCGAGTAGGTAAATGATAACAAGCATAATTTCTGTGGTGACATGCTATTAACCATATAAGAACTTTTCACAGCCACATGACAAATGCTTACTGAGATAATGAATCTGTAGTAATTAAGTTTCTCATGAGAATATCACAAAGAACTGAAAGTTTTACAATATGATACTAAAACACTCATTAGATTTGTAGTGAGCATGGTGTGCAAACATGACAAAGTGATACCTCGCTTGCCCCCTTTAGTGAAGCAAAACATAAATGCAGGGGCACCTCCAAGGTTTAAGTGACGACTAGATACAATGATTTCAGAATAAACGATATCATAATCATGCAAAAGACAATGGTACTTTGGAACAATGCACATTACACTCAGAATGACAATCATGCTCTCAATAGTTGGTGCTTTAAAGAAGGTGGAGACTCTCGAACCGTGGCTTTTGTTGGCAAGGTTGAAAACCCGTGGTCGGAAACAAAAACTAAACATGTACCAGAGCTCTTTGTTTTAAAAATAGAGGTAATAATTATTTTTTAGAATATGCATATTTCGTCAACGAATTCTAGTAGATAACTCAATTACTTCTTGAGCTGGACAAGTTTCGAGGAACGGCTCCCGAATGAGGACGATCACATCCTCTTAATCTCCTTTGTTTATCACTGCCAAAGTTTTCTGATTTCTCATGAACAAAGCGTGAAGGAGGGTTTGTTTGTTCGTATGTTTTTTTAATGAGCCGGGCGCACTCTATGCCAGTTCCTTCTCGTATTATGGGTTTACACATTAGACATGCAATCCCGGGGTGAAGCTTGTCCAACTTAAAAAGATCATGAATTAACTACTACTTCCTCATGAGCTAAAACAGAGGCACAAAAGAGAAATGCTTTTTTGAATAATTTCGAGATGGTACATGAAAGTCTTCGTTAGGAATGGCAGGTAAATACCATGTATAGGAAGGTATGGTGGACTCATATGGCATAACTGGTTTCAAGGATTTTGGATGCACAAGCAGTCAGTCCGCTTAGTACAGGTGAAGGCTAGCAAAAGACTGGGAGCAACCAACTAAAAGAGCAATGACGGTCATAATCATGCAGAGCGACAAAGCAACATTGAATCGAGCATGGAAGTTATATCGCTACTCAGAAATTAAAGATCATCAAGGCTTGATAGACTTTCTTTACAGTCTTAAATATGCGTTAGCATATGCCAAGTCAATCAAAATAAATTCTTGGAGGAAGATATCACTAAACCATACCACATCATAGGCAAACAAATCATGTTGGTACTTCAATAACACATTAAGAACCCCCAGCTATTTGAGACTAACCATAAGAAAACATGAACAACTAAGCACCATTATGCACATAGCATTTTTATCATAGACATATCAACCAGTGCAACAGAAGCCAACTCTCTTAACAAGATAAGCATGATAACTAAAGAGAGTTCCAGCGACCAACTAAACAAAAGCTCTTCAAAAAGTAAAGCATGAAAACTAAGAGCTGAACATGATAGTAGCTATTGAAAGACAAAGAACACACACAGCAAAGATAGACATGAAAATTCTATGTTATGTTCTAGGTTGAAGTGGAGCGTGTTTCTCTCCCACACAAAGAAAGCTGAGTTCCAACTCGTTATGAACAGCAAGCAAAGCTAAAGAAAACCAAAAAGGAAACTAAAAGCAAGACGCTCCAAGCATAGCACATAACACATGAAGTGATAAAAATATAATGGAACGAAAGACGAACTGATAATTGTTGATGGAGAAGGGGATGCGCGGGGGCATCCCCAAGCTTAGAAGCTTGAGTCTTCTTGAATATTTCTTGGGGGTGCACGGGGGCATCCCCAAGCTTGAGCGTTTGACACTCCTGAATCTTTTTATCATCTTCCCTCGCACACTTGAAAACTCCCTTCATACATAACTCATTATAATCTGATTAGCGAGGTTAGTACCCTTAATAAAATAATTGTTCCTTGCTGGAAATAAGGATATTCTTGAAGGACTACTTTTTCTCAAGATTGCCAAAAGGTTTTTGCAAAGAAAAAGCAAGCTCAAGGTTTGCAAAATGAAGGAAAGGCAAAACAGGACAGAATCTGTGAAAAACAGACCAGCAGGTAGTAAATGATTTTTTCGGGGCACTTCTGCAACTCAAATCAAAAAACTCAGAACAGACGCCCGAAAGCCAATTGTATAGAGCACGCTGTCGAAAAAATTCAGACCAAAAAGTTGGTCTGGTGATTTTATACGAATTTTTCTGTCCAATTACAGAATCTGTTTCCTGGACAGCACGTCACAACTTTTGCACTTTCTTGCAATCAGAGGCTAAACTTGGCACAAAGCTGAAAAATAAAGATACAATGATGTTGCTACAGTAGTAACAAACATCAAGACCACTAAAAACTGAAAGCAAAAATAACAAGGGTTGTCTCCCTAGAGCTCTTTCTTTATAGCCATAAAGATAGGCTTAAGACTTTAATGATGCTCTCGTAGGAATAAGAGTTGAAGACCAAAAGAGAGCATCAAGAAGCAAATACCAAACACATTTAAGCCTAACATGCTTACTATGCATAGGAATATTGCAATAGAATAATTCATTGAAGCACAAAGCAATAAGCATAGGAAGACAAAACAAGTGCAGCTTCAAAACCTTTAACATAAAGAGAGGGAACTTAATATTATTAAAATATCTATAAGCATATGTTCCATTCTCATAATAATTTTCAGTGGGATCACGAATAAACTCAACAATATAAGCATCACATAAAGCATTGTTACCATGATCCACATGCAAAAAGGTACTCTTACTCTCCACATAAGCATCTTTGGGGAGCCCATGGTTAGGACTTTTTAGCATTAACGTTTTCAGTCTCCCCCAAGCTTGAGCAATGCTTTCTCCGTCACGAGACCTAAAGTTATAGATATAGTTCCTGTCTCGATGAATTTCATGAAGAGGATAAAACTTAGTATAAAAGAGAGACATAAGCTCTTGCCAATCAAGCAAGTGCGGGTTATCGAGAAGCTTATACCAATCTGAAGCTTTATCTATAAGTGATACGGCGAACAATTTCCTCATGACAAACTCCCTTGATACACCTGCAAGCTTAAATAATGAACATAATTGTGACAGATATAGCAAGTGTTCACCGGGATGTCTGTCTCCTGCATAACGATTAGCCAAAATATAATCGATAATACCAGCCGATATTTTATAGGGCACAATTTCAGTAGGAGGAGGAGCAACCACCACAGGTGTGGGGCGTCTTCCCACAAGCAACGAACTAAGAATGCGGTTTTCCATAAACATAACTAGTGAAATAAAAACAAGAAACAAAAAGATTTAATTGCAAGATCTAAAGATATACCTTCAAGCACTCACTTCCCCGGCAACGGCGCCAGAAATAGCTTGATGTCTACACACGCTTCTACTCTTGTAGACTATGTTGGGCCTCCAAGCGCAGAGGTTTGTAGGACAGCAGCAATTTCCCTCAAGTGGATGACCTAAGGTTTATCGAACTCAGGGAAGTAGAGGTTGAAGATGGACTCTCTCAAGCAACCCTGCAACTAAAATACAAGAAGTCTCTTGTGTCCCCAACACACCTAATACACTTGTCAGATGTATAGGTGCACTAGTTCGGCGAAGAGATGCTAAATGGCAAGTGATATGGATGGCAAAACAAAGTAATATAAATCTGTAATAAAAAGTGCAGCAAGCAAACAAGCGGTAAACGTGAGCACAAATGGTATTGCAATGGTGGAAACAAGGCCTAAGGATCATACTTTCACTAGTGGCAACTCCCAACAACATTAACATAATTGAATCACATGATATTTCCCATAAAACATGCAATGGAGACGCACCCGGAGGTCATTCCTTCGTGGTCAAGAGAAGACGAGAATTATGCAGGGCTACAAAAGCACACATCAAAGTTCATAGTTCTCAATCTAAGGATTTCCCAATGTCACCGCGGCCATCCAAAGAGAGTCCCACAATCACCACAATATATCTAAAGGATAGTCAAAGACAAGCACCAAGAGACTCTCAATCTTCAATCAGCACACAAAAGAGGAAATCACTCATGAAAATATTTTTCTAATCCATGTCCAATAGACCGCTGCCACCTTGGTCTCGGGAATTATACTAGATAAAGACAAGTGAGTACATCAATCCAATACATAGAGGAAGGGGAAATATCATGGGATCACCCTAGATTAACATAGCCTATGATCACAACGAAGATCACATCATGGGAGAGAGAGATAACCACATAGCTACACGTACGAGCCCTCAGCCCCGGAGGAGACTACTCACGCATGGACATGGTGAGGAGGAGGTTGATGATGGTGTTGATGGAGAGGTGCAGCCCCGCGAGGAGGAGATGGCCGGCGGCGGCCCTAGGGGGCAGCGGCTCCTTGGCCCCCCTTCTTCCTTGTGGATGGTGCTGCAATGGTGCTGGTCCTCCCCTCCAAGACGGCGGCTCGGGAGGAGGAAAATTCGTGGCCCTTTGTGACCTAGGTTTCCTCTCTTTATATAGACTTCCGGATTCCCGTCATCAGATTTTGGGCCTCAGTAAAACGGGCTTTACTCGGCAGTACGGACTCTGATTTGGACGAATTTTATATCCAGAAGCATCGCCTCGAAATTCCCCACAACTTTCGCAACTAGACTTTTTCCGTTTGACGTCGTCTTCGGGCCGGAACGTGACCATCTTTAAAAAACGTTCTCAGACAGATTTCAGGAAAGTCAGAGTCCTACTCCAATACGACTCCTTTTGCGTTTTTGTCAATTTCCAAGTAATTCCTACATAATAAAGTGTAAAACAAGAACATTGTGCACTTTTGCAACCATTAGTAGGTTAGTCCAAATATAATCAAAAGTGTATGGAAGTGCATAAATATCATAGCAATATCACACAAAAAGGGCATGGAGCAAGCAGAAATTATAGATACGTTTTGGACGTATCAATCATTGGTCGCCGCGGCTCTTACTTAAGATAAATTTGTCTTGGGTATGGACTCGCAGCAGCAATAAGAAGTGGGGTGGCTAGTCCCAGCGCTGGCCTTCCACCCTCTTGACTCCGCCGACGCAGCTGATGATGGGCTCGATACGCTCCCCAAGTGCCGCGAGGTCCGCATCCTCCGCCAAGCTCTCAAGCGCGTTGGCCAAGTTGACATCGGGATTCCAGAATGCCACCTTGGTGAGCACCTTGGTCAGGGCGCCCCAGCAAAGCTTTCGAGCCACGTTGGCCAGATAAGTTGCTCGATTGGAGTGGAGCTGCTCCATGGCCTCGAGGACGCGCCCGAAGAACAAGGCAACCTGGCGCTAGGGGTCACGCTCGCCTCCTGAGAGTACTTGAAGTCCGGCATAGACATGATAGATAGCTGCCTGCTGAGCCTCTCTGCGATGTCGACGAGGCCGTCGGTCCAGAGCTGTACCCTGCCCACATAGCCATTGTGGGCGGTGGCATCATCCTACCGCAGCCGCTTCTCGCTCTCAAGGGCCTTGGTCGAGGTCTCCTCACGGGCCCTATCCTCTGAGAGCGTCTCTTCTGAGGCGTCCAACTTCATCTTCAGATCATTGACGAAGACGTTGGCGTCGGAGAGCATTTTGGTCTTATCGGAGATAGTGACCAGTGCATGATTGCTCGTCCCCCTCTCCTCCGCCAGCTTCAAGATCTCCTCCTTCATCCCCTCCCCTCCCGCTCCATCTCCTCCACCTTGCCGGCCTGGGCCAGGGCTAGAGCCTTAAGAGCATCTTTGTGAGCATCTTTGTGCTTCTGCTCTAGCGCCTGAGTTCACTGCATGACAAGCTTCTCGACCTCCTCATCCTTGTCACGCAGCGCGGCAGCAAGCGCCCATTCACGAGCCTTGAGGTCCTCCTCTTGTGTGTCCAAAAGAGTCTTCTGCTGCGTCCAGGCAGCCTCATCCTTGGCGGCCTGCTCCTTCGCCAGCTCCTGGGCCTTCTCGATGTCAGCCAGCTGCAGGGTGAGCTCTCGCTTGCGCTGGTCCAGCTGGTCCTGGATGGCACTCAGTTCGTCCCGGGCCTCATTGAACCAGACTTGCGTCTGAGTGACACGATCCTCAAAATCAGCTTCCGCTTTGTCCATGGCCGCCATTCTTGAGTTCACCTTGTCCCGGCGGGCACGGTAGACCGCTTAAAGTTTTTGAAAATTGGCCCTCATGGCCCTAAGGAGCTGCTCCTCTTGAGAACCGCCGCCACTGGTGCTCGGTTCGTCAACAACCTAAAGCCCAGTAGTGGCGAGGACCTCGTCATCAAAGATCTCCCCCTCGGCTGGCGCCCTGGTGATTAGCGTCCCTGGGAGGAGGACGAACATATCGTCGCCCACCCTCAAATATTTGCCCGGGGCGGGAGCTGCAGAGGAGGAGGGCTGGTCGTTAGCCACCTCCTCCCTGGCGGGCCCCTTGGTGGCCTCCTCGGCAGCAGCCTTGTAGGGGTCCCCGAAAGGCCCCTTGGCGGCCTCCTTGGCAGCAGCCTTGCCGGCCTCCCCGGCAGGCACCTCGCCGATCTCCTCGGCAGCCCCTTCGCGGCCTCCTCGGTGGCAGACGCGGCGGCTTCCCCGACCGCGGTCTCGGTGGCCTCGGCTTCGGCATCCTTGGCGACGTCCTCGATGACGGCGTCGTTGTCCACTTGTTCCGCCAAGTTGAGACCTGAAACCAAAAATGAAGATGAGGCGAGGCCGAGACCAAAGGTTCAGAACGAAGGAAAGGAAGAACATCCCATGGCGGAGATGACAGGGGACGGGGAGCGAGCTACTTACCCATGCCAGGCCGAGGAGAAGTGGTTTCCTCGCCGCCAACATCTGTTGTCGGGCCAGAGCCACCATCACCCGTGCTTGCCCCCTCTTCCTTCGTGCGCATGGGCTCGGCGGTGGATGCCCTTGCCGGCAACGCCCCTCTGGGTGGCGTAGTTACCAGGGGTGGCATGTCGGGGGCGGCCCTTAGTGGCTCCTCCGGTTGCTGCTATGTTCGTGCAAACCCGGCAAGGTCAACAACGAGGGAACATGCCCCAATGCCCGCCAGTGGGGAGTGAAGAATAGACTCACATTGGGGCTGGGGAGGGGACTGCGCTGAGGACTGTTCTCCAGGCTGATCACCACCAACACCGGCGTGCGCGAAGCGCTCGCCGGGGGCTCGTCGCCCGTTGAGGTTTTGGCCCTCTTCACCGCCCTATGGGCCAGCGTCCCCATGTCGCTGCAAAAATTAAATTAAGTCAGGGAAGGACAGTGCGGGCAGAGGGTTAAGAGATGATGGAGGAAAAAATGCTTAATCGTCCTCCTCCTCCTCTAGCCTCCTCTTCCTCTTTGGGCTGAAGGACCCGAGATCGAAATCAGCCTCCGGGGTGGCGTCGACAAGCGGACAAGAAGGGGATGGTGTCCTGGGATGCCTGGACGAGGAAGAGGCAGCGGCCGCGACTTTCTTTGCTGCCGCAGCCCTCGTCTGGCGTACGGGCGACACCTCGGCCTGTTGCCGTTGCGTGGTCTTGTCGGGCTGGACTGGCTCATCGGAGCCCGCCCGTCGCAAGACGCGTTTCTTCCCTGGGGCCGGGGAGTCGTCCACATCAGTCTCCTCCTCGGCCGACTCCTCGACCGCCTCTTCAATAGAGGGCGCCCCAGTGACAGCGCTGCTGGCCTCCCCGGCGGACCCCGTCCACTTGTCGAACTCTTTCTCCTCCGCGGCTGCATCCTCCTCGTCCTCCATGGTCCCGAAGGTGCCGGCCTCTTTGGCGAGAGCTGCCTCCTCCGCCCTGGCGGCGATGTAAGTGAGCTCCTCCTCGGTGGTGTCACGGATAAGTTGTGGCTCGTCGCGGACATACTTCTCCGACAAGTTGTCGAAGATCACCTACACCAGCTCCGCCTTTGGCTCGACCCAGGTCGAATCGAGGCCGTGCGCATAGAAGACCGGCATCATGGCAATGATGGCGCTGTTGCGAGAGTTGTTGCTCAACGGGACCACCCCCGCTGGCAACCCGAACAGGTTGTCGGGCTTGACAGCCTCGGTGGCCTTGCCGGCCTTCTTGGCCTTGCCGGTCCTCTCGACCCTGCCGACCTCGTCGACCCTGAGCTGGAATAGCCTCTAGCAAAGATGGGCGCGCTGCAACACTATGAAGTTGTGGTTTAAACCAGGGCGGAGCCTCATGATGTCGGCTGCGTTCCGGAAATCCCAGGCCGGCCTCCCCTTGTTATGAAGTGGGGCAATCCGACGGCGGATAAAATCGGCCCCGATCATTTCAAGGGTGAGCCCGGCCGTCGCAAGGCGATGGATCCTAGTGGTGGCGATCGTGAGCTTCTGGTCGTTGGCGTCGAGATCGCTCCAGTCCTTGCTACGGACCGGCGGCTTCGAACGGACCCGCTAGAACTTCGGATGATCCGTCTCCTTAATCCAGCACCACTGGCTTTGCGACTCCTCCCACCTTTCCTTCGTGGCGCCCTATGGGTACGTGCCCTTTGTCTGCTGCCTCAAAATCCAAGCAATGCAGCCCGAGATGGTGCCCCCCCGGCTGGATGCGAGGAGCGAAGTAGTGGCGAAAGAGCGTCGTGCTGGGGAGCACTCCGGCAAAGCCCTCGTAGAGATGGGCGAAGTAAGTCCTACACGCCACGACATTCAGCGTGAGGTCCAGGAGGCGGAAGCCGTAGGTGTACATAACGTCGCTGAAGAAATCTGAGAAAGGAGGGAAGAGCCCACAGGAGAAATAGTCAACGAAGAAAGGGTACCGAATTGGGCCGCCCTTGGCGAAGCAGGAGGCAGGAGCAACACACAGGGCTGGGTGCCCCGTCGTCACCCTCCCCCACAGGAACCTGAACCTGTCCCCGAGGGTGAGCGCGTCGACCGTCGGCTCGAAGAGTGTGAACTGCGTCCGTAGCTCTACCAACGCCCTCTCCGACGACTCCTTCCCCCCGGCATCCTTCGCCGTTCCCTGTCCCTTGCCTATATTGGGCGCCATGACAGCTGAGAAAGGGCAGAGGATCAAGGGCAATGAAGGCGTGGTGGTGGCGAGCAGGGGAAAGAACTCTGGTTTGCGCTTGGAGAGGAAGAGGGGAACGGCTGTTCCGCGATTGGAAAAGACGCAGAGGGTAAATGAGCAGCGCCCCTGCGGTTTCCTCTTTTATGAGGAAGGCGCGGGCTCCTCTTTACTATTCACCACGACGCGACGCAAGCATGGTGCAACCGCTCCACGCGCGACCCCCATGTCACGCGCCCAATATGAGTCATGGGGAAGCGCAACTGGCAAAGGAATCACCACAATTAAAACCCTGCCACGCGTGCCCGCACACCATTCAGGGCCTGGCCCAACAACGCTCCACGCTTATGTGTGGCCCAGGCCCGGGGGCTCCTGTCAGTGTACAAAAGTAGGGGTGCTTTTACACCCCTTTACTTGTGCACGGGCAGTTGTAGCCATGCCCACAGCCACGCTTGGCGGAGCAGAAGAAGGAGAAGCATGAGACAACCAAGGCAACACTCAAGCCAGAAGCATGAAGAACAGATGGGCGAGGTGGACTCCTTCCCCGGCAACGCCCTTGCCGGGGCGGCTTACGTGGCCCCGACAAGCGCCTTGCCGGGCAACTTGCCCAACACCAACAAGGTCACCACCCTTGGGTCTGAGAGCTCTGACACCATCGACAACGTCAATACCAAGATTCAGGGGCGCCTGCGCAGTGGCATGCAGATCTTTGTGGGACCATGGGCCTGTAGACCTGGACAAGGGGCCAGAAGACGAAGACCCTTGGCAAGAGCCTTGCCGGGGACGACCAAAGACCCTCGACAAGATCCTTGCCGGGGACAGCCACAGGACCCCTTGTTGGGGGCGTCTGTGGGGCCACAACCAGGCCCGTGCCCGCCAAGGTTTTGCTGCCCCGCGACCACTCCTACGTGACGACCAACTCGCCAACTGGACAAGTGCCTGCGTGGCAGCATGCAACCACTATGCCGACTAACCAAGCACCTGCATGGTGGCATGCAGATCTTCGTGAAGACCCTGCCACCACAACAGCCAGCAGCCAGTGTGGCGCTGCATGCCTCGTCATCGTGGACGCGTGTTGGAGTAGGGTGAGGCGGCAATGGGCGGGCAAGCTTCCTTGCCATCCCCGATAAAGCTAGAGGACACATAGGCGACGCATTAAATGCACTTGTCCTATGATGTCAGGAGATAACCTTGTACACTATAGTTACTTTCCACCTCTTGTGTGTCGCTGTGGCAACCCCTTTGTCATATAAAAGGAGGCCCGAGGCATACTGGGAGAGGATTCAGACTTTTTGGACAGGCACGCATAGTAGCCAGTTCAAGAGCGCAAGAACACCAAATATACACAGACAAGCGGGACTAGGATTTTACGCATCATCTTGCGGCCCAAACCTGGGTAAAAATTCCCACGTGTTGATCGACTAGACCTGCTCTTTGCACAGCTCTACGCCCCGCCAACCGTAGTAGGGGTCCTCGGGAGCCCATAGGTGTCATTCCCCGACATTATGCTTATAGACGTATGCCTTTTGGTTTATGCAATGCACCTGCTACCTTTCAAAGATGTATGACTACTATATTCTCTGACTTTTGTGAAAATATTGTAGAGGTTTTCATGGATGATTTCTCCGTCTATGGGCAGTCATTTGATGATTTTTTAAGCAATCTTGATTGAGTTTTGCAGAGATGTGAACATAAAAAATCTTGTCTTGAATTGGGAGAAGTGCCACTTTATCTTAATGAAGGCATTGTCTTGGGTCATAAAATTTCTGAAAGGGGTATTGAAGTGGACCAAGCTAAGGTTGATGCTATTAATAAAATGCCATGTCCCAAGGACATAAAAGGTATTCGTAGTTTCCTAGGCCATGCTGGTTTCTATAGGAGGTTTATTATAGACTTCTCTAAAATTTCTAGGCCTCTCACTAATCTTTTGCAAAAGGATATTCCTTTTGTTTTTTATGATGATTGTCTTGAAGCCTTTGAAACACTCAAGAAGGCCTTAATCTCTGTACCTATTGTTCAACCACCTGATTGGAACTTGCCTTCTGAAATTATGTGTGATGCTAGTGATTATGTTGTTGGTGTTGTTCTAGGACAAAGCGTTGCTAAGAAATGGAATGTTATTCATTATGCTAGTAAAACTCTAGGCAATGCTCAAAGAAATTATGCTACAACTGAAAAAAATTCTTAGCATTGGTGTTTGCTTGTGATTAATTTAGATCTTATATTGTTGACTCTAAAGTAACTATTAACACAGACCATGCTGCTATTAAATATCTTATGGAAAAGGAAGATGCTAAGCCTAGACTTATTCGTTGGGTTCTCTTGTTGCAAGAATTTGATCTACATATCATTGATAGAAAAGGAGCGGAGAACCCCGTAGCTGATAACTTATCTAGGCTTGAAAATGTGCTTGATGACCCACTACCTATTGATGATAGTTTTCCTGATGAGCAGTTAGCTGCAATAAATGTTTCTCATAGTACACCTTGGTATGCTGATTATGCTAACTACATTGTTGCTAAATATTTGCCACCTAGATTTACATACCAACAAAAGAAAAACATTCTTATATGATTTAAGACATTACTATTGGGATGACCCACATCTTTACAAAGAAGGAGTAGATTGTATTATTAGGCGTTGTCTACCTGAGCATGACCAGGGACAAATCCTATGGAAATGTCACTTCGAGGCTTATGGAAGACATCATGCTGGAGATAGAACTGCTCACAAGGTATTACAATCCGGATTTTATTAGCCTACTCTCTTCAAGGATGCTCGTAATTTTGTCTCATCTTGTGATGAATGCCAAAGAATAGGTAATATCAGTAAGCATCAAGAAATGCCTATGGATTATTCACTTGCTGCTAAACCATTTGATGTTTGGGGATTTGATTACATGGGACCTTTTCCTTCCTCTAATGGGTATACACACATTTGGTTTCTTTTGATTATGTCACTAAATGGGTAGAAGCTATTCCAACTAGTAGTGCTGATCACAACACGTCTATGAAAATGCTTAAGGAAGTTATTTTCCCAAGGTTCGGAGTCCCTAGATATTTAATGACTGATGGTGGTTCACACTTTATTCATGGCGCTTTCCGTAAAATGTTTGCTAAGTATGATGTTAACCATAGAATTGCATCACCTTATCATCCTCAGTCTAGTGGTCAAGTTGAACTTAGCAATAGAGAAATAAAATTAATTTTGCAAAAGATTGTCAATAGGTCCAGGAAGAATTGGTCTAAGAAATTAGATGATGCACTTTGGGCTTATAGAACAACATATAAAAATCCTATGGGTATGTCTCCTTATAAAATGGTCCATGTAAAAGCTTGTCATTTGCCTCTTGAGTTAGAACATAAAGCATAATAGGCGGTTAAAGAACTCAACTATGATTTCAAACTTGCTGGTGAAAAGAGGTTATTTGATATTAGGTCATTAGATGAATGGAGAACCCAAGCTTATGAAAATGCAAAGTTATTCAAAGAAAAAGTTAAAAGATGGCATGGCAAAAGAATTCAAAAAACGTGAGTTTAAAGTCGAAGAATATCTTCTTTTCTACAACTCTCGTTTCATATTTTTTGCAGGGAAGCTCCTCTCGAAATGGGAAGGCCCATATGTCATCGAGGAGGTGTACCGGTCTGATGTCATCAATATAAATAATTCCGAAGGTACTAACCCGAAGGTTGTCAATGGGCAACGAATAAAGCATTATACCTCAGGTACGCCCATTAATGTTGAATGTAATATTATCCAAACTTTGACACCAAAAGAGCACATAAAAGAGTCCTTCTAGAACACTCCAGAATCGTGAAAATAAGGAGGTACGTGATACGGTAAGTAAACGGACTCCAAAAAATCCACAAAAATATTTTCTGTCAGTTTTGGAATATTATAAAATTTTGGAAATAAAGAAACTTCCAAAAAGCGTCCCATGGTGGGCACGATACACCAGGGTGCGCCAGGCATGCCTCACGCGCCCGGGTGGGTTGTGCCCACCTCGGGCACCTTCCGGGCTCCGTTTTTCTACAGCTTGCTTGTTTCCCAAGATAAAAATTCTATATATACTCCCCGAACCAGTTGACCACCGTATCCCGGAGAAATCTTCTGTTTTCTTTCCTTGTTGTTTTCAGTTAGATCTATCAAGCCCGGCATCATGTCTTCCTCCTCAAACCCAATGGTAGAGGATGCTTGGCTTATGAAGATCGGGCTGAAGAAGGAAGAACGCATAGAGGCTGCATATGGTGACAAAGACAAGAAGGTTGTCAGCGAGCAAGCATCGCCAACAAAGGAGGAAGAAGAAGATAGCCTTAAACCCTATTATGATATTCTTACCCCTACTGAAATTTCGGACTTTCGGATTATCGAAACGGTTTGTGGACAGAATAAATATCTCACTCGCAAAAATATTCTGTATCAAGAGCATATCACCTATCTCCGGAGCGTCATCCGCCGGTTGGAGAATCTCTTGATCCTCAAGGATAGGATCGTTTATTCATCACCATCACCTTCTTCATCACCAAAAGAGAATTGAGTATCGGGTATGGGCACTCCCCTTGGCTTCTGTCAAGCTTGGGGGAAGTGCCCCGGTATCATATCATCCCACTATCTTTTTACTTTTACTTATTTTAGTTCAATCTTTTTGCTTTAGATGAAATAAAGTTTAGTTTGATCATTTCTTGTTTGAGAGTTTGCTAAGTGATATATCATTGTTATCATGTGCAAGTTATATAATAAAGTTAGTTCGAGCTTTTACTTTCTTTACTTTCATGTTGCAATGAAGAAAAGAAACAGAGAAAGAAAGCAAACAAAATAAATCAAATAAATCAATAAGATCATATACTAATCCTATGGTAGGTGATAGCACCACATAAGGAAAGGTATAAGTAGAAAATTTTATTAGATATTGACAAACATAGCATTGGTCAATGATGCAACTCATGAAAGAATTAATAAGGGAAGAGAAGATTCACATATAAATATATTATCCTAGAAATATTTTGAGATTGTGAGCCCTCATCAAAATATTATATGCCAAAATTGTTGAAGTTGGACAAGGAAGACAATGTAATGGTTTATGTATGTTTATATTCACATAGAAGTCATATTTGTCATAGATCCTTCAACATGTGATGCTTGTCCCCTATCTTTGCTAGCCAAAAATTCTGCACTAAGTAGAGATACTACTTGTGCATCCAAAAACCCTTAGACCCAAATCGTTTTCAAGTGTCCACCATACCTACCCATGGATTGAATAAGATCCTTCAAGTAAGTTGTCATCGGTGCAATAAGGCAATAAAAATTGCTTCTAAATATGTGAGATTGTTTAGTGTAAGAGAAAATTGAGCGGTGCACAAACTTGGATGACAAAGAATAAAAGCGACATATTGCATAATAAAGGTTGTCATCTTAAGGGGCAATGTAACGTGACGTTCTCTTGCACTAAGGGATTAAGCATGCAAACAAATAAGCGCATGGTAACCTCTGCTTCCCTCTGCGAAGGGCCTATCTTTTACTTTTATGTATTTACTTTTATGCAAAGAGTCAAAGTTTCCCTTCTATTCCGTTTTTTATTTTCTCCTTTGGCAAGCATCATGTGGTGAGGAAAGATCTAGGCACATATGTCCAACTGAATATAGATAGCATGAGTTATTATTGTTGACATCAGCCTTGAGGTGAGTATGTTGGGAGGCGAAAATATAAGCCCCTATCTTTCTTTGTGTCCGGTTGAAACATTTGCTCATGTGTACAAGGTGAGTGTTAGCAATCATAGAATACTATATGATGATTGAGTATGTGGACTTGCCTAAAGGCTCCGACGCATGACCCTTCCTGAAAAGATGATGAATTGTAGTTGCAAAGTTGACTGAGAACATAGTTTGTTGGGTTCTAATAGAGTTTTTGCTTTATACTTCGATTGTGTGATAAACTATCACTTATTCATGGGGAGTGTATGATTAAGTTATGTGGTAAAAAGTTCATGTTTAAGTTTATCATTGTTATAATAATCAACATGATGCTTCTATGTCTGTATTTTGTTTTTATCCACACCTCTCTCTCAAAGCATGTGGAAATGTTTTTCGATTTCAGTTTTCGCTTAAGGACAAGCGAGGTCTAAGCTTGGGGGAGTTGATACGTCCATTTTGCATCATGTTTCCTTACTGTTATTTATAATGTTTTTATCCATAATAATGCTTTTTGGAGTAATTCTAATGCCTTTTCTCTCATAATTTGCAAGGAACACACCAAGAGGGAGAATTCTGGTAGCTGGAAATCTGGACGTGAAAAAGCTACGTCAGGCCACCTATTCTCACAATTCCAAACAAGATGAAACTTCACGAGGATTTTTTTATGGAATATTTAAGAATACTGGAGCCAATAAACACCAGAGGGGGGCCACCAGGTGGGCACAACCCACCTGGGCGTGCCAGCCCCCCTGGCGCGCCCTGGTGGGTTGTGGCCTCCTCGGCCCACCTCCAGTGCCCATCTTCTGGTATTTAAGTGACTTTGACCTAGAAAATAAATAAGAAAAAGGCTTTCGGGATGGAACGCTGCCGTATCGAGGCGGAACTTGGGCAGGAGCAATTTTGCCCTTCGGTGGAGCGATTCAGCCGGGGGGACTTACCTCCCGGAGGGGGAAATTATCGTCATCATCATCACCAACCACTCTCCCATCTTGGGGAGGGCAATCTCCATCAACATCTTCAATAGCACCATCTCATCTCAAACCCTAGTTCATCTCTTGTATTCAATCTTGTTACTGGAACTATAGATTGTTGCTAGGGATGGACTAGTAGTGTTGATTACATCTTGTAGTTGATTACTATATGGTTTATTTGGTGGAAGATTATATGTTCGGATCCATTATGCATATTAATACTCCTCTAATCTTGAGCATGTTCATCACTTGTGAGTAGTTACCTTTGTTCTTGAGATCACGGGAGAAATCATGTTGCAAGTAATCATGTGAATTTGATATGTGTTCGATATTTTGATAGTATGTATGTTGTGATTCCCTTAGTGGTGTCATGTGAACATCGACTACACGACACTTCACCATGTTTGGGCCCAAGGGAATGCATTGTGGAGTAGTAACTAGATGGTGGGTTGCGAGAGTGACAGAAACTTAAACCCCGGTTTATGCAGTATTCCGTAAGGGACCGATTGGATCCTAGAGTTTAATACTATGGTTAGAATTTATTCTTAATACTTTTCTCGTAGTTGTGGATGCTTGCGGGAGGGTTAATCATAAGTAGGAGGTTTGTTCAAGTAAGAACAACACATAAGCAACGGTCCACCCACATATCAAATTATCAAAGTAGTGAACACAAATCAAACCAACATGATGAATGTGACTAGATGAAATTCCCGTGCACTCTCGAGAACGCTTTGCCTACTATAAGAGACCGTTTTGGCATGTCCTTTGCCTCAAAAGGATTGGGCTACCTTGCTGCATACTTGTTACAATTATCGTTACTTGCTCATTACAAATTACCTTGCTATCAAACTACTCGCCACTTACAATTTCAGCACTTGCAGACACTACCTTACGGAAAACTACTTGTCATTTCCTTCTGCTCCTCGTTGGGTTCACACTCTTACCTATCGAAAAGATCTACAATTGATCCCCTATACTTGTGTGTCATCAAGGCTATTTTCTGGCGTCGTTGTCGGGGAGTTAAGCGCCTTTGGTAAGTGGAATTCGGTAAGGAAACATTTATATAGTGTGCTAAAATTTATTGTCACTTCTTACTATGGAAAACAACCCTTTGAGGGGTTTGTTCGGGGTATCTTCACCTCGTCCGGAACCACAATTAGCTATCCCTCAACCCTCTGCACCTACTGAAACTACTGAATATGAAATCCCTTCGGGTATGATAGAACAACTGCTAGCTAATCCATATGCAGGAGATGGAACCGAACATCCTGATATGCACTTGATTTATGTGCAACAAATTTGTGGATTGTTTAAGCTTGTAGGTCTACCCAGGGATAAAGTTATGAAGAAGGTTTTTCCTTTATCTTTGAGGGGAAAAGCATTAGCATGGTATAGGCTATGCGATGTTATTGGAACTTGAAACTGGAATCAATTGAAAATGGAGTTCCACAAAAAATATTATCCTATGCATCTAGTTCATCGTGGTCGGAATTATATATATATATATATATATATATATATATATATATATATATATATATATATATATATATAGCCGGTCTATTCTCATAACATTATGAGAATAATATTCTCATAACACTCCGAACTGCATTGCAAAATTGCATTGGAGAGCTAAACGCACCGCACCACAGAGACCAGCGAACTTCATGTTGAAAAAACTATACGTGTTGTTTTTTCTGTACCTTTTTTACTCTAGTTTTTTAACCGTTTATCGGAATTATGCGTGTAATATACCGTTGAAAAGCTATGGAGTAGACGCATCTTCGCCATGTTGAACACTTTTCCAAATTCATCATAGTTTAAGAGCAGTTTCGAAAATCGTGCGGCTCACAACGAATAGCAGCGAGCGTTTTTTGGCGTTTTTTTCTAAACCGCTCGTCGGAACGAAACATATGATACACCGTTGGAAAGGTATCGTCGCCACGCATCTTTTTCGTATCTATTATTTTTTCTAATTCGATACGGTTTAAGAGCAGTTTTGAATTTACTAAATCGCGGAATTGTGTTTTTCGATTTTTTTCAAATTTTCGGTACTGTTTTCACTCTAGTTTTTTAACCGTTTGTCGGAACAAGGCATGTAATATACCGTTGGAAAGCTACGAACGAGGCGCAACTTTCATATGTTGAAATGTTTTTGAGATTCCTTACGGGTTTTAGTTAAATTTGAAAGTCGTGCGGCTGGCTACGAACTGCAGCGCGTTGAGAAGTGTTTGAGAAGTGAGCTGCTTTCCGATGTGTGTTTTGTTTTCTGATCACGAAGTGAACCGCATTACTCTTTTTGTGTTGTTTGTTGCGCGAGTTGAGAAGTGTTTTGAGAAGTGAGCTGCTTTTCCGATGTGTGTTTTGTTTTTTGATCACGAAGTGAACCGCATTACTCTTTTTGTGTTGTTTTGGTAACAATTTTTTTTTGAGATTCCGCTATTTTTTTTTTTTTTGCAT